>JBBMOL010000018.1:5766123-6366123 GCA_037954665.1 Laguncularia racemosa | reverse complement strand
TCGAAGCATAGGGTGGGGTAGCCTAATCGGTCCCGAACGGTGAATCAACTCACTTCGCCCGAAACCTACACAATGGCTCCCCGTCTTAGGTTTCTAGGACGGTCCGAATTCGACCGCATCTACTCACATACACATATGCATGCAAACCCCCATAGCAAAGAAACTAGAATCTAACTAATTCCTGAAAAGTTAGTAACAGAATAATAATTGAAGCACATTTAAAGAGAACCATTCGAAGATTTAGGTGGCTTAGCCTACTGGCATGGATCCCCAATGGAATCGCCATCCTGTCGAGTCTAATTTTTTGCATTCCCATTCCTAACCCGATCTAGACTAGACCCTATGCTCATCTAATGTAGATCATCGAGTTGAGTTAGGAATTTCGTTTGATTTTTGGAGTCGCCACCCAACTATTGTTGGGAAATATTGAATTAAGGCTAAAGGAGCGGATTAGTTTTAATTTGGACCACTAGTCGTCGTGATTTCCTCTTCTCGTTTTTGTGAAAAGAGGAAAAGGGAAAACCAGAGTTTCTAAGTCCGGAAGCTAACCTATTAAAACCTTACGGTTACCACCTAGTCTCCTAAAATTGTTCCTACTTAGAAATGTGTTTATTGTGTTTCTGTTACTTTTTATTATGTTTTTTTTTAATTATTTCAAGAAAATGATTTTTTATTTCATTTTATGGGTTGACCCGAATGGGTGCCTACGTACTTACTAGTCAGGATCAAACAAGTCGTAGTTCGCTTTTCTGAAAACTTTAAGTTTGTTTGTGAATTTTAATTTTGAAATCTCTTTCGATTTATGTTTTTACCATTTTTGGGATTTTTTTTCTAAAAAACCTAAGCCTAAGTTTTAATTTGATCTTTTTTTAAAACAATTTTTGGGAAAACATCAATTTTGGATTTATTTGAAGAAAAGGATTTTTCTAAGTGCTAAAACTCATTTTTTATGATTCTTTTATAATTTTTGAATTTTTTATGATTTTTATGATTTTATCCTAAGTTATTATCTATCCTATTTTGAAATCTAAAATTTTATTATTATTTTCCTAATCTTTTTATTACTTTTCTACATTTTTATTATTTTTTTTATTTTTTTATTTTTTATTTTTTACATTTTACTACATTATTAAATCCTAAAAATCTAATTTCTACATTTTTCTACTTATGGAAATAAAATATAAACAAATAAATAACTAAATAAATAACCAACAAATAAATAATCAAATAATAAATCAAATAAATACAAATAAATAAACAAAATTCGAAAAAAATAAAAAAAAATCCGGAAAATTCGACTTACCTGGATCCGGGTTGGTGCACGGGTCGGGTCGGTCGACTCGAGTCGAATCGGGTTGAAGCGGGTTGGGTCGGATGCGGCGGCGGAGGATGCTTGTTCACGGCATTCCGGCGGTCTTTCGTCGCGGGTGAGGTGTCGAATCCTAGCTTCTTGAGGGTGCTAAATCCAATGGTAGCGGTGGTTCACTCTCAGATCGTCTCCTGGTGCTGGTTCAACTCCGGTCGGCGGTCGCGGCTTTGGTTTTCCTCCGGTGCTCTCCGATTTGCTCTCTTTTCTCACTTTTTCTCAATTCTAATTCGTGTTTTGGCTTCCTCCCTTCGATTCCTATTTATAGGCACTTGAAACCGAGCTGGATAAGCTCGGATTTCCTCCGATTGAAGATAATCGGATTTTCGGTTAAAAAAACCAACTCCAATTTGTGTAAATCCTTTGATTTGTTGCGATTTGATTCCAATTAGATAATGTTTATCTTATTTCTGTTGAAGATCTGTTGGATTTGTGCAAAAACTCGAATTGAAACGGCCGAAATTCGAATTTTCTCTTCCACCGGCGATCTTAGACCCGAGGTAGAAGACGATCACGCGCCCGGCGCGTGCGCTCCCTCCAGCCAATCGGATGCTGCCATGTGTCCTAGATAAGTGAAAAAATTGCAAAACGCGGAAACTGCTCCTCCCGCTATTCGAACCCACGACCGAGCCCCCCTGCGCGCGCCTTAGCCTGTGGTCCGGACCAGCTGGGCTAGCCCACTTTCCTGATTTTTCTAATTTTGCAAATTGCATATATGCAATGCGATTTTTTTATTTTTTTGTATTTTTTGAAATTTCAAAAATTTGTAAAAATTATTTATTATTTATTATTGCCATTTTTGAAATCATTTTTCAAAATTGATGTTTTTTCCTATTTATTTTTATTTTTTTGAATATTTTTAATTATTTATGCTAAATTAGGAAAAATTGGAAAAAAATGGAAAAAATTGAAAATTGATTATTATTGATTATTATTCATTCTTAAAGCAAAAATGGGGTGTTTACATATGGGATTTCATAACTTTTTGGGATTTTACTAATATTGTGCAATCAATTGTTTTTTAAGTCATTTGATATAAGTAGCCCTCTTATTTTTTATTTGTAGTGCTCACTTTGACAATATAGGTTTCTTAAGCATGCAAAATTGGGGTTTTTGCAATTTTAAGTACTAAGGTAGAAATTTATGGAGCTTTGATGAGGTTTTAGTTCTCCCATTTGTCTTAAAACTTATACACAACCTTATGCACGACTAAATCCCTGTACTTGTGTTGATTTGATTTTACCTGTTCCTAAGTCTGCCCCATCTGCTGCACGGTCGTGCAAATGATTGTGTTAACCTTTTTGCCTTATCCCATGATTTTATTATCAAGAATTGATGCTTGTTTCGTTACACTTTGATTATACATATCTTTTATAGATATTGTACATTAATATGAGTTGTCCTAAATATCGATTAAGTTATGAAAATTAGACTTTGATATTCTTTTTTTGTTATCATAAACTTCTTTATACATCTTTTATGTAAATGAAGACAAATGGGCAGCGAACAAGAAGGGAAAGTAACAAGCTTCCACATCTAACCAACCGCCAAAAACAACCTCCCGCTCTCACAAGAGGCCGAGAACCCCTCCACAACAAGAAGTAGTGCACAAAGCACCTGTCAAATGCTCCGACAAAGAATGGAGTAAAGAATGACAAAAAGACTAAAGTCCCTTGCGTTTGGAAATAATGAATACCTTGACTGGAGGACACTTAGGGACTACAGAATTGATGAACAAATATGTGAAATAATAAGTGTTAGGCCCTGGGCTACCTTCTTTAAGATAAACGAGCCAGCTTATAAAGAGGTTACTCTTGAGTTTCTCTCTACATTGCAGTTCAATCATCATTGTCTAAACTTTCAAGTATATAGACAAAAACATACTATTCCATCATATCGATTTGGGAGATATTTGGGCTTGTACTCAGTATCAGAATCAAATATAGTGGATTTCTAGCTACTACCAACTGCTTAGCCTGAAGATATGTCCACCCAAAGATATTGGGAACAACTTTGTGAGGTGGAAATCTATTATAATCATTCAAAGTCCAAGGCATCATCCATCAAAAATATTGATCTGAAAGTAGTCCACCACCTCTTAGCATAAACTATTAGAGGAAGAAAAAGCAGTCATGGGATGGTGAAAAATTTTGAAATTTTTCATCTCTATAGCATGACTAACAAATTTCATATCAATATAAGCGTAGAAGTTACCAAGTTCCTACACCGATAGGCAACTAATCCTCGAGCCAAAGGAATATACTATGGAGGGTATATTACAAAGTTCTTAAAAGGTTACCATATTTTTTGAACCTCAAACCTTGAGGAACTAAGCATCCCTGCCACTAAAATTCTGATGGCCCATTTCGTCTATAGGGTATGGTTAAGTTAATTGACCTCCCCACTCCATCAAGGTATTAAACTCCACCTAAAAGAGCCTTTACTTCTAGTGCTACTTCTACTTCCCATGTCCAACCTCTTGAGGATGAAATTCAAAGCTTGAAAAGAGAATTCCAAGAAGAGAGGGAGTTGAACAAAAAGGAAAGAAAGAAAAACAAGCGTTTTAGAAGTGTCGTCTAGGCATTTCTAGGAAGACTAGCTAGCTGTTTCTCCCCACCACCAGTTAATTTACCAACATATAAGTCTTCTCCCGAATCTACTTCACCACACAACACTGCTCTTTGACCATCTAGGAGAAGTGGAAAGGATCTAGTTATTACTGAGTCCTCTAGTTCTGAAAAAGAGGAAGATGAGGGAGATGATACAGAAGAGGTGGATGAGGATGATGATGATGATGATGACGATGATCAGGCGAATGCCACAGCCATAAAGGTAGATGATAGCAATGAGGAAGCTGATTGAGAGCTAGATCATCTGCTAGCTCTATATCTTCTTACTTAGTCTCTTTTTATATTTTTCTTCATCAAACTAACTGATATATTTTATGCTCATGATTTGTAACTAATTGGGCTCCCTTATGGGAAGACTCTCTACTTGAAGCTAATGAATGTTTCATTCCTTGAACTAGGATAGGCTAACTATTATTTTTTTTTTATATTTTTTTTTAGTTTGATTTTTTTTCCCTTTTTTTTTAGGTTTAATAGTACACAACTTTTGCTTTGCTGGAATTCAAACTTGCAAATGCTAACAACCAAAGAAGTTTTTAGTATCTTTTTTCTTTTATCTCTTAATTTTTCTTTTTATCTCTTTTATTTTTCCTATGTGTGCTTACTTTAGAAAGACATTAAGGACAGTGTCTTAAACAAATGTGGGGAAGGGATATAAAGATAGAAGAAATTAGGTTTTGAATTATTTATATACCTTATACTCTTGTTGATCAAATTTTCCCTTAGTTACAAGTTTGTAATTGAACTTTAATCTTGATTGTCTATTATTAAAAAGTGGAAACCTTGAAATTGTACTCATTAAAATGTAAAAGTAGCATTCTTGTACACATATATCTAAAAGTAGTGACTTTGCATGCCTTACTCACCTATTGTTGAGCTTAGTATACTTAACTAGAGTTCTTGGATGAAATCCAAGTGGGGTAAATCTGTTTGTTATTTAATAGTTGAATTTAGAGTTATGAAGTAAATGAAAATCCTTAGTTTCCAATGAATAAGTTATGTTTTTAAGCTGATTAGTTAGTATATTTAATATTCAATCATTTTGAAAACTCTTTCAACCTTTTGTGAAAGGAACATATGAAATTATTAACTTGGTAATTCTTTTTGAAATGATCTCTTTGAAAATAATAAATATCAATATGGAGTCCCTATGTGTTAAGGTAAGGGAGGGTCAATGGGGTCCCTTTAAAACCTAGTCACCTAAGGTCATCTGTCCTGAGATTGACCGACCGATGAAATTACCATAACTTTAAGGAATATCAAAAAGACAAATTTATCAAGTCTTATAACTCGAGTAAATAAGTTTGTAGGGACGCTCTCCATTAAGGGAATAACGTCTATTAACTTGGGTGATGAGCCCGAGATTATCAGCTAAAAGCTCGTTATATGAGTTACTTGGTTCTATCCATTGCACACAAAAAAAAAAATTAAAAGAGACTTGAAAGAAAAAGGAAAATAATCTAGAGGAATAATAGATGTCATATACTTTCACTTCTTGTTGTGCTTTGAAAAATAATTGAATGTTTTATATACTTTTTAATAAGTAGAGAAGTGCAACTGAGCAACTAGGGCTTTGTTTGATTTGTTATTTCCTTAGTGACTTTGAAAGTGGTTGCTAAACAGTAAAGATACTCATTTAACTTACTTAGATTAATCTAAAAAGTCTAATTACTGTATACCAAGTACACATACAATTATGGTAGGTTTAAGCAATAGGTACTAAAGAGTCATTAAGAATTAATTGAGTAAAGAATGCTACTTGTAATTTGAAGTTCAGAATGAGTAAAATTTATGATAAGGTTTTTCTCTTGTCCTTATTTTGTTTATTTGAGGACAATCAAATGGTTAAGTGTGGAAAAGTTTGATAAGTGTTAAAAGAACCTTATTTTTAGTAATTATTGAATATGATTTTTTATACATTTTGTGTGAATTTATCAAGAAAAAGACACTTAAGTGCTTAATATTTGATTTCAAGGTTTACAAAGTGCAATTTAAAGATTTAAAGAAGGTTTGAGTGAAAACAAGGCGAAATTTGACAAAATATAAGAAAAGGTAATTTTCACATATACACAACCTTCAGCATAACCATGCTAACGCTAGTGCTAGAGAGCAAAAAGTAATCAGAATGCATCGTGAAATTATGCCCTGATCGCAGCACAAACTATGTAAAAGGTAGTGCTAAAGGAAGAAATCTACCTAGAGAAGAAAATGAAAGAATTCCAGAGTGCACAACTCGAAGCACGACCGTGCATAAGGTCGTGCAAAACCTTGAACACTAGAATTTCACTTTATTCCAACGTACACGGCCCTGAGCACAAGTATGCACTAGGTCGTGCATGTTACCCTGTTTCTTATACTATAAATACTCGCTTTATTACGAAAATTAAGGATCTAGATTTATTTTTTTCTCACGGCCACTCTAAAAGCCCTAAGAAAGCAAAATTATGAATCTGGAGGGAGAAACCATTAGAGCATCATTGAAAATCAAAAAAACGTCTACGATGGCTTATTCTTTTCATCATGAATTATTATTACTTATCTAGATTTTTCATGATTACTGTAAATTCTATGGAGGAGTAGATTTATTTGCCTTGAATCTTATGAAACTCGAAACCATGTGATTAAATTACTTATCGATTAATGAAAAGTTTATATCTTTGTATCTATTCATGTATTTTAACTATTGTGTGATTAATTTATGCGCGCAAAGTGATTGCATATTTGATTCTTGTTAGATAGAGAAAGGTCTTATCTAATAGGATAGATCTTTATGAATAGAAATATTGCATGTTTTACCTAGAGGTAGGAAAACTCCGATTTTCTATACAAAGATTAAATCTTTATTTGGGAATTATGAACTTAATGAAATCCTATAAAGCGATAGTAAGGGAGAGGTCTCCATTATTCTATATAAGATTATTAATTAATTAACTCGATAGAGTAATTAGTTTAATTGAGAATTCCTACAGTGCAAAGCATAAACAATTTGTTAATTAATACCTTATTATAAGAAAGCTAGGGTTTATAGTGGATCAAGATGAAGAGTATGCTTTTGTGATTGAATTCATTTATTAAAACAATTATAATTAATCTTAAGGTTGTTAGATTAGTTAATTAGTAATTTAGTTTATTAATCTCACGTTAAGGCTTAGACTAGATAGTAGAAAAACAATAATACCAATACTTTTTTTTAAGATCCTTAAGGATAACACTCGTTGCAATCTATACTACATTAGATAGGTACACTTACCTAATTAGGTCATTAAATTTCCTTGGGTTTAGAAATTTATAACTTGATACGATCGGAAAAGCAACTCATCAATAAGTTATGGATCATTTATCGGTGGTCAATATAAATTAAGAAATTATTGAGAAGTGGTTATTTTAAGCACCGGTTGCCGTTAGGGTGGGCACGATTTGATTTAGTTTGTATAACTCATTTATCAAATATAACCAAACCAAACTATATATTATATTTCGATTTTTTTTTAAATCGAACCTAATTCTACTGATCAATTCATAAATTTTTCACACTTAAAAAATGGTTTAGTCTGATTTAATCTATAACTCAAACCATTTTTACACTTTTTATTACTTTCTTTTTTATATATAAGTCAATAAATTATAAAAAAATATATACTTAACATAAAAAATATTTAATTTATTATCATTTTTTCGACATCACTCGTAATCTTTAATATTCATTTGATATATTTGAGAAGATTTTATTACCTCTCTTTGAGTAATTACGGTTTTTATATTAATTATTAAGTAAAAATATGAAATTAAAAAAATAATTACTTAATGAAAATCAAATAAAATGAGGAGGAATTGAATAGGATACATGAAATCCTTTTTTTGTTATATATTCTCTACATTTTTACCACTATTTTTTTTTTTTACTTCTTATAGTTCGATTCGGTTTGAAACGATTCAATTTAATTCATAATTTTTTTAAAAGTAAAAAAAATGATTCGATTCAATTCATAATTTTTTTTAACCTAAAAAAATTTCAAAACTAATTTACAATTCAATTTGATTTGAGTCATAATTTTTTTTCGACCCTAATTGCCATAGACTGACTACTCGAGACTAGATCAAGGTGAGAAGAATGAAGCAACTTTAATGTTAAGTATGAATAGACAGGTCTAAACGCAAATGTAAAATGGAATCTTGTTGTTGGTGTGTTTAGGTGTGCTTTTTATGGCCATTTATTATGACTATACGCATAATATAAATATCAACTATGTTTATTACTAGTTAGTTACGTTATATATGCTAATTTTTCACTTGTGTAGAATTAAATATTGCTAATACTATAGATGCTCTAATTAGGGATACTATCAAGGTGGGTTTGGCGGCTCATTATCTTATAAAAAATTTTATAATCTTATAAGATTTTTTCCTTATTCCCAAAATCCGTCCTTATCGGATTTTTTTTAACCTATTAACCCAACTTGCCATAATATCAATTTTTCTCATTATGTCTTAACAAAAACATAATAAGGTCATAAAAGTAAAACATCAGTTATCAAATTACACATTCCATAAATCTTAATCGTATTTAATTAAGTTTCTTAAATTTCGATTCAATAATTAATAATTGAAAGTACAAAATTGTAATTATAACTATAAATTTTAAAAATTCCATTTTGAGCATTTATTAATGAGTAAAAAAGAATCATTTGTAAAATCAAGATATCACTTTTATTAACTAATATTTTTTTAACAAATGTATAACACTAGCATGATGTATATTAATATATACTATTATATTTATATATATGTATATATATATATTTTATTTCATTTTATTTTTTATTGAATTTGAGTTTTCTATTGAGTTTTTTTTTTTTTCAATCTCAAAATCTAATCGAAAACCTTATAAGATCTTTAGCGGATCGAATAGGTAGATATCCTACAATAACACGTCCAGTGACATCTTTAGCCCTAGTATGTCTTTATTTGTAGCCAACGACATGTGGTGATTTTGTTATGCCTTCTAATCTTGTGACATGTCAATATTACAAGTATGATTTAATATGTCCCAATGTGATTTGTAGCGCTATAGTAAAAAATATAACCTAACAGCCGAAATCGCATAAGCCTAACTATGAAACAACAAGCAACGTAGTGATTCTGTTTATTTCAATAGCATGACTTTTACAAAGGCCACCACCAGATTAGCTGAGGATTACTTCTAGGATTGAGGCTAATATTGCTAGGGTTGGAAAAAAAAATCATCAAACTGCAAACTAGATCAAACCAAACAAAACCATCTTGTAAATTAAACTTGAACAGTTCTTTTAAGTTCGAAAAAATTAAACTAGATCAAATCGAATCGTTTTTTTAGATTCAAAAAAATTACAAATCGAACCAAACCGAAAGTTTTAAATTGAACCAAACCACAATTAAAAAAAAAAAGAAAAAGAAAAAGAAAATGTTGCAATAATCATTATGCTAATTATGAAAATTTTGATGATAGTGGCCTCTTTACAAATAATAATGAATTTCTTTTGTCAATATGTTTGTGTTTTTATTTTTAAATAAGAATATATCAATTATTCCAAATATTTCATTTGCATTTGTAGATTTTGAAAATAAGTAATGAATGATTCTTTTGTATATTTTTCATATTGATTTAAATGCTATCTAACTTATAAAGTATCAACTTAATTATAATATAATGTATAGTGTATGGATGCATTGTATAGAATGTGAATAATGTCACTTCCTTTTGTATTTTTCTTAAACATTTTAAGATTTTTTGTTTGAGCCGCGAACAAAATAGAATTGAAATTTTTTCTTTTAATTTAAAGAAATTATAAATCAAATGATAATATTAGATTTGAATTAAAAAAAAAAAAGAACCGGCCTATAATATTATGTTCAAATCAATTTAAAAGAACAAGTCATACCGTATTGAACCGTGCCAGCCCTAGACAGTGCCGTCTGCTTTCAGCATTCTTTCATGTTGATTTACTTGCAATGAAAAACAAAGCAAGGCAGATAAGAATAAATATAAGTTCAAAAACTAATCATAATCCATGACCATTTCCACGGTAAAATTTCGGCAATGACAGAAACATCAGACTTCTACTATACGGAAGTGGGGCAGCCCACGTGCAATAAACCTGGTACTGAGAGGATCACTGACACTGCCATGCAATTTAGTACCGCAGGAACCAGGGAAATCTGGCTGATCTACAATTTTCCAAGCACCTGTTTGGTACATCAGGTAAGGTAATTCCCCCCAAAACCGAAACAAAAAAAAAAAAAAAAGAGTCCAGATACGGATTTCATGGCTATTCAAATTTGCCAAACAGTGACATAGGATATTTCCTCGGCTTGTAATGGAAAACTTCCTAATTTTCTAAACTACCTGTCTATGTCCTGAAACACATGATAAACTATTAAGAATTAAGATTCATTTTTTTTCCTTTATTTAGAATGCCAAATAAATGTTTTGAAATACTTGCAATTAAAATCATTTTTCATTTGAAAAAGAATTGTATTAAAAAGTTTTAATCATACCATCAAATTCTAAATCAATTAAAAAATTATATTTAATTTAGATTTAATCGTATACCTTTTACCGATATTTATTCAAGTAACTTGTTACATGTCAATGTTAAGCTTAGTTAAATCACTTTTTTCCGTGTTTTATGATTTTTTTTAGAAAAGTATAATAAAAAAATTTAGAGAATAACAATAATAAAAGAATTATCTTAATATATGGGTGGGTTTTATCTTTTTGAATGCACGATTAAAATGCATGTTGACAATTATACTTGTTCAGTTTTTTTTTAACCAACAATACGTTATAGAAGTTGGGAGAAGGGGTAAAGTGACATCTAAGTTTGAATTAATAAAGATGTGTAATCTCGAGAATACGTATTGGATATTAGGTTATGGCTCATAAGCAATTTTCGTAGAAGTAACTAATTTTAACATTATGTAAATACTCTATTCCAATAATAATACAAGATGAAATTTGTAGCATATAAATGACTAAAGCAACTCTTGCCGCAACTAAATGTTAATATTTGCAATATTCGTTATTGAAACTTCAAGGATTAAATATATTATAGTAACCTTACCTAAAAACTATCATAACTACAAAGATTATTCAAATTCTAAAAATAATTAACATCTTTAAAAAAAAATGTTTACATTGCAAAATTTCTTATTTAATGTAATATCATGTGAATATTTTGTATCATAATGTAACTATAACTTTTTTTAGGTCACTTTATGCAGATTTTATATGTTTTAATCATTAAGATGTCAAACTAAAAAAAAAAATCCCAAATCAATCATGAATTAGAGGTAAGCGAGTAAACCTTATTGTACAAAGTATTCACTTATACTCTACTCAATGGAATAGGTTCTTAGTAAGTATTAGGGTTACAAATTAAGTTTCAGGTATAGATTTTCAAAACCTGCTCCCATAGGATAGACTGGTATGGGTATGAGGTCTTCATACCTTATATTCACCTTAGAACCTATACTACAAGTTATACAAAGTATATGTTCTAAAGTATCTTATACTTAACTATAAAATATTAGTAAATAATATTAATAAACAAATATGAATAACTTAAAATATCATACATAGATTACTTTTTTAATATTATATAAACTTAAAATTTATAGGAAGAATGGTAAAATTTATAAGTTTTATAAAATATTATATACCCTATAGGTTTTATAAGGTATAAGATAATTCCAATATAGTACAAATTAGATTCCAGTTCCAAATTTTGGGAACCTGTACTTTGCAATGTAAGATACGAATACAGCTTTATACCCTACTCACTTTGTATCCGCTTACCACTATCATGAATCTATCTAAAAAATAATTAAAACTATATATTTATAGAAAAGACTGATGTAGTATCATATTAAATAAGAATTTTTTGAGGTGTTAATATATTTCAAGGATTATGTGTCACAATCTCCTATAGTTTAGATAGTTTTATGGGGGTCATTCTAACTCTTATAGTATGTTTGATATACGAAATAGATTTGAAATGGAATTGCAATTTCATGTTAGATACTAACTCTTGCGTTTGAATACAATTTTAAATGTTGGAATCGCGATTCATTTAAATCAGCCATTCCGATTTTAAGTAGTATTTCAATTCCAAGTTTTGAGTAGAGGAATTCTAGTTCTATTCCACCTTTAGTAAAAGAACATTATGAATTGTAAAGCTCAAATCTATGGGCTTGAAAGGTATAGTATTATTCTTATACTATATAGATTGAATGATGTGATGCTATGTGATGCATGTATATTATTATGTTATAAATATAACATCAATATTAAGATATATATATATATATATTATTATATTTTATTTATATATCTTCAGGAAATTGAGAATAATTTTGATAAATATGATTTTATAAAGCTTCTCTTCTAATCCAAATATACTAAAACCAAACAAAACAAACTACTAAATAGGATGGTGATTTTATAGCCATTGCCAAACACATACTGAAATTATTATTTAACTCTTGATAATTAATTCCATTTTAAATTATTCTACTCCAAACTATATTTGCATATTACCAAATGTAGTGTATTATAAACAAGAGCAACTTGCAAGCACCATCTCAAGAAATAAAATATTAATGCTCAAAATTAATAGAGACTGACGTCAACTGTTGTATATAATTAATTTCAGATCACTCCACGTCAAAATTTTATCCTGTTATTTTTCCCCCAATCATGTAAAGATTTAAGTGCATCGGTAGCAAAGCATTGACCAAATTGCTGTTACTCAGCAAAATTTCGAACATAACGGAAGCAAGATGAAGTAGAATAAGATTGGATGGTAACTAAATTATAAAATTCAAAATATTAAAAAAAAAAAAGAAAAAAAGAACCAAGTTTATATATTCTATTTATTATTTGATTAGGCCTGTCACTAGTCACAAGTAAGAATACAAAATAGGATGCTTTAGTGTACAGTTGTCTCCGCTTTTGTCGCTGATTCTGCTGCGCTAGTTTGGTGCATAGAGACATAGACTCAGTTCGGAGACATGGATTTTCGCTCGCTATTTCTTTGGCCTTTTGTGCTTTTTTTCCAACACCTTCCTCATAGATCTAGCACAGGGAAAAATATAATAATATAATGAGATAAATCCTGGTATTTCAGATGTAAAATATAATAGATTATACACTTTGTGGAAAAATAAATATATAGTAAAGTAAAGAAAGTTTCCATTCCATGTCTCCGTTCAGTTGCGAATAGCGTTTTCGTATATAAATAGGCAATAAAGCGAGACAGCTATAACAGTGACAAGCACATCTTCTTATAAAGCATAGGATAACCCCTCAGAAACCCCCCTAAACTTACACTCAACACACATTCTCTCTCCTCCTCCTTCCCCCCCTGCCCTCCCTCTTTCCGGAGCCCACTGAAGTAAAGCATGGACAGCCATTGTAGCCCTCCTTTCAGCTGGTGGTCTTGCTACAACCAAGGCAGGGTAATACAATCTTCCTTCCTCTTTTTCTACTTCATCTTTTATTCTTTTCTCTTCTTTCTGTTATATATGCTACACTATTGACAACTCCCAAGTCTTTCATTTTTATCAGCTTTGCATATTATACGTCTTCATTACGAGTACTAATTACATGTACATGTGGTCTAATTTGGTCATTCAGAGTCAGAGCGTGGAAGAGCTCAAGAATTCTCTTTTGTGCACTACAATGGAGCTAGAAAACACAAAGCTAGCAGTTCAAGAAGAGCTGAGAAAGAGAGAAGATGAGCTGATCCACCTCCAACAATTACTAGTCAAAGCAATGAGAGAAAGAGATGAAGCACAAGACAAGTGCCAAAGGCTTCTCATTGAAAAACTTGCACTCCAACAACATCAGCAGCGGCAAAACCTCAAAGTGACACTTCCTACAGCAACAACGTATCCTGTTTCTGGAACTTCAAGCATTGAAGAGGAACCCCGAAAACGAGTCGACTCCAACAATGCTTTATCTTCATCTGATTGTGAAGAAAGCATCGTTTCATCACCTGTTAAGGACCCGATTCCACAATCATCACTTCCACCACCACTGCTTGCCCCACAAAATGTCGAATTAGTGCCCGAAAAGCCATTACCTGAAAAAGGTAAGCTTTTGCAGGCAGTGATGAAAGCCGGTCCTCTCTTGCAGACACTACTCCTAGCAGGACCACTACCTCAGTGGAGGCACCCACCACCACCACTTGAGACTTCTGAGATTCCACCTGTGACAATTCATTCACCTCCACCTCCACCACCACATCCACCGGCAATGCAAACACCGGGTCCAGCAATACCACAACCACTTCTTCTCCAGGATTCCCTCATCAACATTACTGGCAACAGCAACTGCAGCAACAGCAGCCGTGTTACAAATTGTGGTAGAGTTAGCAGGAAAAGGAGCCTCTTTGAGGACTCTGTTTACCCAACGGAGACAAAATATCAAAGAGTTGTTCTTCACTGACCAGTGACAACTGCTGCTAGGGCTCTACTAATGCAGAAGAGATTTTACTTTTAACTGATTTAGCATTAAGTAGTTATAAACTTAGCCAATTAAGAGTAGGTTCACTTAAAAAGAAGAAAGAGTCAATAGTTAAAAGGAACAAAAGTTGGGTGGCTTGAGATCACATCTAGCAACTCCTTCCATGAAAGTTTTGACATATTAGGGGAAAATGGGCCACATGTTAGAAGGAATAGAGTGACCCTTTTTTCCTATATGTGAAAACATCGATGAAAAGAGTTACTAGAATTGTATGATACCCGAACCACGCGACTATTGTCCGAGAAATTACAAGGTGGATAAATCAGTGATCCTGCCATTTGTACAGAGGTCCAAACAGAAAAGGAACCCCCGATCCCAAGTTATTTTCCTTGGAGAGAAGGGTGTTTGCTTCTCTAGGTTTAAGCTAGTGCTTGAGGTGAAAAAAAATTTTCACCTGGATTTTTATTGACAGTTGGTAGTTAGTTTTGCCTTTTGGGACTTGACCGGAAACAACAGGGTTTGATTTTCTTCAAAAAGTATTGTGAGATGCATGATGCAGCTCTAATACTGGTGCAAGTGTGAATTATGAGTGTGGTGTGGGTGTGTGACTTTTGTGTTTGTGCTTGAGAGAGAGGGATTGCATCAAGCATATCGATGAATGATGATGATTTGGTAGCTGTTGCTTTAAGGAGATTGGTATTGGCCAACAACCAGAAGGTTTAAGAGCCTTACTTGTCGGATTTGTGGAACCCACGAATCAGAATCAGGATCTACACCTGGTGTCATGCATGATTATATACAGTTTTTTTCTTTTTTTTCAATGAAGTATGATTATTCTAGCATAATATGTGTTTCCTAGAAAAAGGATTTACTCATGTGTAAAAGTACTGCTAATGATTTAACACATTGACCAGTTTCACCTTACCTGCCTTTATCCTAACTTCAACATTGCCTTTTCCCTCTGTTGTGAATGACATGATGAGGCAGATAAGTGATCAAAATTTTAAAAAGCATCAGCAATACCAGGAGATGCAATTAATCTAACACTATCTCCAAATATGATGATTCTATGTTCATTCCTTGTATAAAAAGGATGCCATGACTGACATGCTAACGAGCCAAAGAGCCGGCCACCAAACAAATAGAAAAGACTCTGACTAACGTGTATAATCCCGTCAGTTCATCTGAAAATGCATGGATCGCATTTGAATTAGTAAAATGATACAAAGGACAGATCACGAATCACTCAAATGTGCAACAGATTAATATCCATTGAAACAACACTCATGCCTTCGTCCCATTGGCCTAGTTGGCTAACCTATTAATAAAGCCAACACCACAAATATTTAGTTATTCACACGCAAAGAATTTAATGGCAAAATGTCCCACTTACTGAAAGGGAAAGTAGGGAAGAGTTAATCCAATGAGGTCTACCACCTAACAGATCATCCTCCAAGGCTGCAAGTGATAACCGTTTCTGAGAAGAAGTTTGGCGAAGTGCCATTTCCTATGTATCAAATATCTATTGCCTATTGTTTTTCATACTTGATGTGCAGGAATGAAGGACAGTATATATGAAATTTTTTATCCATTGTATGTTAGCCCACTTAACTAGGGGAAGATAGAACAAACAAAACGTATACTTTCGATGCCATTTCCAGCAATTTGTCTCAGCAACTTAGAGATTTTGAGGAGACAATTCAACTGACAGGTCCAAGATTATGCCCTTGGGAAAATCGATTATGTGAAACGGTATATAAATTTGTACCACCAATTGTGAAACAATGATAATACACGATTTCCGAATTGTTAGATATATGGTGTACCAAGAACGAAGGGCCCAGCTTGACCATATGAGATTAGACAAACGAGTACAAATATGAATACATTTGCACATAACTGACACCTGACTTGCATTAAAACAACACAACAAACTTTCTTTTTCTTCAATCTGTTTCCGATAAAAGCATTACAACAACATGAATCTACAAGATTACAATAAAATGTTGCAATTAACCTATCATAGCCAAACAAATTGATTCCCATGATATTTGATAGCCAAGTCCCACTTTGTGATTAGTTGTGCAACAGGACTGTTTATAATATGCTCCTTGATAAGAAACATGCCCTGCATTTGCAGCATCATGCGCTAACCACCCATGGGATCAAATGGAAAGATTCAATATCCACTTTAGCTCTAGCAATATTTCCTCGTTAGATAGAAAACAGTACACTTACATGTCTATAGTATATGAAAACTATAATGAGATCAAGATGTTGCATCTCAATCATCTTCATCCTCTTGATTATTGTTGGGATGATTGTGCTTTTGGGCACTATACATATCTGCAATCTGCAGAAATAGTAGAAAGTGGATAAAGAAAAACGAAAGGGCGATAGTTCCTCAGAGGCAACTAAAATGGAAAATCAGAGGATAAAAGAAACAAAACAGCATTTTTAGAATTGTCCCTCACCAAATCTGCTGATGTCGCTTGCTCTGGAACTTTGTCTTCACGGACACGAAGAAGGCGCGGAAATCGAAGAGAAATGCCCTTTACACAATATTGACAATATGTTATTTAGCAAATGCCAATTTCATACATTTCAAGGACAAAAGGAAGAAACACAATATAATAGAAAGTGAAGGATGAATGCCTCTAATATCAAGTTACCTTATCAGGATCCACAATGCCTACTGCAGCACGATGAACAGGGCTAATGGTCAAATCTGCAGCTTTCACCTCCCACACCTACAAAATACATCAATTGTTTAGGGTCAGTAATAAATATATGGATCCAACCTTTCAGTAATCCCTGTTCAGTGACAGGCTCTGCCTAAAGTCATGAAAATTGCAAAAATGGACAAAGACAATCAATAATAAAGATAAAACCATTTTCCTGTTGCTTCTATTTTGACATAAACAAAGGTTTAGAATCCTCTAAATTAGTAACTACAACATAAGAATCTGAAAGTTTAGTACAAAAGAGGCAGTCAAACAGCTAAAAAGATTAACTTCCTATTGTTCGCACATTGAATATAATTACACAAAACATTTCGAATCAATTATTATAAATTGTTAAGCAATAAATTATTCCATTTTCTCCCCTTCCTTGGCAGAAAAGGAATGATTAAAACACTTAGCTTTTCAGGAAGTAAAATCTTATTAATTGCAACTTAAAATTAAGCATGTAATAGCAGTTTGACCCAGAAATAATTGGAAAGAGAGGTGGGGGGGGAGGGGGTGGGGTGGTGTGGAAGAGCAAGTGAAAGGCATATAAAAGGATAGATGGTTTGGTTTCCTACCTCGGTGGGTTCAAACCACACATCTGGGGCAAGTGTATCCGAAAATCGATAGTAAGACTGTATGACAAGAATGAAAAGTCAGTAAGTATAATCCTTTTTCTCTTTGAGGAATGAGAAATATTTGAAGAAAAAGAGAACCTTGGGCTTTGGTATAACTTTAGATCGAAGACTGGCCGATCGCTCTTCAAGCATTGCCTCAGAAAAACCAGTGCCTGACCAGCATTTGCAATGGATGTCAAGGACTGAGCACATTGAAACATGTATACTCTATATATATAAGGAAGAAAATGATTAACACAGCAAATTTCCCTTACCGATTTTACAAATGCTTTGAAACTCTTCATTACTATTATCATAACAAGCCAGAAGAAAGGCACCATATACGCCTGCATAAAAGAAAAAATGTCGTAAGTCCAACACAGCTTTGTTCAAACATATATATGTGTATGTCCCAAACCTAAAAACACATGAGCCTAATGTGCTATTTGCACTGTCAAATACTGAATAGCTGGTGCAACAAAGGCAAATAAAAGAATTTTTTTTTTGGTTAGAGAAAGACAATATTTGATTTATTTGCTTGTAAATACATGGAAGTATCATAAGCCAAAATGAAGGCCTCATTGGAATTCATTGGCAGTTATTACCTGTGCGCTTTCCACGGCCATGAAAAGCAGCAATGGGCACCAAATCTACTGAATCGCCAATACTAGAGGAAACATATGGTAAGAAAGTGATTTTGATGAAAAGAAATGGGTGGCCACACACAAAACTGTAGTCATTACCTGTCCATATAATCCTTCTTCAATTTTAGCCAGTTATTGGACCGCTTGGAAGGCTCATATGTAGCATCTTGGTCAAGGGTTTTGATTATCAAGCCTTCACAACTGCACTAGGCATGAAATAGTTATGACGAGGGGAATTTTTATTGAATAATACTGGAGATTATACTGCAGGATATGTATGTTGTTAAGAAATTCATGATCTCTGCATTCAGCTTCATATAACCATGGTGGAGATTGTTTCTGCACCATTAAATGTTAAAACATTACAACCAATATATAAGCCAATCACCATTAGCTAAGTTTCCACTGATTAGATATGCAATCCCTTTCTACGAACTGATGTCTTGATCAAATTATACACCAAAAGAACAGCATTATATACACAACTGAAGCAACGGAAACTGTGTACTTTATTTTCCCTAATATACATCAACCCTAAATGAGTATAGATGATGATGCCTCAACCTTATCTCACACATGGATCAACACAATAGAACTGGCTGAAGGCTAACACCACTTGCACTCTTCCATGATTGATGAAAATCTAGATCTCAAAGAAAGATGGATCATAATACTTTATTTCACATCTTTCTTTCTACAATAGTCAGAGGAATCTGGAGAGAATACTTCGGGGCCTATCCTCCTTACCAGAACCAACAGGAAATGATCCAGTCGCCACATGCCAACACCAAATTAAGGCACCATTTGTTTCAAGGAAAACTACCCATTAGTGTAAAATACTTTCCCCTAAAATTAATTTTTTGAAAATGATATATTGTTATTTATCCCAAAAAAAAATTATCTAAAAAAACTTTTCTAGTGCTTGACTTACAAATATTATGTAACTCATAATATTACCAAAATAAATTAATATAACATATTACTATAAATACATTATTTCAAAAATTTATTTTAAAGTAAAAGTATAAATAAATATTATTTTGTAATACGTATTAGTAAATTCTCTTGAGTTGATTTTTATCATTTTTACAAGTCTTTTAGTAATTTTTTCCCCACATTACATTCTTTTTCATGTTTAAAATATACTTTATAGGTCAATTATAACAAAAACAATGTAAATATTAATTTTTAAAGTCAGAACTTTTACAAAGGCTAATTTGGCAACAACATTAAATTTTGGAAAGTGTAAGCCGTTTTCCAAGAAAAGACCATGATTCCCTTGTAAGGGAAAATGTTTTCTACTTAAAGGCCCTTTTTCCAACATAACAAACAAGAGAAAATAGCAAAAATGTTTTCCTAAAAATATTTTTCCTCAAACAAACAGGGCCTAAGTGCAAGCTTTGGCATTATCAGAATAGATTCCAGGTCTTTAACAAACCCATGATTAGTCCATTCCACTATACTAGCCAGTCCTTGCTGGGGTTATCTCACACCTTACTCCTCATGCAATATGCTAGAGATGGCGCTACTTCAGAAGCAACACTTGGGCCTAATATTTATGAGCCCAACACTTACAAAGTTTATTTTAGAAGGAAAAGAAGAGTAGGACCCAGGGAAGTGGCTTGGCAGCAAACAGGGCACGAAGGAGTTGCACATGGGTGTGCTTTGTATGTAAATAATACTGTTTTGTGAAATAGAGAATGAGGGGCCCACAAGTCTAGGGACAGAATATTAATAGGAGAGTGACAATGAAGAAGTAGTCTACCTCTCTTGCTTTTACCCTCACTGGAGTTTATACTCAGTGATATAAGGAGCTCTAGCTCTAGGGGAGTTTCAATCTAATTCCTTGGGTTGATCTCTACACTTGTCTCTTACTCTTCTTACTTATTATTGTTGCTAACACAACAGACCAAATAGATGTTAATAATCAAACCAGAAAGAGGATCATTTCCCCTTTCCCAATTACATTATGCCTAAGTTCGTTCATGACATTTCCTCCAAATTTAAGAACAATTCACAACCACCTAGAAAGAAGACGGAGTTCATCATCAGAAACAATTAATTTTCCAGGAAATTGTTGGCTAGAAAATTACGAGTGAGAAAATCAAAATCTATCTTCAGCTTTTGGAGCATGTCTCTTCACATCTTTTACTGCCTACCCTGTACGTATATTATTGAAGGCCACATAAGTCAGTGCATGGGAACTAATCAATATCTAAGGAAGCAAGCTATATAATGTAGCCACTTCATCCATTCCACTGTGAAAAGGGATTGGTGAATAAAAGGCTAGGTTAGGAAGAAATTTATCAGAAACTTGAGCTCTTCTGCAACATACAATATCCCCTAAAAATAGAAATTTCATATCTCCCATATCATGAACTAAATCAATGGTCAAAATGAATGTACACGCAATATTCTTGCATGATCACCTGATCAAAAGAAACCTAAGCAATAGGTATACATATAGATATATGTATTAAGATAAATGACATGTATTTTCACGCTTTGCAATTAATCGACTTTTGTTTTTTCGTTTAACAAACCCATGACCCATACTTCATCACTATATATCACTATTAGTTAGGAGAGACAAGTCAGTCTCTAATTAATCCACAATAATTAATTTAATAAAATAATATTATTAGACATATTTAATTTAATAATATAATAAAAAAATATTTAAAAAAAAAAAGAATGAAATGGATGGAAAAATAGGCCCCGTTTTGCTTCAAGGAAAATATTTTTTGAAAAACATTCTCTTTATTTTTCTTTGTATGTTAAGCTGAAAATAACCTTTCAAGTGGAAAACATTTTCCAACTAAAAAGAAAAACCAATCCTTCTCTAGGAGGACGACTTATGTCAAGTTATTTTCTGAATTAGTCTCCACTAGTCTATTTAACTATAGATTATATTATAAACATGACCATTGTTTAGTGGATTAAGAAAAAAATCAAAAGACTTGCTGAAAATTATATATATATAAGCTAGAGAGATTGTAATCATTAACATTAAAAAATTATCTAGATTCTATATTTACATTCACATAAAAGCTTTAACATAAAGTGTTTATGGTAATTTATCAATTGCAATCTATTTAAGTACGACACAGATTAGATATAATGTGCAAGTCAACCACCGAAACAATCTTTTCAGTGTATTTTAATAAATACAACCAAATACATGAAAATATGCCATTTTCAAGAAAGATAATTTTTAGGGGAATGTTGTATGGAAAAAAGTGTTTTCCCCAAAACAAATAGGACCCTAAGGGATTGAGTTGTGTCTATCTTCAGATTGAAAAAAGTAAGCTGAATTTCTATAACCAAGAGATAACCATTAGCCTTTTTTTTAAAAAAAAAAATGAAAACTCTCTTTAGCTGTACTTAGTAGATAAAAATGAGCAAAAGCATTTTTCTCCTCTTCCCAATTACCCTGATTGTCCAGACTCCTATTCCTTTCCCAAATAAGATGCAGATTTTCATTCGCCTTTTGAGTCTTCTCTCTCAAATTGGAGAACTCAGTTTTATTCTTCAACTCCACCTTTAACATTTTAAACTTTGAATAAACTCTATGCATAGCCATGCCTTCCGCTTGTCTTTTCCAAGTACCCTCCATAATTTCCTTGAACTTTGGGTGTTGACCCCAGAAATTAAAGAAACAAAAAGGAATATCCATTGTGTAAAACTCAAAATGCAGATTTACTACTACAGGACTGCGATCAGATGATGATTATATCACTTAAACCACATACCATCCTCACCTAGTCTTCATACGACCTTAAATCTCATACTTGGGGCTTGTGCAGAAATTAAAGTAACCCAGATTTCTATTTTTCCAGCTACTTTGCTTACTGTCAGTTGTCAGGAGTTCAATGGAAACCTAATTGTGTGCCCCATACAAAAGGGATAAACATGCATAGTTCATGAGCAGCATAAACGGAAATCAAAACATTCTGCTAACGATTTTATTAACTGGTAACAGGCAGAATCAGGCAGCAAAAATGACATGCACATATCCAAATAGACCGCTAGTCGAATATCCTTCATATAAAGCGAAACTAACAGTGGAGAAATTAGTGAAATATGTAGTCAGAAACTTTTGGGCTTATTACAGAAACACAAACTTTGCCACCTATTTTGAAAAATGGCCACAAAATAGCAAGACACAAGCACAACTGGCACAACAAAACAGTAGAAGATGGCAACCATATGCCTACTGTATAACATCAAATTTTCATAAACTTATTTACATACCTTGCATTTACAGCAGCTTCTAGGAATGTTTGAATTTCCTCTACATCATTTGATGTAATTGCAGTTGCAAACTGAAAAAACCCAGGTTCCTCTTCAAATGATTCATAAAGATGCTGCACAAAGCCACAGCAACAAATCCTCGGGATTGAATATAATACCAACAAAACACCAGAAACAACAATTTACATTGAAAAACAGAAGATACATCAGAGTCATTTGAAGTCCTGGAAGTTAGGTAGAGCTACTTGCTGTACTACCAGCAAAAAAGCTGCCCCAACACCCACATCTGGAGACTAGAATATGTCAAATGGAAAGATTCAACTAATATATATAATCTTCCAATCTACCACGCAACTTTGTCTCTGACATCAATGCACTATGGTCCTTACTTATCACATTTACTTGTACACAAGTTTAAAAGAACTTCTTTGACTAACAAGGGAAACTAAGATCCTCAAGAAGCCAAATAAGCTTGGTGGGCCTAGTAGACTCCCATGCTGATACATCAAGTGAATGCATATAATTATATTATTATATCATTATTGTTTCTCCTAGTAAAATAAACTAGAAACAGCAATAGTTAACTGCGAGTAGAAAAACAGAAATATATCATACTTGTAGCTATCCTTATATATCCCAATAGGCTTCAGATTCTTATTTCACTTGCTTGTCTTATGTAAAATATTCTCTATTGAATAAAGAACTTTTTCAATTCAGACTAAGTAGCTAAGTCACCACTAGATGAAGGGTTTTTTATGTGGTGGTGCGGAATGTCCACCAGGTGGAAGGCAATTAAGTTGCCCAACCTATGCCTATATGCTCCTAATGTTATAATTTTTACTTATTTACCATCTCCAGTAATCATAATTGACATGAGGCTACAACTTCATATATGAAAGGGTAAACCTGGAGACTATGCATATCTATAACTTCTATGCATCTTCATGCCAAAGCCCACTTACCCTAGACTAGATGAAGTCCATGGAATTCTATACTGTATTTTCGACCCCTTTTCCATTGCCTCCAATATAACTTGCTACACAAACTAAAAGGATTTTCCATTTGCCTCCTACCTTGAAAAGTTCTACCAAACAGTGTAAAAGGTAAAAAAAAAACAAATTGAAAAAACTATGGACATGATAGAAATATGAATGTCCCAAGGACGAGATCTTATCTTGTCACAGAAAGTAACTTCAATCTTTCAATTTTCAAAAAGATTCTACTTGATACATAAAAAGATAAACTTCAACATCTTAGGTGAAAACAAACAAAACTTCTAGCAATATGAGGTGCTGCACCCAATATTACACATACAACATAGTTCTACACATGCAAGTTGAATAGAAATGGAGTGTTTTCTCCTTTGGGACTATTGCCAACAATACAGCTCAATATATAAAGAAGAGACAACATAAAGCATCTCTACAGTGGACCAGATTTTTGCAGCTGCTCTTGATAGAAGTACCATGGTAGCATCACTCTTTGCAAGTATCTGCATCTTCATTCTATTATTTGTATAGAGAAGTCTTACGACAACCTACAATTATCTCATACCATAAACAAAAGTGAAAAGCACCAATTTCACTCAATTCATTGATATTGAGCACCAAAAAGATGGTGGCTAAGTAGATTGTCTTGTTTAGAAGAAACAAGACCAAGCCAAACTTTTGCAAAGACTAATTTCTAAGAAATTCTATTTTAGTTCTCTCTCACTCTCTCTCTCTCTCTCTCTTTTTCAAATGGAAGGGCATGGCCCTAGTATGACCAGATACCTCTAGAGTCATGAACCATGCTACAAGGCCCATGCACCGGTTAGGAATAGCTTGCACCATATAAGTAACCCAAGAAGTATCCTAAATGAGATTTGAAACCAAAACCTCATGCAATTTGTCATGAGGGTGCTATAGACCTTAACCACTATACCAACCCCTTGAGGGTAATCAGTTAGTTCTATTAGTTAAGGTTATTATAGTACTTTCACATTTATATTACTGTTGATGCAACACTTTTCTTATCTAAAATAACATGCTACAACTTGCCAATCTACTTACTAAATCACTTCGAGGGGTTAAAGTGAACTATATATGCAAGCTAGAAGCATATGATATATATGCTCCAGCTTAAGCGGAAGTGTTAGAATAAGTTAGTTCTATTAGTTAAGGCTATTTTTGTACTTTTACAGTTATATTATATAATATAGTATTTGCTAGGGTTTGTTGACCCTAACATTTTTATGATCCAAAATAACAAATACCAAGAAAGTAACATCAGTTATATCTAGTTCCTAGGTAAAATATAATAGCCATACCTTCCTGCGAACTTTTAGCTGTTCCTGTAAAAGAGGCTGGCTATTGACATACAGCAAGTCAAATGCATATATGCAGACATCCACTTTTATGTCATTTAAAGTCGCATTTTTGCGAGGTCGAGTACTGAGTATCTGACATATTAAGAAAGATTTTTCTGTTAGATCAGCAGTGGTGACAGCCCCAAATTCTCATTTGCAGAATAAAATATGCAACTTGTGGTTGCAGAAACAAAAATACATAAACTAAAAAAAGTCTCTATAATGAATCAACAGTATTGCCTCACTATAGCAACATAAAAATCATCCATTCACATCCTTGAGAAAGCCAAAAGCAGATGTTTTGTAGATTTACACCACAGGCAAAATCTTATAAATGAAAATTTTGAAAGGAGAAAACTGAGTGAAAAGAAAGCAAAGGAATAGAAAAATCTATTGCAGAAGGAGCTATCTATCCTTACTAGTTGCGTGAATTAAACATGTGCAAATTGATTGAGTGTAACTAGTCAAGCCATCCTATTTTCCTTCAAAAGTAAATTTCTGTCTAGAAGAACTTCATGTTAGCTCTAGACAGGATAAGGAAAGCCAAATTGCTGCCTACTACATTTGGGGGCAAACTAATTATTTTTGCAATTTTAAAAGTCCTCAATTGGTTAGTCTAATATAATTGAATTCTGATGAATCTAATTTCTATTGTTATATGAAAACTTGGTGAGAATGCAAAGGTGAGCACCAAAAAATAAATAAATAAATAAATAAAATAACTTCATGCTTCTCAAAGCCTTCCAATTTGATTCATCTCTGCCAACAATTATTGAACATTAAGAGAATCCATGTGATCAATTTGTAACCTTCTCAAAAATATTACAGTGATTTCTTGGGATAACAGTGCATTTGTGAATCAATAATTACATGATGGGAATCAAACCATTTCCGTAACAAGACCCATCACCCAAGCTAGAGCCAAAGGACTACAAAGTCTTGCATTAAGAGTCCTATTTGACCAGATGAAACCTGAAGACACTCACATAGTATCTTCATTCTTTTTCCATGATTGCTTTACGTTTAATCAAGTGTAATTGTCAGTGCTTCAAGATGACGACCAAGTTAATTAGAAGATGGTTTACGGCTCACTTTTGGAACCGACATAGACTAATTGGGAACTGGCCATGTACTTTTGTTTTTCCTTTATTTTCTTTACATTTGTTTCCATATGAAGGACTACTATAAATACTTGTACAAGGGACACAAAAGGGAATTATTCATTTCAGTAAAAACACAAAGGAATACACGTGAAATTGAGGGTTTTTCTCATTTCATCTACTCTTATCAATGTTTTGTAGATTGTGGCGAGTCAAAGGCTAGGATTGTTGTGTGTCATATCAACAATTCCAAGCTTGGTCCTTCTTCTACTAGTGTATAATATCTAGTAAGAAATTGGATCTTCTTTGTTTTCTTTTTCTTAGCGCAAATTAGGGTTTGGCATGGAAAGTGATCTTTCAATTTGGGGATTGTCTAATTGTCTCATAATTATATATGTGTTGATTGTCAGTTGTAATTAGCATATCATAATTTGGTATCAGAGCAAGGTTAAAAGAAGAAATTGCAACATGGGAGTGTTTGATTTTGAATTGAACAATTAGGGTTTATACCGTAAGCCTCTTAAATTGTTTGATTGTGAATTGAAGCTAGGATTATTGCATGATTTATGCCATGGTTCATTGGCTATTGTGAATTGAAATTGAAAAAAAGGCTAAATTAGGGTTTATGCTGTGGATGGTGTGTGGGTATGCTATGATTGTGTGATTGAGGATTGAAATTAAGTAAGTACTATGACTGCTCATTTTGAATTGAAAATTGAGTAAGGTTGAATTTAGAGTGTGTGTGACATGGTGGTGTAGTACATGTGATTGTGGATTGGAAATTGAACAAGGAGTGATAATTGGGTGTGTTGTAGTACACATGATTGTAGATTGGAAATTGAACAAGGGTTAATATTAGGGTGTACTATGGAGGTGTGATTGTGATTTGGGATAATTCTATTAAGATTATAATTCAACAATCATGTCAAATGATAGTGTGAAATGATAGTGTGAATTGGACAATTGGGAATGAAGCTAATAGTCAGGTTAAAGAAGTAGGTCAGGAACGCCATGCTACAAGTGGTAGAAGAGACTTAGAAGAGCAATTATAGGAGTTAACCATCATTGTTGCTAATCTAGCTACAAAGTTTGACTAGATAATACTTCCTCAACAGCCAATGGCAAATCTACTAGTACCCCCAACTCAGGTAGCCATTAATGCTCGTAGGGAAGAAGCATTGGGAGGTAATAGGTGAAGGCGAATTGGAAGAAATAAACCCGTCCAACCAGAAGGAAGAGATGATAATTTTGAGGATGAATTCTATCCTAATCGTGAGTTCAGGCCACCTTGGGGTTTAGAATATGTGGAAATTACAAATGCCTTCATTTGCTGGAAGGGGATCTGCAAAGGATTATCTTGATTGGGAGGATAAGATGGAAGGACTTTTTTAGTGTTATGAGATTAATAACAATACTCAAGTATGTTTGGCAGTAGTTAAGTTTATAGGATATACCGCCTTATGGTAGAATAACATTATGGCTAGTAGGAAGAGAGATGGAGATACCGAAATACGTATTTGATAGGAGATGAAACGGGTTTTTGAGAAGAGGTTTATACTAGAACATTACAGACAGGAACTATTCATGCATCTCTAAACATTGAGACAGGAAGGCAAAACCGTAGATGAGTATATCCAAGAGTTTGAGATACTAATGATTCGATATGGAGCAGTTGAACCTCCTAAACAGACAATGGCATAATTTGTATCTGGTCTAAAGTATGAGATTGCTTGTATTATAGAGCTGTAGTGATATGACACACTTGATAAAGCCATCCAGTTGGCTTTGAAAGTAGAGAGATAGAGACGTTCTAATCCTTATAGAGCGGCGAGTAACAGGTATGGATCCTCTAATAAACTATATAGATTAAACAGAAAGCATGTTGATAAGGGAGGATAAGGTAAGAATGTGGAAAAAAATGCGGTTATTCCAGACATTAGAGGGGATAAAGAATTTGCTGAAAAGGGAAAAGCAGTTGCTAGGACTAAGAACCGACAGATGACAGTCGGTTCATCAGGAGGAAAGAATCGCTAAATCAAATGGTTTAAATGTTTAGGTTTTTGACATATGGCTATTCAATGTCCTAATCGAAGGGTGAAGACTACTATGGAGGTGGAGAGTGAAGATGACAAGAAAGAGATGCATAAGCCCATAGATTTGTCAATAGTATTAGATGAGTATAATGGAGATGCAGACGCTGAGGTGCATGAGGACAGGGAGAATGATCAATATTTGGCTATTAATGTGTTACGCAGAGTGATTACTACTTTTCCTACTAATGAGGAAGAACAGAGGGAGAACCTATTTCATATTTCCTGCAAGATCCAAGGTAACCTTTGTGCTTTTATTATTGATGGTGGTAATTGCACTAATATAGTGGCTGCTTCATTAGTTAATAAGTTGAAACCAGTTATTACCCCACACCCTAAGCCATATAAACTGCACTAATTGAGGCAATTTAGGAAGAGAGACCATTGTATCTATTGCAAATGAAATATGTGTTGGAAGTTGATGGGCAAGAATAATTACCTCCAGTTGTGAACCAGGTGCTAAATGAGTACATGGATGTATTCCCTGATGAATTACCTAAAGAATTACCACCCATGAGAGGCATTGAGTATATGATTGATTTACAACTTGGATTAGTCTTGCCAAATCGGCTTGCATACCGCATGAATCCTGAAGAAGCTAAAGAATTAAAGCGACAAGTGGATGAGCTGGTAGAAAGGGGTTTTGTCAAAGAGAGTACTAATCCTTGTGCCGTTCCTACACTTCTTGTTCCAAAAAAAAATGGCACGTGGCGAATGTGCATTGATAGTAGAGTCATCAACAAAATTACCATCAAATACAGGTATCTCATTCCTAGACTTGATGATATGTTGGATGAGCTAAATGATGCACAGGTATTCTCTAAAGTGGACCTTAAAAGCGGATATCATCAAATTCTTATGAGGGGTGGAAATGAGTGGAAAACCACTTTTAAAACACGACATGGTTTGTATGAGTGAATGGTCATGCCATTTAGGTTGATCAACGCTCCTAGTACTTTCATGTGATTGATAAATCGTGTCATGAAGGAATTTCTAGGAAAATTTGTTGTAGTCTATTTTAATGACATTCTAATTTTTAATAGAAACATGGAAAGTCATGTTAAATATTTGCAAGCAGTCTTCTCAATCTTGCGAAAAGAGCGGTTGTATGGAAATCTTAAGAAATGTTCATTCTATCAGTCAGAGGTAACATTTCTTGACTTTATTGTGACTAACTTTGGTCTAAGAGTTGATGAAGAAAAAGTTAGAGCTATCATGGAGTGGCCAATGCCACAATCACCAGCTGAGGTGAGGAGTTTTCATGGTTTGGCTTCTTTTTATTGGAGATTTGTCAGGAACTTTAGTAGCATTGTCAGTCCACTGACTGAATTAACTAAGAAAAATGTTCCTTTTGTTTGGGGAAATCGGGATCGGAGGAGTTTTGATGAAGTGAAGGCGAGGCTAACTAGTGCTCTAGTTTTAACATTACCAAATTTTGATAAAACTTTTGAATTGGAGTGTGATGCATCCAGGGTAGGAATCGGTGCTATGTTAATGCAGGAGAGGAGGCTCATTACATATTTCAGTGAGAAACTGAGTGGTGCACCTTTAAACTATTCAGTGTATGATAAGGAGTTTTATTCCTTAGTGCGTGCATTGAAGACATGGCAACATTATCTTCTCTCTAAGGAATTTATTATCTATACAAGGCCACGAGTCACTAAAGCATTTCAAAGGCCAACAACATTTGTCTAAACGACAAGCCAAATTGGTAGAATTTCTAGAGAGCTTCACTTATGTGATTAAGTACTAGAAGGGGAGTACAAATATTGTTGCTGATGCATTATTGCACAGATATGTACTTATCACTTCTCTCCAATCAAAACTGCTTGGGTTTGAATTAATGATGGAACAATATGTTCATGATGATCGCCTGAAATTGATTGTTGAGCGATGTTCTGAAGGAAATGTAGTAAATGGGTATTATATGATAAATGGTTTTCTGTATACAGCAAGAAAGTTACTTATACCCTATGGTTCTATTAGGGAATTGTTGGTACTGGAAGCTCATGCTAGAGGGTTATCGGGACATTTGAGTTATTAAAAGAAAATTTTTACTGAAGAGATATGCTGAAAGATGTACACAAAGTTTTGGAGAGATGTATTTGTAAAAGGGCCAAGGGAAAGAAGGAAGTTTGGAGTGAATAAATGCCTTTACCTTTACCCACACAACCATGGATTGATATCAATATAAATTTTGTCTTGGGTTTGCCTAGGACACGAAGAGGCAAAGACTCTATCATGGTGGTCGTCAACCGCTTCAGTAAAATGTCACACTTCGTACCTTGCCACAAAACAGATGACGTACTTTTTATTACTAACCTTTTTGAGCAGGAAATTGTAAAATTACATGGTGTTCCCCACAGCAGTGTCTGACAAAGACTAAGTTTCTCAACTTCTTCTAGAACACTTTGGAAGCAACTTGGTACTAAATTCATGTATAGTACATCTCGTCATCCTTGAATAGACCGCTAGATAGAGGTTGTCAATCGTACTCTTGGTGCCTTACTAAAAGCAACTGTTAGCAAGAATCTTACCGATTGGAAATTATGTCTCCTTATTGCTAAGTTCGCTTACAATAGGTCAACTCATAGTTCAACCGGTATAGCTATAATCCTACCATTCCATTAGATTTAATAACTAACCCGGCAACAAAGGAAGAAAGTTTGAGTGGAGTAGAGCATTCCAAGGAGATTCAAAAGCTTCATCAAAAGACTTCTAAACATCTTAAGAAAACTCAGGTTTCCTCACAAGAAATCACATAAACTTTCACCTAGAGCAGATGGACCAATCAAAATTCTGAAACACATCAACAACAATGCTTACAAGGTAAAGTTACCAGGAGAATACAGCGTCTTTGCTACATTCAATGTTGCAGATCTATCAACTTACCTATTAGAAGATTTTCATAAAGACCCATTAGATTTGAGGGCAAATCTTCCACAAGCCCAAAGAGATAATGAGAATCAAACCATTTCCATAACAGGACCCATTACCCGAGTTAGAGCCAAAGGACTACAGAGTCTTGCATTGAGAGTCCTATTTAACTAGATGGAACTCGAAGATACCCACATAATATTTTCATTCCTTTTACATGATTGCTTTACGTTTAATCAAGTACAATTGTTAGTGCTTCGGGATGACGACTAAGTTAATTAGAGGATGGTTCACTGCTCACTTTTGGAACCGACATAGACTAATTGGGAACCGGTCATGTACTTTTGTTTTTCCTTTATTTTCTTTACATTTGTTTCTATATGAGGGACTACTATAAATACTTGTACAAGAGACACAAAAGGGAATTATTCATTCGGTAAAAACACAAGGGAATACATGTGAACTTGACGGTTTTTCTCATTTCATCCACTCTTATCAATCTTTTGTGGATTGTGGCGAGTCAAAGGCTAAGATTGTTGCGTGTCATATCAACAATTCTAAGCTCGGTCCTTCTTCTACTAGTGTGTAATATCTGGTAAGAAATTGGATCTTCTTTGTTTTCTTGTTCTTGGCCTGAATTAGGGTTTGGTGTGGAAAGTGATTTTTCAATTTGGGGATTGTCTAATTGCCTCATAATTATATGTGTTGATTGTTAATTGTAATTGGCATATCATTACACTAGGAAGATCTTTTGACCCATTAATGTTGTGACTAACCCCAAAATGAAAAACCATTTAATATACCTTCTTTGAGCAGTAAACAAAAATCCTTCAATGTATATAATGTCATGAGGTGTATTGTTTTGTATGCAAAATGCATATAAAAGATAAACTTAATAACTACACTGCACACATGCCAAAGGCACAATTGTAAAAGAGGGCATACCTGGAAGGGAAGAATTTTCTTCTTCTCTCGATCATAAGCAACTAGTTCACAATCTAGAACAAATGAACTAACATTTTTCTTCTTTATTCTGCACAAGATATAAAAGAAATAAAAGATGGAAGAGCCTCAAATACAGCAAACAAATCACATGATATTCAAAGCAATAGAGAAAAGATCGTAATAGTCCTTGCACCCAAGTCCTTCCCCCCACCCCAGAACACCCAGAGAGAGCAACAGGGATGGGGGGAGAGAGAGAGAGAGAGTATTCAAACATCATAAGCATAACAGCTTATCTTTATCCTATGAATTTTGTAATGTTCCATTACTATGCATCACAGGTTTGTTTTGACATAATGATCTAGGATCAGATAAGACAAATGTCTACCTTGAAATTTCTGCAACAACATCTGGAAACTTCCCAGTGTTTCTCTCAGCGTTTCTGCTGTATATTTCAACTGAACCATTTTCCATGTAATGAATCTGTTCCACAGAAAATTTGAACAATCAAGCTCGCAAAATGACAACGTGAAATAGTTGATAGAGATTCAATTAGATGACTTCACCTGTGCACGCTCCCCATCATATTTGTATTCACAAGTGTACACCATATTCTGAAATTTGCTTATAATTTCGGACACTCCTTTTGTTGGTTTTGCCAGCATGGGTCCAACTGGTACACCCAAAGTAAAATTGCATGTCTCTGAAAGATTCCACACACCTTCAGACAAAAGGGCAGCAACAATCTTCTCATAAACAGGAAGAACAGAGTAGGCTTGTTTGACAATCCTTGCTGCCTGAATAGAATATTAGAAGGGGGGAAACATGAAGAAAAACTCAACTTATCAATACAAGGTACACATCATGTAAAAGAAAGAATAGAAAAGAGAAATAACAGAAAAAATGGGCATGAAAGACTATAGCAGAGCTGCCAGTTTTAGTAGTTAGAGACAATTATCAAATAAATTGATTCACCAAAAGTTCTTTCAGGGATCAAAAACCACAATAGAAAGCCGTAGCATGTTTTAATCTATTGATACACAAACAAAACAATAATACAGAAACACATACTGAGAAAAGTAATACACACAATAATGATAGGTAAGCCGACTTAGAACTCTCAGACCAAAAGTTCATCTGAATTACAACATCAAGTTGGACAATATGAAAACAAGAAAGGACCTGCACCATCAGGACTAATTATAGAATAAATTCTTATTAATAACCTACAAAGAAAATGTCTATCTTGAAATTCGCTGACACATAAAATTACCTCATCTAAAGGGGATTGAATGTCCAGAGGTGGTTTAGAATGCTTTTCAGCATATATTGCAGCTTGTCCAAGAGCAGCCAAGAGAGTCTGTTCAGCTAAGCCAATCCTCAACTTCGCCTGTTAACATTATGTCTCAATTTGCAGAAAGCAGCTAATGAAACAACCCTAATATGAAATTGAATCCCAACCTGAAGCAGACGAATCAAATATAGAGGTTCACAATCAGTAGCAGCGACGAGAAGTGATTTGATATGGTTCTTTTTCTTCTCTTGACTATTCTGCCCTGATTCCTGGAGACATTCAGCCAGAACGAAAAGAGTGAAAATAGCATGCTAGTAATACAATCTTTATCTAAGACAATATTGCACAACATAATTATCCAAAAAAAATATTGCACAACAAAGCATGAATTAAGACATTGAAACAGCCAACAATATAGCCCTTATTCTGCTACATTTAACCTATGCCCTCTTTCTACTCAGGCCAAGAAAAAGTCAAGCCTTTTTTTTTTCTTGGGAGAGAGAAACAAAAACAAACAACGATCTTTTGGCCAGCCACCAAATGATAAAAGAATAGGGGCACATGAATTAATATGTTCAGACCATCAAAGGAAGTCTTCCACATAAAAATCATCAACTAAGATATCATTTTTGTGTTTTACAAAACTCATACTATCGAATAACAATATAAACAATTAAATTCTACAGGTGCATAAGCCTTTTATCATGGTTTATAACAAAATCATTTCATTGATCCAGTACAGACTCTCCAGGCAAATACCCCAGAGACTACTAAATGATCAGGTGGTAGCTTCAGTTAAAGGGTCAGCCAGTAATGATGTATCTACACATGATGCTGCATAACACTAGTTCACAACGAGGGTACTGTTATTTCATCAGATAAGAATATTGCAAACTACCAAGATCTGTTTGCAAAGATAAAGATTATACTTAATCACTATAACCCATTTAAATCATAGACATTTCAAAGCAAATTTGCATTTCGCAAGGCCAAGTATAAAGTAGATAGCATTGCTCCAATTGCTGAGCAACTTTTATCATAGCAATCAAAAAGTGAAGCATAATCTGATGGATAGCACTACTCTGTCTATGATGAAACTTTTATCACGCATTTATACCTTTGCAATGAGCCTGAATGTATCAAACACTTTTGCAACAGTTAATGGATCAGGTTTGCGCATCATGGACTGAGATGATCGACTTTCTTTAGCTACAAGACCCAAATCTCCTTTTTTCTGCAAGTGAAGAAAAAAGTTTGACAATTATAGAGGCCTTTAGTGTGAAAGAGAATGTATACACATATAAGTTACATATTTGTGGAAACTCAATTAAATAAACGAATCCACAATAACAGAAAAAGGGAATGCAAGAGGAACAAAGAATATTTCTTATTTTTCGCAAACCTGGAGCATGGGCATATTGACTGCCCCCCTCTAACCATATGAACCACCCACAAGACCCATACTGTGGTAAGTTTATCTAGCACAATGTACGCATCCTAAAAAATGATGTCGGGGGAAGGTGGGACCAGCCCTTTGAGCTAAAAGAAGAGCATGTATTTTAGTGATAGTACTCGCATAAACAGAACAAGTTTTCTAAAAATTCCATCTCATTATCCAATTTTCATATATCTATTCAACTTTGGAAAAACATCTAACTCAACCTTCTGTCACCCCCACACATCTCCATTTACAAGAGAAAAAAATGATCTCTGTGTTGCACCCAGAAAAATGAACACAATCAAACGAAATTCAATTCATTGATGGATAAACCCATGATTATCTAAAATCCAAAACCGTCCAGCATAGACAGCAAAATGCCCACTTTAGATTATTACAATAGCCCAAATAGATCGATTAACCACATACTAGTAGCCACAAGAACAAACTCATCATAACAGTTGACAAACCAACAATGGCATATTTATTTTTTTTTTTTAAAAAAAGGACCTTATACTGTTCCTTTATATTTCCTTCTTTCCCCCCACAAGCCTCCGCAAGCGCCTTTATAATCGATGCTTCCCCGATACCAAGCTCCAGACCTTCATGTGCCGGAGCAATCCGGTTCGCCAACAGGTAAACCACAGCCAACAAATCATCTGGCCTGGTGGCCATTACCGTCCTCAACGCATTGCACACGATATCCGTAATCAAAATCCGTCCTGTCTCATTCGAAATTAAATCAAACGCTAGACACAAAAACACGAAAGGGACTTTCTCATTATCCTCCCAACAAGCCACCGTCTTCGGATCAAATTCCGATGGCTTCTTCTTTAATGAAGCAATCTTTTTCTTCAATTCAGCGACTCTCGCCATCGAAGCATTAGGGTTTTTCGGCTTCTTCACCTCCGGAGGTGATGACTTCGCAGCAATAACTTCATTTACCTTCTGGTTATCGACAACATCCAATGTGGAATCCGATTGGATTTGTACAGAAATAGGGTTTAAGGAGGGTTTAGAGTCAGGCTTAGTGTTCTGGAGAGGGATGGAATTCTCAGGTGATTTGCGTTGTTTCTTGGGGGAGGGAAGGGGGGATGAAGATTGGGGCTTTTTCTTCGCGGCGGCACGTGCCCCAGACATGAGGGCGTCGAAAGCGGAGGGTTTGGAGGACATTTTGGGGATTTTGGGTTTAGTGGAGAAGGGACACAAAGAGAGAGAGAGTAAGCATGAGGGTTTAGCAGCAGCTGGGAAGAGAGAGCAAGAGAAGGGCTTGAAGTGGAGTGAAAGAAGAGCGGTATGACATGAGCGAAGTAGATGCATGCATGAAACAAAGTGTAGTGAAAAATGGAGCAAAGAGAGAGAATGGCAAAGAAAATGGCGGGAAGACGGTTGTGCTTCTTGGGTTGGAGTTATGGCATTTGGGCTTTGAGCTGGTTCTAGTTTAAACACACAGAAAAGCTTTGTCTGGAAGCTAACCGCGCTGCCATTTCAGGCTATTTTGGATTGTAGTTTGATTTTGAAGGTGGATAATGTTTGCAAGTTGAATGGAAGTATGTAATGCTTGTTGATTTTTTTTTTTAATGGGTTGAGGAAAATAAAATGAGTGGGTAGAAATGTTAATTCGATTTTTATAATAGATTTAGTTTTTTTTTTTTAATAAAAGTAAGGACAATTTATCCACCAAAAAGACATGTACTTCAATTTCTAATATAAGGTATTTCTTCTTTGTTTAAAAATATTAGTTTTTTTTTAAGTAAGGACCATTTATTCATCAAAAGACGTGTATATTAATTTCTAATATAATACATTTTTTTTTATCTAGAAATATTAAGCTCTATAATAAACATCTAAAACAATAGGTTTAGTTCACTACATGAAATAACATAAATATATAATTATAAATGCTAAGGGATAAAGTATACTCGTAATAGTTATTGGTTTATTTGATTTGACTTAAAAAATATACAAATGATACTTTGGGAAGAAATCTAAGATTACCAAAATATCTAATACTTTTTAAACTATAGCTAGTAAAACACCATAGCTCACCAACAATCTACTCTCAGATAAATCACAATTGGCATTGTAAATTAAGTATTTACCATGTCAATATGCTAATCGAAAACTCAAAGTTACCAAGATCATCTTAATAGCTACTAATGGTAGAGAAAAATAATTAAGAAAGAACTTATTTAATACATGGATGATTTCAATTAGGAATACTATCAAAAATACTTCATGAATTTTACATGAAAATTCAATTATTACCTATAGGTGTTAGGATTTGAATGAAGTATCCATGTGCATGTTGTGTCTCTTACGTTGTACCTAACCTTAGATAAGAGACATGGAATGGAACACAAGAGATGATTAGGAGATAATGAAATAGGGAAGAGGAGTGAGCAATCCCATTAACCTCAAGCACACAAGTTATGGGCTGAAGAATTCAATAACATCAAACCTCTCTAATGTTTGATGAAAAGGCCTTGTAGTCTTTACTATTCATTGGTTCAATCTTTCCTAGGAAGAATTTAGTAGCGTAGCAGCGTTTATATAGAATTCATGATGTGTGAAATGAGGAAGGACTTTAAGTATTTATAGAGTTTAGGCTATGAACATCATCCATAGGATCATAATGACAATAAACAATTGAGATGAGTCTCTTTTTCATATGGACCCCTTCATAAGCTCTTTATAGATGTAAGCTCATTAAAGCTTCTTATAGCATATGAGCTTAGTGAGAAATATTGATATTAGACAAACCAATCCAATGAGCTTTATTCTAAGCCCACCATATCAAATTTCTCCTAACTATCCTAATTTTGATGAGCTTAACTTTATTGCCTATATCACTTTAGCTGAAAAAAAAGTCAAATACATTTAATTATAGCGCTTAAAATCCATAACTAAATTTAGATTTTTACATTTTGTCTCCTAGCCAAAGCCCTTCAAACGAAATCGAAGGGGTTTAGGTAACAAATAAGCCTTACAACTAACTAAGACATTGCTTGGAAAATGTGTGCTTATATAATAGCTACATTATTGTCAAACGTACTTTTATAGCTAAAAATTTTATTTTCTTAACAATTCATAACAAAGACATTAAGCGTGGTCACAGTAGACTAATTTGAGCATTTCTTAGTACGCAAACTCACAGCACCGTGTAATTGCACACATTGCCTTGGCTAATCAAAATTGTAATGACCCTATGGTAAAAGTAGTTTAAGAACTTAATTATTCCCTTAACGGTGGTCTTGAGACATAGCTAACAAATAACTTGTTTATAAGCTAATTTCTTCACAATAAATTCCAAGTAAGGTGTTATTAACTTATGGTTACATTGCTCCAAGATCTAATGCTTGCTACACTTTCTTGAATTTTCAAAATAGTGAATCCATGTCTCAACATTGGATACCCCTTAAGACCATAATAATATATATATATATGGGGGTGCTCTTCACTGACCTACATATTCGATTTTGATTTATTCAACTTTCTATCTATCTTGTATGAATTATTCTTCTCACTAAGCCAATATTCGTGTAGTAATTGCATGTTCATAATCTTGGTTTATTTAATGATGAAGAGTCATAAGAAAAATTCCAACTTATGAACTATAGTAACAAAGAATTGATTGGTCTCTGGCAGACTGCATGTAGCTGCATAAATGTTCATAACTTCTTCAATTAGTTTGTAAACAAAATGCATATGCAAATTCCAATATTATATTATCACATGTAGATGGGCATTTTTATTAACAGGAGAATCAATAAGACTATTGCAATAAGTAATTCCTTCTTGATTGATGCACGTTCCAATATTGTCATTATCTAATTTGGAGGAAGTAAACTAAATTTGGACTCAAATTCTAATATTTGATTAATGCTCGAGGTTTTTCTTCATAGTTGATGCTTTAGGTAAGGATATTAAACTTTTGTTCCTATTTTAATTCCATTAACCTTTCATTAGCTCTTTATGGACTTAGACTCGTTAAAGCCTCTTATAGTGCATAAGCTCATTGAGAAAGATTGATATTGGGCAAGTCAACTCAATAAGCCCTATTCTAAACCTACTATGTCAAATCTCTCATGATTATCCCAATTTTCATGAACTTAGGTCTCTTGGTGCTACTATCACTTTAGCTCTAGAGTTAAATCCATTTAATTATTAGGCTTAAAGCCCAAATTGAATTTAATCCTCCACTCTACCTAAATTTTGAAGTGGCCAAACATGACACTCTATCAACGTTATTCCCATTAAAGCTCAGCACAAGTTTCCATTTTTATATGTTTGAAAAGTGTCATCACACACTTTGTGTTAGTACCTCTTTTTTGTCTTCTTGAATCAAATGGTGCTTTAGGAAGACAATGAGAAGGTGCTAACATTGTGTTTGAGAAATGTTGAAGTATGGATTGATATGCTAAAGTGTTATAGATGAAACCCCTTATTCTTTTTAAAACTCTAATTAGTCGTGACTCAAGAACGAGAAGGTTAGGAGACCACATGTGAAGTATAAATAGACTGTCATGGTGGGGGAAAAAAAAAAGAGGATTACTTTTTGATAAAACCTAACTATCAAAGGATTCCTCAAGGTCCATTAAACTTGTTTTCTATTTTTGTGATGCTACTTATTGAAATATACTTCTCTATAATGTTATTTGAGCATGTTACATAGACTTTTTGATAAGATGCTATGTACTATATGCAACATAAGTAAAATAAAACTAAAGACAAAAAAAAAAAAAAGAAGAAGACCTTAAGAATGGAGGTATTTTAGTCTTTTTACAGTCATGGTATTTAAAACCTTATTTGCCATGTTTACTTTATCTTTTCCACAATATATAGTTAATGCCTTGGAAGTGTATATAGACATACAACTTAACTTAACAAAACTCTACAGGATCAACATGTTTCTACTAGGTAAGGTCTTGATTGTTACCATAAGATTGTTCCGATCTTAATTTCCTATATTTAAGTATTGTGTGGGTGAAGTTTTGATGGATTTCAAAACAAAGAGTGGGAAGGAATAAAGAACAAATGTGGGATTAAGCGATCATGGGATTACAACCTTAACCTTAAGTAAGTAAGTGTTTACATTTCGCTTAAAAGTGTAGAGTTAGTGATTAAATTGGAGTATTTTTGTCTAGATACATAGAAATTAGGATTAGTATACTATTTGGAGAAAAAGAAGGGGAAATTTTTTTAAATGGGGGGATATACGATCAGGTATACGAGTGTGTACCTACTCGTACTGAGTTAGAGAAAGTTTTGTGTATTAAGGAGGTACACGGTCAGATACACATGCGTGTACTTGCTCATGTTGAAGTGCATGACCTGTGTACTTTGGCGTGTTGGGAAGGCTTTGTGCATAATAAGGTACACGACCATTTATATGACTATATTCTTGTCCATGTTCTTCTACATGACCACATATACACCTGTGTTATTCTATAACACTCCTACTTTACTTCTATTTGTTTCTCTCTTCTTTTCTTCAATTTTAAACCAGTTTTACCTACAATAACATAATGGGAAAGGGAAATATACAACCAGTACATGATTAACGATTTAGCGAATCTAGGTTATGCCATAGGGTAGTACATACTTGGTCTTTGATACTTGATAGGCTTTGACACATTTGATAGTTACACAAAAGCTAACTTTAGGACTATTCTTCCAGGTACATGTTTACCTTATTTATTAATTGCGTTCGATAATATAGTTTACTAAATGAACTTAAATGGTATTGGACTTAAACATGTATGTTGCTTATGCTTGGCTCAGTTTAGAGGCCCGCAGTGGCAAATCCCTAGAAGACACTTTAATGATTGGTATATAACATTGTCCTTAATGGGTTCATGTACTGAAATGACCTGGAGTGGAATTTAGGGATAGATGAGGCTCATAGTAGCAGTTCTCAAACTTGAGATTTATTATATTATATACTATATACGGTGTGATGGAATAATGAATACCCCTATGATGGTTAATGACTTAATCAAAGAAAACAAATGGATTGTTGTGATATTGATGTTGCCTCCCTAAGTGTGTATGATGTGATCCGATTAACATGTGTATGTGCTTGTAGTTCTCACTATTGGGCTTAGGCTCACCCTCTTCTTCTTCTTCTTCTTCTTCTTCTTTCAACTGCATATGGGTATAATGAACATGTTGAGTATGATAAGTACGGAAATGTATACTATTACCAAGTTGAGAATGAGGGAGATCATTATTATTATTATGGTGACAAGTAGTGAGAGAGTACCTTGAAAGACTATTTAAAGACTTGAAGATATTTGAGTTTAGAAGCCTAGAGACTGTTTAGACATACTTATTCATGGCTAATTTATAATTGTGATATTTGAAGTCGTTAATATGTAATTGAATTAGAATTGTTGTTTATGTCTAACTAAATTTGTGGTGGAAATGATTTACTTATGAGTCATTCATTTCTATCTATTGGTGAAGATAAGGTTAAATTAAAAAAAAATAAAATTGAAGCTAAATAGGTTTGGAGTTATATGTGTAGTAAGGGCCTTGGCATGTCACTACATTGTAGTGACACGTGGCGAGCTATATTTGTTTTAAGTTTTTAGGCATTACATGTTTTGTTTGTTAAATTAGTATTTTCTTGAAAAATAAAATTACAAATATACCACTCATACTTTAGAACTTTTCTAAAACCTATGATCTAAATTTTTTCTTTGGGTAAAATTCATTTTACATACCTAAATTTTCATACTTTGATACTTTGCATATTCATGTCTTCATTTTTGACATTTTACATATTTGAGTTTTGCACCATTGTGCCATTATTAAGTCACCATTGAAATAAAAAAGAAAAAACATACTAAAAAAGAAGAAGAAAAAAACTCACCAACAAACTTAAAACAATTCATAACCCCTAAATTTAGATGTACCCTTGTTCTTGTTCCATGACTGTCGCACTTGCTTCGATTATCCTTTTAAACTGATAATTACTTTTTGTTATCGACAACAAGAAGCATGGATTCTAAAAAACACAAATTACCCATTATTTGCATTAATGCGTGAAATTTACATTCCCTCATCCATGGATAGAGAACCAAGATTGATAATAAAGACTTCGATGCAACCACATAAAGGCACTCTCTTTAGCATAATGTTTGATATACTGGATTTTGCTCCAAATAATTCAATTTTTCAGCTGTTAGTGAGTTTTTCATTTTTTTTCTTCTAAAAATTTAGTTTAACAGTGACTTAATAGTGACAGAATGGTATAAACTCAAGTATATAAAATATAAAAAATGAAAATATGGGAATATAAAGCATTAAAGCATGAAAACTCAATATGTAGAATAAAATTTGCCTCCTTTTATTTAAGAAATACATGACTCGTATTTCATCGTTATCTATTAATCTTAGTTGTAAGAACAATTTTTTTTTACCAGTCAATAATAATCAATTTGATAAAATAATATTATTAAATAAATTAAGGCAAATAACACAATTCTTTTTTTTTTTTTGGTTAAAAAGAAGAAACATAGGTTATGAATTTGTAAAAACCATAGAATACATACCATGTTGTTGTTAAAACTAACAACACTGGTTATTAGTTTGCAAAAATGCCAAAACCCGTTATATTTTTTTAAATACACACACACAAGTTTACAAAAGAGCCAAGGTATATGTGATGCTTTTGTATTCTTTCCTTTCTGTGATACTCTTTGTAAATTTTTACAAATACTATTGCTTAATTTATTCACACTTTAAGTTTTTATTTATCAAAATATGTGGTGGCATCTTTCAAACATCTAATAATACTATGGACACATAATAAGCTCCAAATAGATTATATACTATTGTTAACAATCAAGCTTTTAAGATTTAGGTAATAAATTGATTTTTCAGGTGAAATTCAATAATTTTTTTAATATTCTCCTATTTGATTTGGTTAAAATACTATTTATTTAAATAAATATGTAAGTCATTAGTTTAAACTACCAACAAACTACGATGCTAGTTATGAAATTGGCTATCCTACATGCCGATAGTCCCATCTCCATTAAATTTGCAAAGTGGCACTTCGTGATGTATAACGCCAATTCGCAAATCTAAATTTTATGGTATACTTATCCCAAAATAAATGTAAATTTTTCATCAATTCAGGACACAACCATTTAACTGCATTCCCCGAACCCTAGTCAAGCAAACCTGATTTTCTTGTCTTGTCTTGTCTTGCCTAGTCATCGGGTAGGCTCAATATGAATCCTAACTTGGTGACAAATGGGTCCAGCCCAAGTGATGAGGCTAACAAATTGGACAAGTATTAATGAAGGTGATCATCGATAGCTTTGGGCCCAAATAGGACCAATATTTTTATACCTTAAGCCCAGCCTATTTTTTCAGTACTTTTTTCTTTCTTTTTTTTTTTTTTTTCTGTTTTTATATCGTATATAGACAATAATAAAATATTTGGATAAGAGTTGATATTGTATATAGACAATAATAAAATAATCTTTGAATGAGATGTATCAGTGGGTATTTATAAGAGATGAGGGTTAATAATAGATGTTAGATCATTTTGACTATCGGTGAGATGATGATAATAAATACGATAATAATGGGGACAGAAGACTTTTACAACCTAAAAAACATAGCAAAACCTAGTAAATATTGACCTTACTAAGAAGGATTATGATTGGGGCTAGTCACTCCTAATGAATCCATCCGAGTCCATCAACCAACAAAAACTTTATAAATCATTTAACTCGGGTATAATTATCTGAATGGTGATGTTAATACAAATAATTAATCTTTATTAATCTGGATCTCAACCCATTCATATGTCATGCAGCTTTTATCTCTCTTATCAAACCACCTAATTGTCTTATAAATTATTTGCTCATCAACCGAATCGATTGTGATAAAACGTCTAGTTTGGAGTGCATATATGATCTTTGTCAAGATTAATAAATAAATGGACAGCCTGAAACATGAAAGAATGGGGAAATTCAAATACTAAAGTGCAATTTGTTCATCATTTATACTTTTGATGCCAATTTGAAAATGGTTATGGTGATTGGTATCTCTACCGGTAGGAGACTATAAAAAATAGTAGATATCATTTCTTTTGAGGATAATTGTAATGGTGATTAATTTAAATAAAAAATATAAACGAAGCAATGATCAATTTTCGCTGTTAATTACTATTATTTACTTGATGCCAATGCCATCATTTATTGCTAAAATATGCCAATTACTATAATTGTGTTTTGATTATAAGATAATTTGCTTTTTGATAAATACTAAAATGCAACAAATTTGTTCAAAGCAATGCCTGGAAACATTTTCTACAAAACACGTAAATCGCCAAAATAATGATTTCCAAGATTTACGTTACGGAAAAAGCATCGGTGAACGAGAAACAAGTGGAAAGAGTGAATCATACATGTTTCCAACACAGTTCCACTGGCATACGTCCTTGCTGCTCGGTACCTTAATGCTCAAACTAAAATTTCATCAATGCCCAAAACCTTTCTAACTCCAACTCGATTTTTACTCAGTTAAATTTGTTTAGTTTCGATATTTTTTTATAAAATTACTTTTCTTTCAATTAAGATCATATTAATATCGAAATTCGACTTGAATTTAAATAACATTTAAGTTTGACTTAGTAATCAATTTGTAAACCAGTTGCACTAAATATCATGAAACTCTTGGTCATAAAAAAAAAAAAATCATAAAACTCAAAATCAGCTTCATACACTATTTAAGTAGTTTGAGCTCACCTAACTATTGTCAAACTAAATTCGAGCAAACATTGATTCAAACTCAAATAGTTTTGGAATAGGTTTGGCTCATAAAACTCTCAAAATTGATTGAGGTTGTTGAAATATGATATATCTTGCTCATCTATCACCACTTTTTAGCTACCATTATCATTATTACTTTTATGATAAGTAAAATGGAAAGCCAATATTATTTATTCTAAAATTTAGTGAAATCATTTATATTTTAAGTGAGTCAATTAAGTTGTTCTCATTTGTATCCATGCATGAAATATCTTTCACCGACATTATTTTCTTTCATGGCCTCAAAAGACCTTGGCACAATTGGGGATGCAAATAGAACATATTTTATAAAACCTAAACCCTCTCTTATAGGATTTAACATTTCTTACGTTCCTATGAAAACCTTATAAGGTCATTATGGACCCAATACACAACCCAAAATTTCCCTAATTATATATAATATCTAATTACATATAATATTATACTTTGCTTTTTATTTTGATTTTGTAAGTAATTGTAAGCATATTCTTAAAGGATTTTTATAAATAAATGCTCTATATACTTTTTCATTTTCTCAATAAAAATGTGCGAGATAAAGTCAATGAAATAATCACATTATTATCTATCATTGACCAAAGGATACAAGACATTGGCAACATAAATGGCCACTCTTAGATTTTAAAAAACTATAAATATTATTATTAATATATTATTTTTTACCAAGTTGAGCTTCCTATTAGGCTTTTTGTAATTTCAAAACTCGACTTTAAACTTTATAATGTTTTGAATCATGTTTCAAAACTCAGCAAGAAACCCTATAGACTAATACCTTGTAGGTTTTATCGAATTAGGTAGATTGGGTATACTATAACAATTCGTCTGATTGCGCATTAGGCATGACAACGATAGCTCTAATTTGACATATTGACATTTCAAGAGGAAAAAAAAAAGTAAATAAACTTATCCTAAACCTTTATATGTTCAATTTGTATCTTTATTAATAGTAGTAAGTAGGTATAAAATAAGTAAGTTATGAGACTACTAATATTCTATCTTGTAAGATACATATTCCTAAATTTTAGAATTAAAATTTATCTTATAATACTTTAAAATTATCATATATTCTGTATCTTATAAAACTTTGTACTTTGTGAAACTTATAATTTTTTTATAATTTTTATAAATTTTAAATTTATATGATATTAAAAAATAATTTATATATGATATTACAAATTTTCCTTATGTAAAACCTATGGAACCTAGAGCAAAACCTATAAAATAAAAAAGTAACTTTTATTTATTTATTATTTCAAATTTATATGATCTTACTAATTAGAAAAATAGAAAAGAATAAGAAGGAAGAATAGAAAATATAAAGTTAAAAACGAAAATGAAAAAAGAATAAGACAAAAATTGGAAAACATTAAGCAAGAAAAGTGACATTAATTTAGCCATTTAAATTATCAACTTATGAGTTTGGGCTCATTTATTTTTCTTTTTACTTAAATATCTATTGATTGAAAATTTGTTATTATTTATTCATTAATATTATTTAATAAATTTATTAAACTAAGTATAAGGTATCTTAAAACCTATGCTTCGTATATTTTAGAGTACAGGTTTTAAGGTGAGTATATGATAAGAAAATTTTATACCTATATCCTATTATTTGAAAGTAGGTTTCAAAAAATCTGTACCCATAATTTACCTTACGATCTTTAATACTCATTCGAAACTTATTTAATCAAGTAAAACATAGATAAGTATCCTATAAAACAGGATTAACCCACCCTTACTTATTAAACTATTTTGGATTAAGTTATATAACTTTGAATCAATTATTTTTGTAAGCATGCTAAGTCAATGTCGTGAGTTCTGTGTGAGAGTTTTTCAAAGCCGTGAAGGGGGGAAAACGTAACCAAGGGACCTAATTTTGGCGAGAGACAAATATTGATTAATTAAATGATTTACTTAATGTAGGATGAGTTTAATTGGAATTTTTCACAAACATAAAGTACTTTTAATATGCTTATTTTTACTATGCTACTTTATAATAGTAAATATCTTCCTTAATTCCTTGGTACGAATAATTGTTCATCCATTTCGTGTGTTACGGATTTGAACAATTTGTTCCCTTATTCTTAGTTTAACATGTAACGTGATTATAAATAAGTTAATGACTGTCATGTATAATTAATTTTATGGATTTTTGCTACAAATACTAATTCTATATAAAATAAAACCTCGACACAATACGTCAACATGTATCATCACCTCTTATTTGTGGAGTGGATGACTACAAACTCTTGAAAATGAAATAGTCAAATACAGATTCTATTATAGGAAAGAGAGTGCGATTCCATTTATGTTCCTCTCTAGTCTAGGAGTAGGTGTGTTAATGAGTCCAGTTAAGATGAACTGGATTTGAATTAAATCGAACTTATAATCTTAAAGTCGAACTCAATTCAAAATGGTTTTTAATGAGCTTGAATCTGACTAGATTAAGCTTATTTCGATTTACTTTGTTATTCTAATTATAATGATGTTAAAATTTAAATTTGACTTGGGCTTGATTAGATTTTTAAATTAGTTAAGTTAAATATTATAAAACTTGAATTTAGATTAAATAAATTATATAAGTAGCTCAAATTCAAACTCGACGTGATTAATCTTCAATCAAATGATTTATCTAGTTTACCATCTTATCTATGACTGTACTCCTATACTATACGATTATGGCAAAGTAGATTAGGTGAGAATGAAATTGTTATGTAGTAGTTGGGGAAGTACCGCAGGATGAGGTCATGGAGATTGTATTTACGGTGTGACCTAGCCGGTTTATCACGCATTGATTAGGTTGATGAATACAAAGCTAAAAACTTGAAAGTTCCCTTAAATGCCCAGAAACAAACAGTCAAGGAAATATCGCAGGATACAACAAGAAGCATGTGAATCAAAGTGTGCGAGCATTAAACACTGTGAGGCAAGATCGAAAGGCAAGATAACAGGTAAAATTCCCAAATGATTGGTGGAAGCATGAGGCTGCATTATTGCCTATGTAATGCAAAACCTAACACCAACGTGGTGAATTGATTATAGGGCTTCCCGAAAGAGTGGCTTAAAGGTAAGTAACCAAGCTTGTACACAAGATTCTCGAACTCATCTTGATCTTCCATGTCAATTTAATTTGTCGCAATTGTTCTATATATTGTATATCATAGCTATTTCCTAAGGTTTTTCAATATTATATATACATAATAATTTTACAACGGTTATAAAGATATTAATTAATGAGGATTTCGTTATATTAAGATGCAATAGCAATGGCTAATGAAATAAATAGTATTAATATATTTTGCTGATAAGATATTAATAATATTAATGTCTATATTATCATTGATGGAGAGTCTAGTTAAAGCCATTATTAAGAAAAAGTTATATAATCAAAGATTATTTATGAAAGGGGCAATAATACCTTTTTCATCTATTTAAGGAGTACGTGACTTAGCTTATATAGTTTTCACTTCATCAAAAGGTAAACAATAAGACTAGAAAAACTAACATTTTAGGTAAATTAACTTTGTTTTTCATGCTTTAATCGGTGAGTGCATTCCGTAAAAGAGCAAATCGTATCTTGGAGAATTATTGCATGGAGAGTCTCTTGCATCAGCATTATATTGGAGAGACGGAGTAAAGCTTCAAGGACACTGGTACCATGCCTCGAATTGTAGCGATCCTTGAGTTAATTGTCTATTTTATTAGTTGCATCATCTAAAGAATTAGACATTTCTTGGGATGAGTTAGAGTGTTTTGAATTGATGGGCTCGGAAATGGGATTCATTAAAATTATTTTGCATGTTTTTAACCTTCTCAATAGGTCAAGTTTTAACTGGATTCCATTACGTGTAACTGGGTTTTGTGACTAAAGCCCTATTTAATCTCCTCCACTAATAGCTCACAAGATTCAACTGTGATTATTACTTTTTACTCGTTATAGATATATATGTGTGTATGCTAGTTATAAGAAAAGGTTTTTTTACCTACCTTTCACTATACCACTTGTCACTTAAACACTAGGCTATTAAGATTGTCTAATCTGCTTCTCTTATCTCTCTTTAAACTATCCTTTTCTTTGTTTAATGATATCATTTTATCACAATACTGACTCTTATATACTCACATATGCGCTTCATGAATGTATGCTTTATAATAATAATAATAATAATAATGAACCCATACTTCCACATATATTTTATTTCCATTATTGCTACTATCATTGTTAGCTTCATTAATTTATTTATTGTTTATTATTATATATCCAGCAAGAATTACTGTTTAATAGAAAATGTTATAGAACTATAGGCCATGATCGATTTGTCGTTTACCGTAAATGTACTCTAAAAATGAGTATTTTTTATTCAATAAACTTAACAAGTATGAAATGAGTTTTGCTACATTTCGTTTTATGGGTATTATTTTTTACATACATAATAATTTTACATCAGTTATAAGATATTAACGAGTATTTTTCACTACAGCTAATGAAATAAACAGTGTTAATATGTTTTACTGACAAGACAACAATAACATTAATGCATATATTATCATTGATGGAAAATCTAGTTAAACCATTATGAAGCAAAAGTGGTATAACCAAAAGTTATTTGTATGAACCAACAATACATTTTCATCTATATAAAGAGTATTTAACTTAACTTAACATAGTTTTCACTTCAAGTTAATAAATAGAATAGAAAATCCTTGAAAGGTAGCGTATCCTCTCTCAAATTATGATCATGATACTTGATTTATTTTAGCTTTGGCAAATGTAGTCCTTTCATTTTATTTCCATTATTGCTATTTTTAATGATTTATTGTTATACATCCAACAAAGTAAGTCCTACTCGAAGAGAGAGCATGATCAATGTAAGACGAAAATAACTAACTGGCACATTTTTTAAGGTTAGCATGGACATGGAGGCTTGGATAGTACATTAATTGTTGAATGTTATAACGTGAAAATAATGGAGGCTTCCTAAATGGAGTTAGGTCCAACAAGCAAGTGGGTCTGTCTCTGTACTTGGCTAGTTACAACTACATGCCATTATATCTTTGCCTTCTATCTGCCATTTGTTCCCTTGATCGATGATGAATAAATGAACATTTAATGTACACATGTTCTGTGACATTGTTCTCAGTCCATCCCTAGTTAAGTATATCATCTTATTATATATATGTCTATGATCTAGCAGTTAATACTGGAATTGCGATTGGGATGTTCATGGACAGAAGAGGGACCAATGATCATATTGCTATTGGTACATGGTCCCTTCTTTATCGAAAAGAGACAGAGAGAAAAAAAAAACCCTAAAACCTATGCAATTAATAAAATAAAAGGGACCGTTGATCTTATCTCTCGGAAATAATACAGTTATTCACATCAATCCTCAAAAACTTAAAAAGATAACTTAAGGTTTTTCTAGTACGAAAAATTATTGGGTTTTAAAGACTAGCAAGGGTAAGCTAAGGGGTCGGAAGGCGACTCGAATCCTTAAACTTAACAAAAAAAAAAACGAAAAGAAAAGAAAAGTGATTATTTAAATTTATTAAAAAAAAAGAAGCTATTATGTCACTTAAGATGAAAGATAGAAATTGAAAGGAAATAATATGAAAAAAAAATATGGAGGAAATAAATTAAAAGAAAAATATTTATTTGGATAAATAGGAAATAGGAATGGATAATAATAAATAAAAAGTTGATTAAATATTTTTTTTAAACTTGTTAAATTATTAAAAAGACTTTAAAATCTTTAAGTGTCTTTTTAACAAGAGGGCTTTGGGTAAATTTACATATGTTCCTCCCCTTTTCTCTTCATATGTGGAGAGAGTAGATTCGTGTGGGGCGTAGGGAAAGTTTTGTCTAAAAATGTTATTTCCTCCATTCTCTCTCACTTTATCAAACAAAGGAAAGGAAAATTTTCCTTCTCTATTCCTTCTTGCCCGTCACTTCCTCCAATCCAAGCATAGTGCCATGTCGGGTGTACGAAGTGTGTATGAAGTGTCAAATGGATTTGTACACATATGGACAAATTAATTATCATTTTTGTGAGATAAGATGGGGAAAGAAAAGAAGAGTAGAGATATGTACCTTACTTAAACAGTTTGCAATCTCAATAATGTTCTTCATAAGGACTTAGAAGTCAGTCTCGCAGACTCTTCCATGGAACATAACACAAGTGCATACATTTTTTCATGTATCCTTCAAAATCTTGCCCAACTCCCAAATTTCAAGTAATTACTTTTCAAGTAAATTAAATGTTATAGAATGTTAAAAGGGATTTGGTCTTTTAAGCCCAATAGGAACTTAAGCTTAACTTCTTGATCTAAGTAACAGGTTTGAAGAGTTAAATCTATGAACATAGGGTGATTTATGGAAAATTGACATATTGAGCTTGAGATCAAATCGAAATATCTACTCTTAATTTTTTCTGGATAAATTCATACTTAAAAAAGGTTTCCTATCAGATTAAATTCAGAAGAAGCTCATGTAGAAATCCATCATGACGAGGACTCATATAAATGATTAAAGTAAATATGATTTTTAGATGTTGTCGATACTTAAACTATATAAATATTTAAAAGTTTCTCCTCATCCAACAACTTAGAATTTGAAAGAAATGTCGTCATACTATCATATTACTATCAAGATGAATGATCAAATCGAATTTAAGATGAATACATTGCCTCTCCTTAAGAACAATGGCATGGATGCTTTTTAAATTTTTTCACTTATTATGTGTACATTTGAGTTTTTTAGGACTGGATGTCCATCTTCCCTATCTTTATCTCTTAGTTATATTTACTTTACGTTAGTACTCTACGACTACATGTAGGATGAAACTCATACTAGCTATATGACATATGCATGTGACAGCTATAATCCAATCCTTGCGTTTATAAATATTATCGTTATCTTCTTATTAAAATTACCATAGTTATTATAAGATGTGCAACTGATTTCATAATTCCATTACTCAACAGCCTTCCTATCCTTGAGTTTTTGCCATCAAACTGGTATTGAAAGCATTAACGCCACTGCACCAAGGTGACTTGCTGGAAACCCAACGAAATAATATGACTTTAAATGCAAGGAAGATGTAACTGTGAAAGCAATTGCAGTATTGATTTGTCATATGAAGTCTTTTTATTGTGGATTTGACCCTCAACGGCCAAAAGTTGCCACTAAGATGTTCGGATGAAATTGAGGTAGAGTGAGAATTTTCTTTTCATAATCTGTAAATATATGCTTTTAAATTTAGTTTATATGTACTTTTAATTTTATATTTTTAAAATTGAGCTTTAGACTTATAAATTCTTAAAAAAAAAAGATGTATTTAAGCAGGCTCTTACATGATTATTTTTGCCTCGATGTTATACTTTTTTGTCTTTTAATTTTAAACTTAGTAAAATAAAATCTTAAACTCATTTTTCAAAGGTTTGAAAGTCTAAATATTTAATTCTAAAAATATGAAACAAAGATATATAAAACAAATATAAAAAGATGTATATACAATTTATTTATTTATTTTTAAAGGCATTAGGCTTATAGATATCGATATATTGTGAAACTAAGTTAATTTTTAATTTTATTATTGACTTCCTATAACATTTATTATATAGAAAATGCAATATACAAAATTCAATATTTGTTTAAAATATTACTTTTTTTCCTTGGGAAAGTTTTCTCCTTTTGTTGATTTGATAAATCTAAGGTTCACGATTTGCCCCCGGCCGACCTGCGATAGTATTGTGCACATCGTATCCTCCTGCGATTGTGCAACGCCGTTGATAAGTCATGCCCCACAAGCTGTTGGTGTTGGGATCGTTGTACAACGTTTAGTATTAAATAAATTATTTTATAATATTTATTATTTAGAATTATAAAATATTATATTAAATATGATATTTTGATAATTATATCTTTTTTATAATATCATAATTATTTAATTATATTTTTAATATAATTAAAAAAATACAATTTAAAGAGCTTATTTAATTTATATAACTGAACAAATTATATAAAATAATAAATATAAATCCATTGAATTACTATACAATTAAAAAAAATTAACCATTCATATTATAAATTAAAATAATTTATGTTATATTTAATAATTGTAATGTTAATTAAATTGATATTATAATAAATTAATACATATTAAATTACAATAATTTACCTTAATATTTAATAACTATAATGTTACTTTAATCAATATTATAATATTTGATATTTATTGCAAATTCCAATAGTCTATCTTAAGATTTAATCATTACAATATTAATAAATAAATTAAATCAATATCCTCAATATAATAGTCAATAATATAAGAACTAGTATTAAGAAATTAGCATTATTGTGAAAATAAAGTTCAATACTTTTGATAAATTTCAATATAATTGGCACATACCAAAAATCATCATATGATGCATTTAGAAATGACTCATAAATTGGAAACAAGATTGGCATTTGGACAAAATAAGTACATCCTAGGTGCTCTTAGTAGAGTCAACCATAAGCATTACAAAATAAAAAAGGTCCCACGTAAACTAAGAACATGCCAATAAAAGAAGTCTCAGTTAATCAAATACTCTAAATACTTTTAAAATCAACTAATAAGACCCTTAAAAAATGCTAGCCTTTGTTACCCTTAGAATCTCCAAAAGAACTTTACATACTATGGATTTGCAGCTATTTGCATAAGAACATCTAACTCTTCATTTTCTAATAATCCTAAAGTTTTCAATTCTTTAACTATATCATCTTTTGGAGGATTTGCAATTTTCCGAGCAAGTAAAGCGAAATCACTCCTAACATCACTTATGCTCTTTTCAAATGTTGAAATGAATTTAGCAACTTATTCTACCATTCGACGCTTGTGAGTAGGTCTCACAGATGGACCATATGAGGCATAGCTAGAGGCTTCAAGGGATTGTGACACTTGTTCTAATTCCATCTCTTCTTCAAAAGTATCTTGACCCTCATTCTATAAATCTTTTTTATAGTATCTGCAGGTGTCTAAACTCCTTTGCTATTTGCTTTATCATTTTCAAAAATACCTTGTAGTCTTTTAAACTCCTTGTTGGTATGATTATCAACCTTTGAATGTTTTACATATCAATTTAAGTTATTATTATAACAATTGAGAATTAATTTTAAAAAAAGGGATTATACTACAAAATAAAGAATGTGTTGACTACAAGAACTTGATTGCTATCAACTATAACACATTTTTTAGCATCGTTCCAACAAAATCCACTAGTATTCATCATATCAACAACTTCTAACAACTTAATCGACCATCTCTTCATTTTGTTAACAATTTATTTCATATTAAGATTTATTTCTGGAATACATTTTTTCATCATCTATAAAACTTCTTCACGAGTATCATTCTCAAAAGTGCCATTTTCTCCTTTATATCATCCAACACTAGCTTCTATCATTCCAATTGTATCAATTCCATTTTCCCTAATAGGAACTTCATCACCTTCTATTAAGCATGTGTCTAGTGGCATGTACATTCGAATGAAGTTGTGCAGCAAGCAACAAATTAGTATCATTTGACATTATATTTCAACGGGATAAAAGGATGAACTCCTTAGAATATCCCATTGTTTCTGTAAAATTCCAAAACATCTCTCTATGCTATTTCTTGCCATTACATGTCTATAGTTAAATAATTCCTCACGATTTTGAGGCCTATATTAACTTGTAGCCCACTTTTAAATGTTATAATGCCTACCTCTAAAGGGACAAGAAAGCCCAGTGCATTGGTATATTTACCATCCATTAGATAATGTGAACCTATAAATAAATGTAACCCATAAATTTATATGAAATTTTGTTATTATAAAAATAAAATGTACTACATTTTTTTTTTTAAATTGCATACCAGGTGGATATCTCAAACTATTAGATCGAATAGCTGCATCACGTAAAACTCTAGAATCTGATGCAGACCATTCCCATCTTGCTAATATATAGATGAATTTCAAGTCACAATGACATACTCCCATGAAATTTGTTGTGAGATGCCATTTTCTTGTTTGATACCTAGGTTTGTCTACAATTGGTGTTGTCATTATAATGTAGATACCATCTACTGCTCTTAAACAACCCTAATATGTTCAAAAAAAAAATCGATAATGTATTATAAGTAATCATGCCCATTGTGGACAAATTTAAGAAAAAACAATTAAACAAATACCTTAAACCATTTCCATCTTTCATCATTGCAATCTTGTAGTACTGGATTTGGTTTTGTAAGCAACATATCTTCTAACCTTAAGATAGTAGCTAAAACTTGATTGCAATTTTTACTAATAGCCTCACTTGATCTACAAAATCTCACTTGAATACTCTTATTCTTTGTATGATGCGCAAAGATGTTAAGAAAAATAGCAACTTATTTTTTAATCGTTACTTTTCCATTAGGATGCAATCCCCCTCATACCCTAAGAAGTTCACAAAGATGTGTGAAACTATTCATACACATCCTTAATTCTCATAAACAATTTGTATCACTTCCTTTAATAAGTAAATCGGTCACTTCTCAACGTGTTTCATACCTAACCAATGCTCGTTTATCTAATACTTCCCTCTCTACCTTTCTAGTTAAAATAAAGTTCATATAATAAAAACTAGTAGTAGCCATTGTAAGCATGTTGATATAAAATCTTTATCCAATAAGGTAAATCAAAATTTCATGATGATGCATGATCTATAATACACATCTAAAGACAAAAAAATGAGTATATGCATAAACTATGGCAATAATCCTTTTATATGAAGACAAAGCAACTCAAAAAGTAAGAAATAATAAATGTAAAATAAGCAGCATCTTCTAGCCAACCTATAAACCTCCGGGGGAAAAACACAATAGAGTGTTAACAATACACCAAATTATAAATACATTAAGGAAAAGAAGTATTTTGAATCTTTTAGTTAGCATGCTATGAACATATATTTCTTCTATGTATATGGAATTTATTTTACTAAAAACTTCAATAGCATTATCTTTTTCTAATTAACTTCAACAGTATTAATCAATTTTGTAGTAAAAGTTTCTAATTCATAATCATCAAAAGAAATTTCAATCAATTAATTATTAGACTAGTCTAAACTTTTTTTCTTAAGCTCCCAACTTGAAAAAATAAATCTTAAAGAGAAAACTAAAACACATGAATATATGCCCAAAATCTTAAAGCAGTTTACTAATTTCTCAAGCGTTATAAGAAAAAAGAAGAAAAACCTTCAATATGGCTTTCACATTTTTGGGGATAATTGATGGAGGGGATACAAGAAGCGATCATACGGTTGGGAGCACGGGTTCCGCGCACGGCCGGAAACACGGCCGTGTCTCGAGCAAGGGTATCAAACCGAAAGACCTCACAGAGCCTAACACGACCTAAAGCACGGCCGTGTCTCGAGCAGGGGTATTGAACAGCTAATCCCCACAGAGTCTAACACGGCCGTGTCTCAACCAGGGGCATCGAATAACAAATAGTCATAGAGTCCAACACGGTTCGAAGCACGGTCGTGCCTTAAACCGTGTACGCGCAGATTCGTCTTTTCCTTTTGATAATTTTAGGAGAGTATATAAACCTTTTTGTAGTGATGTTAGGGTTACGTCTTATTTTATTCTTGAAATACATTTTGTGAGAGACTTCTCGCCTTTAGTGGTTGTGCGTAACCATTGTTTATTTGAGAGATTCATTCGTTGAGTGATTCTCTAAGCTTTCTACGCTAACTCGCTGCGTCAGTTAGTATCAGAGCAAGGAAAATTTCCTGTGGAGATGTCAGGTGACGGAAGTTTAGGAGGCGATCACGTTCCGGACGTTGCTCGGGATGTGGAAACTCTGCGAACCGAAGTGCAGGCTCAAAGGGTAGTGTTGGATACCATGGATCAGAGACTCCGACGCTTCGAACAGCGTTTTGATGATCTGGTGGAGTGTTTTGACGTAATGGGAACCAATACAAACAGGGATAGAGACGTTAGGGGAGTACGACCCGGGGCAAACCCTGCTCTTGGCGTTCCGATCAACAGACCTATCGCTGCGAATCGAAGAGTCCAAGAGTATGATGTGGATTCTGATGAGAAAGATGATTGGTTGGCCGGAAACCCGCAACCACAGCGGAGAGGATACGGTGGGGGTGGTTATGGCCGGAATCGCCAGGGCTATGATCAAGGAGACACCAGCGAATTCAAATTAAAGGTAGATATACCTTCTTTTAACGGTAATTTGAGCATCGAGGATTTAATAGATTAGCTGGCAGAAGTGGATCGTTTCTTTGATTATATGGAAGTGCCGGAGAATCGTAGGGTGAGGTTAGTGGCATGTAGATTGAAAGGAGGGGCTTCGGCCTGGTGGGAGAGATTGCAGAATAGGCGATATAGAGAAGGAAAGCAACCGGTGCAGACGTGGTATAGAATGAAGCAATTGATCCAAAGGGATTTCCTGCCTCCTGACTACGAACAAATATTGTTCCAACAATACCAGAAGTGTAGACAAGGCCCAAGAACAGTGTATGAATATACGACGGAGTTCATAAGGTTGGCTGAGAGAAACGACCTTAGGGAAAGCGAAGGACAACAGGTGGCTAGATACCTAGATGGACTGAGGCTGCAAATTAAGGAGAAGATAGGGGTTCATGTTTTACGCAACGTCAATGAGGTGAAAAACATGGCCCTTCGGGCAGAGATGATGCTACAAGAAAAGACCAGTAGGTTTGATGGAGGTAACCGAAGGTTTAAGAACGAAGGATTCAGTACCGTAGGTACGGATAGAGGGAAGGCTGTCCTGGAAACTCCAGGCGGAAGCAATGAGAAGAGAGAAGAAAGGGGAACAAGTAGGAGACTAATGGAAAATAGGGAAGCACCTAAGCAAAACAATCCCTATGCTAAACTAGTTATGGGAAAGTGCTATAGGTGCAACCAACCGGGTCATCGTTCCAATGAGTGCTCCAGTAGGAGACCAATTAATGTTATTAATAGAGAGGAGGATGATGAGGTGTGCTGTGAACCGGATGGAGGGGATGAGCTTTATGGTGATGATGGTTATGGAGATGATGAGGAAACGTATGTCATTAGGAAGTTGATGTTGGCACCGAAGTGTGATGAGAAGTCCCAAAGACATCAGTTATTCCGTACTAGATGTACTGTTGATGGTAGGGTGTTTGACTTGATAGTGGATAGCGGGAGTTGCGAGAATATCATTGGTAAGGAAACAGTGAGAGTATTGAATTTGACGATTGAAAAACACCCGAATCCATATACCATTGGATGGATTAAAGCGGCTGAGAAAATAGAGGTCACCGAGCGATGCATAGTACCTTTCTCTATAGGGAAGTATAGAGATGAGGTCTATTGTGATGTCGTGGACATGGACGCATGCCACCTTCTGTTTGGGAGGCCTTGGCAATTTGATGTTGATGCCAAACACGAAGGAAGGGAGAATGTTTACCAGTTAGAGAAGGATGGGGTAAAGTTCACTCTCCTACCTCTCAAAACATCTCACCGCCTTAAAACTTCTAAAACGGAGGGGCATTCTTTCCTCACTATCACCCAATCTGAGAGGGAGATGGGGGAAGCAATTAAGGAGACACATACAATCCATGCATTAGTTGTCCGACAGGTGATGTTCGTGGAGGAAGATTAGAGTAGTGACCAAGAGTTGCCAGACAGTGTGAAGGCACTACTGGAGGAGTTTAGGGAAATAACATTTGAGGAGCTACCCGATGGATTACCTCCCATGAGGGATATCCAACATCATATTGATTTGATTCCAGGAGCTAGCCTACCTAATCTTCCACATTATAGGATGAGCCCAAAGGAGACGGAAATATTGCAGGGAAAGGTGCAAGAACTACTCCAGAAGGGATTCATCAGGGAGAGCATGAGCCCTTGCGCAGTGCCCGCTTTGCTGACCCCAAAGAAAGATGGTAGTTGGCGCATGTGTGTCGACAACAGAGCAATCAACAAAATTACCATTGGCTATAAATTCCCGATACCAAGGTTGGAAGACATGCTAGATTGCTTGAGTGGGGCCAAATTCTTTTCCAAGATCGATCTAAGAAGTGGTTACCATCAGATTCGGATTCGACCAGGAGATGAGTGGAAGACGGCCTTTAAAACTAAGGAAGGCCTATATGAATGGATGGTCATGCCTTTTGGCCTCAGTAACGCCCCAAGCACCTTTATGCGTATTATGAATCAGGTACTTAGACCCTTTTCTGCTCGATTTGTCGTAGTTTACTTTGACGATATCCTGATCTATAGCAAAACTGAGAAGGAACACATCGATCATGTGAGGGAAGTGTTGAATGTTCTGAGGGAGAACAAGCTCTTTGTGAATCTCAAGAAGTGTGTATTCCTCTCTAGGAGATTGTTGTTCTTGGGTTTTGTCGTTAGTGGTGATGGAATTACCATGGATGATGAGAAAGTAAAAGCTATTAGGGAATGGCCTATTCCCAACACCGTAAGTGCTTTGAGGAGTTTTCTAGGATTAGCGAGCTTCTATAGAAGGTTTATTCATCACTTCAGCACCCTTGCTGCACCTATGACCGAGTGCCTGAAGAAAGGGAAGTTCCAGTGGAGTGATGAAGCTGAAAGTAGTTTCGAGCTGTTAAAAGAAAAGTTGTGCAATGCTCCAGTCCTTGCATTACCTGACTTTGATAAATTGTTTGAAGTCGATTGTGATGCAAGTGGGGTGGGAATAGGAGCGGTGCTATCTCAGGAAAGGAAGCCTATTGCCTTTTTCAGTGAGAAGTTATGCGAGTCTAGGCGGAATTGGTCCACTTATGACAAAGAATTTTATTCAGTGGTGCGTGCTTTGAGGACCTGGGAACATTACCTAGTGGGCAAGGAATTCGTGCTATACTCCGACTGTGATGCTCTTAAGCACTTGAATAATCAGACCAGGATTAGTAAGGACATGTATGCACGATGGATTCAATTCTTACAAAAGTTCCCGTTTAAACTTAAACATAAATCGGGAGTCTACAACAAAGTCGCAGATGCTTTGAGTAGGCGAGCCAGTTTGTTGGTGACACTTCACACTGAAGTGGTGGGATTTGAGCATATGAAAGATCTATACGTAAGTGATAACGATTTTAAGGATGCGTGGGTGTTATGTCGGGACAAAAAACCTAGTAGTGATTTCCATATTTATGATGGGTTCCTCATGAAAGGAAATCAGCTTTGTATTCCAGAGTCTTCTCTGAGGGAGAAGCTGATCCGTGATTTGCATGGTGGTGGATTGGCAGGTCATCTGGGCAGAGACAAGACCATTGCAGCAGTCAGCACTAGATATTACTGGCCACACTTGAGGCGTGACGTTGGGAGGATTGTGCAACGGTGTTATATATGCCAGACCTCTAAAGGTCAGGCCCAAAACACGGGCCTCTACACCCCACTCCCCGTTCCTGAGAACATATGGGAGGAATTGTCCATGGACTTTGTCCTGGGATTGCCCCGTACCCAACGGGGTGTTGATTCCGTTTTTGTTGTGGTTGACAGGTTCTCTAAGATGGCACATTTTATCCCATGTCGGAAGGTTGCTGATGCTCAGGTCATTGCCAAGTTGTTCTTCGAAGAAGTGGTACGCCTCCATGGGGTGCCTAAGTCTATTACTTCAGATAGGGATAGCAAATTCCTGAGTCATTTTTGGAGAACCTTGTGGATGCTGTTTGATTCCTCACTGAACTATAGCAGCATGGCTCATCCACAGACGGATGGCCAGACAGAAGCTACAAATCGCATTTTGGGCAATCTAATTAGAAGTATTTGCAATGAGAAGCCCAAGCAATGGGATGTGGCATTAGCTCAGGCAGAGTTTGCTTATAACAGTGCCGTTCATAGGACAACAGGCAAGTCTCCATTCTCTATTGTCTATACCAATACTCCTAACCATGCTATGGATTTGATCAAGCTTCCAAGGGATACAGCGTCTCACACAGCAGCTAAGAACCTAGCGGATAGTTGGCAGCATATTACATCTGAGGTGCGGGCGAAAATTGAACAATCTAATGCTAAGTACAAAGCTGCAGCTGACAAGCATCGCCGGCGACAAGTGTTTTCAGTGGGTGATCAGGTTATGGTATTCTTACGCAAGGAACGGTTTCCTGTTGGCAAATACAGAAAGCTTCAACCTAAAAAGTATGGTCCGTATAAGATCGTGCAGGCAATCAATGATAATGCTTATGTGGTCGGTTTACCAAACACCATGGGCATTTCGAAGACATTCAATGTCGCTGATATCTTTCCCTTTTTCCTTGACGATGTGGCATTATATCCTACAGAGAACTCGGGGTCGAGTTCTTCTCTGGTGGGAGAGAATGATGGAGGGGATACAAGAAGCGATCATACGGTTGGGAGCACGGGTTCCGCGTACGGCCGGAAACACGGCCGTGTCTCGAGCAAGGGTATCAAACCGCAAGACCTCACAGAGCCTAACACGGCCTGAAGCACGGCCGTGTCTCGAGCAGGGGTATTGAACAGCTAATCCCCACAGAGTCTAACACGGCTTGAAGCACGGTCGTGTCTCAACCAGGGGCATCGAATAACAAATAGTCACAGAGTCCAACACGGTTCGAAGCACGGTCGTGCCTTAGACCGTGTACGCGTAGATTCGTCTTTTCCTTTTGATAATTTTAGGAGAGTATATAAACCTTTTTGTAGTGATGTTAGGGTTACGTCTTATTTTATTCTTGAAATACATTTCGTGAGAGACTTCTCGCCTTTAGTGGTTGTGCGCAACCATTGTTTGTTTGAAAGATTCCTTCGTTGAGTGATTCTCTAAGCTTTCTACGCTAACTCGTTGCGTCAATAATGATACGACTATTGCATGATAATAATAGTATAGTAATATAAATGGAGAAGGCAAAAAATTTACACCTAAGCTCTAAGAACCTTTTTGTTGTTTTTGATGGATACTAATCTTTGCTTGTGGTCCTCTATCCATGGTTATCTTGTCAACATAATTGAGTTGATGGTTGTTAGAACTACAACATAAACCTTCTAAACCATTCACACTGAAGAAGCAAACAATTAACTTATTCTTCTTAGAAACTTGAGGGATGGTGAAAGGAATCATAGTAAGATTGATATAACTTGCCTTACTCCATAGCAACACAAGTTACTTCTTATTTTCTCGATAAGAAGTACAAGAACTAACCTTTTGCATTTGAGTCTCTTTAGATTCATTGTCTCATTTCTCTTGACTTTGAGAAGTGTGAACAAAGATATTTTGATTGCCTTCCAATAACTACAACTTGGCTCAATGAGGGTATGACCATTGCCACAAGCTCTTTGTTAGTATTTTATGGCCCCTGTAACTTTCTTGAAAATGCAATATCAATCAATGTAAATTCCTCCTCCCCTTACCACTCCCCACCAACAGAAGGAAAAATGACATCCCTTTAGGAATTTATCTTTTAGAGACCCAATGGCTTAAACTATATGGATCCTACTTATCATCATACGACGCTGTAAACACCCCATTTTTGCCATCGGAATCAACAATTCTCAATAATAATCAATTTTTCAATTTTTCCTAATTTTTCCCAATTTTTCCTAATTTAGCATAAAATAATAAAAATGTTCAAAAAATAAAAATAAATAGGAAAACACTTCAATTTTGAAAAATGATTTCAAAAATGGCAATAATAAATTATAAACAATTTTTAAAATTTTTGGAATTTTCAAAAAATACAAAAAATAGAAAAATCGCATTGCATATATGCAATTTGCGAAAATAAAAAAATCAGGAAAGTGGGCTAGCTCAACTGGTCCGGACCATGGGCTAAGGCGTGCACAGGGGGTCGAGGTCTCGGGTTCGAATCGCGAAGGACGCAGTTTCCGCGTTTTGTAATTTTTCGACTTATCCAGTGACACGTGGCAGCATCTGATTGGCTGGAAGAAACGCACGCGCCGGGCGCGTGATCATCCCTTACCTCGAGCCCGAGATCGCCGGCGAGAAGAAAAATTCGTATTTCGGCCGTTTTGATCCAATTTTTTGCACGAATCCAACAGATCTTCAACGGAAATAAGATAAACACTATCTAATTGGAATCAAATCGCAACAAAACCGTTGGATAGGCACGGATCGGAGTTAGTTTTTCAACCGAAAATCCGATCAGCTTCAATCGGAGGAAATCCGAGCTTATTCAGCTCAATTTCAGGTGCCTATAAATAGAGGAGGAGGTGAAGAAGCCAACACACAGATCAGAATTGCGAGAGAGAGAGAAAAGAGTGCAAATCGGAGGAAGTCCAAGCCGTGACCGCCGACCGGAGTTCAAACCACCGCAAGGAGACGTTCTGGGAGTAAACCGCCACCACCATCGGACTCAGCACCCTCAAGAAGCTAGGATTCGACACTTCACCCGCCGCAAACGACCGTCGGAACGCCGTGAACGAGCCAATACCGCTGCCGTGACCGACCGATTTGACCCGACCCGATCCGACTCGACCCGCGCACCGATCCGGATCTAGGTAAGTCGGATTTTCCAGATTTTTTATTATTATTTATTTTATTTATTTTGTTTATTCGTTTATGTTGAATTTATTTATTATTATTTATTATATTGTTAGCCATTTATTTATTTATATTGTCGATAAATAGAAAAATGTAGGAATTGTATTTTTCTAGGATTTAATAATGTAGAAAATAGAAAATAGAAAATAGGAAATAAGAAAAAATAAAATAAAAATAATAAAAATGAAGAAAAATAATAGAAATATTAGAAAATAATAATAATAAAATTTTAAATTTCAAAATAGGATAGAAAATAAACTTAAGATGAAATTTTCAACAAAAAATATAAAAATTATAAAAATCATGAAAAACTTACAAAACTTATAAAAAACATAAAAATCATGAAAAACTTACAAAACTTATAAAAATCACAAAAATCATGAAAAACTTACAAAACTTATAAAAATCACAAAAATCATGAAAATCATAAAAAACATAAAGATCACAAAAATTTAAAAAAATTCCAAGAATTACAAAAAAGTAAGTTTTAACACTTAGAAAAATCATTTTCTTCAAATAAACTCAAAATTGATGTTTTCCCTCAAAATCATTTTCAAAAATCAAATTCAAAGTTTAGGCTTAAAATTTTTTTAGAAAAATCCCAAAAATTTTAAGAACATAAATCAAAAGAGTTTGCAAAATTAAAATTCATCAACAAATCTAAAAGTTTTCAAAAAAGCGAACTATGGCTTGTTTGATCCTGAGTAGCAGGTACGTAGGCACCCATTCGGGTCAACCCATAAAATAAATGAAAAATCCTTTTTTCTGAAATAAATTCAAAGACGTAACAAAAATTAACAGAAACACAACGAAACACATTTCTAAAGATGAACAATTTTAGGAGATTAGGTGGTAACCGCATAGGTTTTAATAGGTTAGCCTCCGGACCTAGAAACTCTGGTTTTCCCTTTTTCTCTTCTTACAAAAACGAGAAGAGGAAATAACGACGACTAGTAGTCCAAATTAAGACTAATCCGCTCCTTTAGTCTTAATTCAATTTTTCCCAACAACAGTTGGGTGGCGACTCCAAAAATCAAACGAAATTCCTAATTCAAGTCGAGGATCTAGATTAGATGAGCATAGGGTTTAGTTTGGATCGGATTAGGAATGGGAATCCAAAAATTAGACTCGACAGACGCATACTACCCTAAACGGATCTACATTAGAAGAACATTCTTGTTTAAACTAGACCCCGTAGTCCACTTAAATAATCTTAGAAAATAAGATGCAAAGGTGCCCATAATCTGATTCTGTTTCTCCATGAATGTTGAAATTCTTATTAATTCTGTACACTGTTTGGCATGAAATACTTTGTAGTAGTAACTTACAAAAGAGAGCAAGTAAATGATGGATGAAGAAGACAAAGCAGACCGTTGATGAAATGCCCTTCGTGACAATTTGCCTTGTTAGTAGGAATTACGATGTTGATTTGAAATCTATCTTCATAATCATATTAGTAAACACTAATCCCTAATTTCCATTGCACATATTATGGAAAAATCGAATAAAGAGCATATTAAAATACTCACAATAAAAAATTAGAGCACAAGAACCCTAACAAACATATGGGGTATACATAACAAATCTACTTAGGTTATAAGAGCAAATGAGAGAGAGAGAGAGAGGAGAACACACTTGTAGTTGCTTAGGTTGGAGTTAGATGTCTGTGGAGCATGCAGATGAAGAGGGAAGCAAAAAAGATGATGATTGGTTAGCTAAAGGGAAGAAGACTGTGGTTGGTGAAGATGGTTGGACGACGAGGACATTTTTGGGATTTCAAAATAAATTTGTTTTTTTCCTATAAAATTAATTTTTATAATTTATTTTATGTGGTACAAAATTTAGGTATTTTTTCTAATAATTAAACTAAACATGCAAACCAAGTGCAATACCACAAAATATTGACAATCAAATGCTACCTTAAATGTTTAGGTTGGTTGTTACACCATTGTCAGAAACAAAAGTGATACTGTCTTGAAAAGTGTTCTTCTCGAAGTTGTTGGACAACATTGATGTGGATTAGTTGTTTTCAATGATATTAATGTGGGTTAGTTGATGTTATCAAAGTATTTAAAACACTAAGGTATTCATTTAAACCATAATTGTGTAGGCTTTTAACAAAAAAAATAATAAAATTGAAAAAGTACAATGAACTATGTTAAATAACAAAGTAATAATTTGCTTGAGATGAGAAAAATTCTTACTTGTAGCATTGTGGTTAAAAGAAATTTTAATTTTACTTATTAAAATGTATACATTCAACTTTTATACCTATAGGATGTTACAATTTGTTTATAGGTTAACTCAAATTCTATACCATAAAATAGATTCATATATCAAAATTAATTGTCAACAAATTTGAAATTTACAAGTTGTATAAATATTGATTTTATCAACCTCTAGTATAGTGTCAATGTATGTTATTATCAAATGCATTTAAAATTTCTAATATGCGATTACTTGTTATACTTGTAATTTTTTTTCAAATAATAAATTATGGTTTAATTGAGACCCAAACAAAATTTGTGATTTGATTTGTTAAATGAATTAGACCAAAATGAAGTTTTATAATTTGAAAAAGAATTCTTAAATGAAACCATGCAATTTGATTCAAAGTGGTAAAAGACATATTCACATTTTATATAATGATTTAGAGTTGAAGGAAAAATAAACCAAATGGAATCATGTTCATCCATACATATAATAGATATTGATGTGAAAACGAAAATGTAAAAGGTAATAACATTGAAATTGAACTAAATAACACAAGCATTATAAATAAATTATATGATTGAATTATAGAATTGAACAAATATTATCAACGAAACATCATTAAACACAAATATTGAGTGCAAAATGATTAATTACATACAATTAACTTCAATACTAAAGTTATCATAGTAATTATGAGGAAAAAAAAAAGGAAGTAGAGTGGAGCTTAGAGGTGGAATGAACTATGTAGAATAATTAAAAGAGAGAGAGAGAGAGAGAGAGAGAGAGAGATGAACTATGAGGAAAATTGCAAGCTGCCTTGCAGGGTGCTAACCTTATTTATGCCAGTCGAAGTTTGGGGAAGAAAAATGTTGAATTCATTGAGCTCATAGTGATTTTACATCATGAATTGTGTTAGATTTGATGCAACTAATGATATTATTGAAATTAACAATGGCAATCAAATTAAAGAGGATGCTTTTGTTGAAGCAAGAAGATACATTTTGAATTCAAATCCAACATAATATAAAGTTAAAATTAGGCGACATGATTTAAATCTAATAGAGTGCAAGCACTTGGTTAATTGAGCTAAAGCTCGATTAGTCAAACTTGAATTTTAAAATTTTGAGTCAAACCACCATTAACTTAAGTATTGAAATGATAACATTAGAATAATTTCTAACATTATTCTTTAGCTTATGCGTGTTCATTTTGTAAGGTAATTCCCTCACAAAGCATACCACCAATCTTGAACTAGGTCCAAAGTCTTAAAGTAATAATTACACGACAACTGCTACGATTGATTCTACCCACTTGCTTATTGTAGAGTTTTTAATTACATAATGCCCCAAATTTCTAGACTTTGTAATATATATCTCATCTTGATTTGCATGAGCCTTGAATTGATAAAGGTACAATCAAATAACCCAACTCTATATTGATGTTCTTGAAATCCATGTTGTAAACACAAGAGCACCTAACTCTATAAGCTCAAAGGTTAAGATGTCAAATATAGAAGAATCAATTGCAAATTCAAGTCGACCAAAGGAATTGCGCAAGAAACTGCCGCCAGCAGCCGACCTAATTGTATAGCTGCCATGGAGGATGGTGGGAGGGAAGTGGCCACACATTAAAAAACATAAATTTGATATTTCTCACTAAATTCTTAAAGAGGCTTTGACGTTTTATCTTTTCCCACATGCATACCCATCCAATCAGACTTTTTCTGCTTTCATCATGTGGCTAGATCATGAGCTTCCATCATTTTGCATGCAAACACAAGCCTAACTAGGTTCAGGACCAGGGTTTATTGGTAGGGTCTAGTAAAATTTGAAAAGATGAACTGCAACGGGTAGTCAAGTTCACCCAGGTGAGGGACCATACATTGCGTCTGCGCTATGAGTCCAAACCAAGTCCAAAAAAAGAGAAGGAAAATGGGAAAAAGCATTAATAAAGTGACCAAACACAGCCTAAAAAAAGTAACGGAAATTGAGAATCCTTTTCCATCCATATCACAATTCATATATACAACACAACACAACACAACACAACACAACGGGAATGGAGGAAGCTTCCCTTATATTATTGTTTCCTCAAAAATATTATATATAACAAAAGATACAAATTTAGTGCTACAATATTTTTATTATATTATATAATTAAATATATTTAGCTTTTTTTTTTAAATATTACATGTTATTAAATATATTTAATATTATTATTTATTTATTTATTTTAGGAAAGAAAAAGTATGTAGGATGTCTGAATATGCGCACATCTTTATAATTATCAAAATTTCAAGTCAATAGTAAGGTATTTACAAGGCTTGGGACAAGACTGCTCCAATGGTACCATTCAAATTTTGTCCCGGACCCAGAGCAGCCCCATTGCGTGTGTGTGTACCCTTAACTCTTACATTGCCTTTCCCCTTTCTCTCAAGTCATGTCCCTCCCTTGTCCCTTTCTCCTTTCTTCTACTCTCTCTCTCTTCCCCCTCTCTTCTTCAATAGACCCCCCCTAAAGACACCTCATTTGATCTTCCTCTCTCTCCTCTCTCTCTCTCTCTCTCTCTCTCTCACCAGTTCCCCTCAAGCATTGAATGCGTGCGTCCACTTCACCTCGCCTCATCTCTCTCTCTCTCTCTCTCTATCTAAATATTCCTTCAAGGTTCCGCTACCTCGTGAACTCTCCAGTCAATTTCCACACTGTCTCTCACTCCTCGATTCACGCTCCGCTACCTCACCACATTCTGTCCGCTACGCTTTCCGTAACCAAACCGTCAAGTCCTAACAGACTCGATGAGTACTACTACCAGTAGTAGCTCTGGAGTCAGTTAGTTGGTTAGTTAGTTACTTACTTAGGTTTGTTTAATGTGAAATGGAGACGAGAATGAACAAGTATAGGCAAGTCAGTCCGGAGAGAGCCAAAGTTTGGACGGAAAAGTCGCCGAAGTATTACCAGAATCGGAAAGTTCCGGTGGTGTATTATCTCTGCCGGAACCGGCAGCTCGAGCACCCGCATTTCATCGAAGTTCCTCTCTCTTCACCTGAAGGTCTCTACTTGAGAGGTAAAGTGTAATGTAATTGCCGATCGGAGAATTAAGTGAATTTATAATGTTCGATTTTGTGTTTTCGCTTGCTTGTAGGTCTGACGAGTTTGCGTTCCTGTTTAACTCGTGCCTACATCGATTTAATGTTGAAAGTAGTTAATCTATTTCGTTGTCATTATGTCGAATTTGTGTATCGATCGGATTTTTTTTTCTGTTTCATATGAAATTATTAGATTGCTTTAGTCCGGTTTTGCTTTTCGTAAAATTATTGAAGGGTAATTCCTTTATATGATAATTGTGGCAGTTCATGTCATAGGCGGATTAGATTATTACTTGAGTTTTGTCTCATGTAATATTTTTTAAGGTAATTGCCTTATTTGATTATTGTGGCAATTCATCGTGTCATCGTGTATTAATCTGGTTTTGTTTCATATAAAACAGTAAATGTAATTGCTATATTTGATAGCCGTGGCAATCCGAGTAGCAGGGAATTGAATTCAATAGACATGCTGTGTCTTGTCGTGTCACTTCTCTGTAATATAAATTGAAATAGAGCTGTGTTCTCATAATCTCATGTTTTAACAGCTTAGATTTCATCTTATGAATTGCCTAACTCTATCTAATTGGTTGTTTGTTTTTTTAGATGTAATTGAGAAATTAAATGTTCTCCGTGGAAGAGGGATGGCATCTATGTATTCATGGTCTTCAAAGAGGTATAATTGTGATAATGTGATTAGTTAATTCCTTTGTTTGGTTGCTTGTGGGAATTACTGAGACAAATGTGGGATGCTTTTGGACTTTATTGATTTGCTACTGTAATTATTGATTAGGTGGCATGATTGAGGTATTTTTTGTTTTGTTAACATATGGCAGAAGTTACAAAAATGGATTTGTATGGCATGATCTTTGTGAAGATGATTTAATTCATCCATCCCACGGAAATGAATATGTCCTTAAAGGTTCAGAGCTCTTTGAAGATGCAAATTCAGGTGAAGTAAAACTTTGGAAGTTTATCAGTACTGCATTGATTCGGTGGCTGTTCATACTGAAATACAAATTGCAGTAGGATGTAGGACAAGACTTAAGATGGCGATATTAACTTCTGGGTTTTGTTGTTATATTTGATGCAGATCGTTTCAGTCCAGTTGCTAACATCAAAATACAGAGTTTGAAGCAATTGCCTGCCCCTCCATCTTTTAGAAGTCAAGATGATTCTTCGTCCTCTTCAAGCATGAATGGAAAAGACACAAAACACTCTCTAGAAGATGAGCAGTCTTCCCCAGTACATGGAGCTGGTTCATCGGGTGTTTCACCAGAGTCTAGAAATGGGAAAAACACTTCTTGGAATGGTTCTTTGAGCTTGACAGAGTATAAAGTGTACAAGAATGATGGACTAGCTGATGCTTCGACACAGACTGAAGAAAATGTAAGTAGAGGGAAAACCAGAGAAACTTGTACTAGGGGAGTCTCAACAGAAGACGGATCATTGGAGCCCGAATGCAATGAAAACTGTAGAAAGAAAGCCACCTCTTGCATGAAGGGAATTGGTGAAATCCATAGGGAATTGGTCTCCCCTCCTCCAGCATCCTCCAGTGCTTCACCATCGGGTGGAAAGACCGAAACCTTGGAGTCTCTGATTAGGGCAGATGCTAGTAAGATGAATAGCTTTAGGATTCTTGAAGAAGAAGAAATCCGTATGCCAACCAATGCAAGGCTCAAAGCTACCAGCATGTTGTTGCAGTTGATCTCATGTGGGTCAATTTCTGTAAAAGACCACAATCTTGGCCTCATACCAACATACAGACCGAGGTTTTCTCATTCCAAATTTCCTTCTCCTCTCTTTTCTACTTCAGTTATGTTGGGGGAACTTGACTGCCTGTCTGAGAATCCTAGGCTGATGGGCCTGAGATTGGAAGATAAGGAGTATTTTAGTGGAAGCTTGATTGAGACACAAAGTCTAAGAGAAGAAAGAGATGGACTCTCTTCCTTGAAACGTTCTTCTTCCTACAATGCAGACAGGTTGCTAACCTACCCCTTGCTTTTCTCTTCGTGCCGTGCACAAATGAGCGTGTTGAGATAGATTATCCTCTTTCATATATTTGCTTAATAACTTTGGTAGCGTGGTCTGAAGTTCTAATAAGTTAAGCAGCTGCTTTCTGTTGCTATGTAGTGTTTTTAATAGATCTTGAGTGAAGTTCAGTGGTTAAGTATTATCAACTCAGGTGCTGATAAACTAGGATGAGTTTTGTGATTCATGTACCTGTGCATGAATAGGCTCGGAATTATATATGTTTTTTCATAATACTATACATCTTCTACTATTTCTTTAATAATTATTATTGTCCTGAGGCATGCCATGCTAACTGCACCCCTAGTGCTTATGTCGTGAATGGTTTAATTGTTGGGTTCTTTTCACCTGACAGTAGATTCATTATATAATTCATTAGTGAAGCATGGTTTGTATGAGATTTGTATCTATTGGTTCTCACCAGGTTGTGGCCCCATTTTGTTGTGGATGTACGTTAAATGAGGATAGAACATGTTCAAGTGTTTGTTTCCTTTTGGATTGTTGCATCCAGCTGGAAGTCGATGGTTGTTGCTTGATGTGATGGATTGCTTTCTACTATGAGTTAGATAAAACTTTCTGCTTCGAAAGCACTCTTTAGTCTTTTACATTTACATATCGTGCTTAATGACAAAGCTTCTCTAACTATAGGACTTCAAAACAATTGGGGTCACCTATAGATGGTGATGAGTCAACATCGGGACGTTCAAAATGCATTCCGCTGTCAATCAAGGCTTCTATAGGAAAACAACCGCGGTGTGAGTCCATGAGATCTCCTGTCTCTGACAAACCAAGGTTCTCATCAGACATCACTGATGGTGCTAGAGTTGTACCGGGTAGCAGTTCCATCGGTAGCAGTGGAAGAATTACTGAGCCTTCCCCTGGGAACCAACCATCCAAGAGATTAGACTCATTTAGAGAGGAAGAGAAGGTGATCAAAATCGAAGAAAGTTAAGTTTTGACTTCTTTGTCCTCTTCACACAATATCATTCAGAAAACATCTGGTTATTTATTCAATCCCGGTTTTATATCTCCTGAGACTCTTTTTGCCCTTCCATTTAACAGGCTTGCTTCAGGAGCTCGGGTTATAATCCAATCTAAGGCGCCATGCAACGTGGAGGTCAGCAGCTGTTAAGTGAATGATTAGGTGTTTCAGAAAAAGCTGGCAGTGGAAAATCTTCAGTTTCAATTTTCATTTGAAATTTGAATGCGGGTCCTTGCAATGATTCTGAACATCTGGAAAGCTAAAAAGTAGTATTAAAGATGAGAAACCTCAGCTGTCCAGTGGCCAAGGTGGTTGAAGAAATCGAGGTCTTCTAATGGACTAAATTTTGAGCCTCAGGCTTAGTAGCGAATATGATTCTTCTTTTTGGCTCATCTTTCGATGTAACTAAAGCTACAATATATACCTTTTTGCAGTGCAATACAGTTACTTGTCTGCACAAAGTATTATTGTGCCATTAACAGTTTGTGTCAGCACAGTGCTGCCTGGAACGCAAGGACTCAGCTTAGTAAAAATTTTAAACATAGCAGATGTTTTATTTTAACTGCGTCTGTAGGGACTAGGAATTAGGATTCAACTCTTTTTTATGCTTTCATATGGTGTTGACCTTAAAAATGGAAAAATACATGGGACCGTTGGAGAGGACCCATACAAAGAATACAAAGGAACCGTCAGCTTGTAATCGGAACCAGCCCCTCTGGCTCCAAAGGCTGGTTGCGGAATTGAACCGGAGCCGGTGTTTCTCATGTCTGGTCAGTCCATCAAGCAAAGGGTAGACAAGACAAAAAGTGAAGGGCAAAACCCCATGCTTTTTGACTTAAAAAGTAAAGAGGACTTTCAAAATAAAAAAGGCAGCTTTTTGAAAGCCACCCGGTTTTCCTCTTGGTTTGACCACAGCATTATAATATAGTATCTCACTTAATTGGTACAACAGGGGCCTCTTGGTTTTGATATTGGGGCACAATTGTAGGGATGGTTGCCACTTCTAATAAAAGCACAACGGATTTTATGAGTGAAAAAGGGAATTTCCGGCTTTTCTTTTTGACTTGTAGTCCAATAGCAATTAAGCCTAAGGAGAAATGTAATTTTTGTTGGTATGGTTATTGAAATCGTGAGTTAGTTAATATAATTCTATATGTTTATGATTTTATTGGGTTCTTTCTTACTAAGATAGATATAAAATTGTTTAAATGTAAATTTTTTATATAATTATAAGTTTAAATGTATAATTTTGTAAACTTATAATCCTAATAATTTTGTATGACTTTACTGATTTCATATATCCTAATTCTAGGTAGAATGTAAATTTGACAATAATGGTCATGAGTGTTGTGTTAATTCACATCATTAACATTGCATTGGGATTCTATCAAGGAGAAGTTACCAAAAAAAAGAAAAAGATGTAATGTCAAAATCATTGCTTGAACTTAGTGTATTTTTTCAATTTTGCACATGAAAATTGAAGTTGTTAAATGTCATGTTCAATTGGACTTTTATTTATCAAATTTATTACACTATCATGTTTAAAAGCATGACACTAAAAATATAGAGATAATATCAAAATTACTACTCAATTTTTTTTTTCAACTTTATACCTAAAATTGAAAATTATTAAATGTCATATCCAATTGCTTGTTAAGAACTTTAAGTTTGAATTTGTCATATATCATACATAATTGAATTTATACTTGTCAAATTTACTACAATTATAAGATGATGTAGCAAATGCTCATTGATCAAGGAGCATAAGTCACAGGTCAGGTAGTAAACATAACAAGCAAAAACAATTTGATTACGTAAAATATTTAATAACCTTAAACTTTTTTTTTTGTGAAATTGAAATATTCATCCAAGGCAATGATTTTGATAATGTTCCAACAATCATTGGTCAAAGAGAATAACTGTAACAAAAAAGAAGTAAAGTAGTAAATTTAACAAGTACAAGTTTAATTAGATACAAAAATTTAGGAACTTCAAATATCATGTATAAAATTAAAAAAAAAACTCAAAATTTAGGTTGATTTTAACGTTGTCCCCCCAAAAGATTGGATAAGCATGCTAGAAGTCCTATATTTTTGTGCTAAAATATTATTTTCATTTTAATCAAATAATCTAAATTGCCTATGATTATATCGAAATTCAATTAAATCTTATATAATTTAAGTACTTCATTTCACATCATTTTATTTCGTACCAAATAAATCCCTTTGTTAGTTTATCCCGATACCTTATGACCATAAACATAGATGGTTTACAAGGTGCAACAACAGAAACATAAAGAGCCTCAATGACTTCAATGGCACATATACCATTCGGTTAAATATCCACATAAACGTAGAGGTTCTAAGTGATCCATTCATAATATGAATTACTTGACATGAATGATTTAATAGATTTTAGTACAAATGGATGCATTTATACAATAAGGCTATGGATGGAGGTGCATGAAAATTGGTCACATAGAGTTATGAAACTTATCTAGAGGTTGGTATATTTTTAAAATTGCATGGATTCAACTTTTATATAAGTAGAGGTGAAGATGTATGATAGAGGTGAGTGCATATTGGATTGGTTTGGTTTTTTCTCTAAATCAAACCAAACATAACAATGTGATTTGATTTTTTATTATTTTAAACCAAATCATATGGTTTGGTTTCATATTTTTTCCAAACTATAAATTTCAATTTAGTTCACGGATTAAACCATATTTCCTTTTTTAAGAAAATATATTTACCTAACATGCAATCTCATATGAGTAATATTAAATTATTTGATAATAACATGTATTGATATCATATAAAAGATTAAAAAGTCAATATTTAAGTAATTAAAATTTTTTAAATGTTTAATATAACTAATTTATTTTTTAGGTAACATATAATATAAAATTTGAGTTAATCCATATATATTTGTTAAATTATAATCATGAAATTTAAATATATATTTTTTTAATAAAGGTAAATTAATTTTTTTTAAATGTTATATTATAATAAAAAAAATTTGTTAGTTATAAGTAAAATATTATTACATATATATATTTTTAAAAAGTTTGGTTTGGTTTAGATTATTTCTTTAAACTAATAATAAATTTTCAATTTGGTTTGAATTGGTCGATTTTTTTCTCACCCTTAGTGCATGATTCTATTTAATGAACAAAATCCGAAATATAGTTACAAACTTACAATTGCATAAGTTTTTAGGATGGTTAATGTAATTTAATCAAATTCAAATTTTTTTGTACATGGTTGGTATATCTTGAATAAAACAAACTAACGGAGTGAAAAAATAAAATGACCTAGCGACGGCCATTTAATAAATGGATTCAAAATTATTAACGGATAAAGTACATTAATTGATTAAATACTCTATCTCATGAACCAACTGAAAATTTCAAGTATACCCATGACTTAAAATAAAACTGACATGTATATTTATGTGAAATTTGTTAATGGTCAAGAAAAGACAACTTCAATAATTTACATACATATAGCCAGTTTTAGTAAATTTTCCTCTTTTTTTTCCTAATCTGTACGTAAAATACTTGTAATAGGAGTTATGATTATATTAATTAAACGTTGAGAAAATTCTTACAACCACGTGTACAGCGAACGCGGAGGTTGAGATAAAACCTCGAGACATGATTGAAATACTAAAATCAAGAAAATGTTTTTGTCAACTTTGTCGGGCATTGTAATCGTACGTAGTTGTGTGCAAATAAATAGTTATTTAATTTAAGAAAAAAAAATTGGGCACTAATTTTGATTGCTAAATGAAGGAGATGTCTGAGATATGATTGCTTATTCTAGGGCAAAGCACTGACAAAGAACATTGGATGCTGAGAAAGTTCTTGCTTACTTAAGTGTGTTTTAATAGTAGATAAAGTTAAATCGCATGGTGGCTTATTAATTATTTAAAATTCTACTTTCTTGTCTTTTGCCTGCTTTTGCGCTTCCTTTAACGGGCTAACTTGAGATGTTAGTCAAACAAACAAACAAATAAATAAATAATCAAGTATTACATACTATATATATATATATATATATATATAAGTATTATTAAATTTTTATTTGTATAATAATAAAATAAGTAATTTATAAAATAAATATTATTTATATTTTATAAATATTATATTTATATCATAAAATTTTATTATATTTATATAACCAATTAATAAAGAATCTATTATTTGATTAGTACAGGGGCTGTTTACTAAAGGTGAGCATGTGAAAAAAATAGTATAGAATGTAACTTGTCAGCCATTCTTTACTGGAAATAACAAGCCATTGGGGGTGTTTGACTATCTCAGAGATCATGAAGCTTCGAGTCACCATATGAGTGTTATACGTTTTATTTTTGATAAATATATAGTAGTATGTGATTGGAAATGATATAAAAACACAAAAACTTTGCCTATAGAAAGAGTATTTGAAACCATAAATGGATAGAATAATAAGATAGTGCAAAAAAAAAAAAAACAGAAGATTTTTTCTAGCCAAAGAAAAAAAAATAAGATTACTCATAATACTTTCCATTCAATATACTATAACAAATGATGAGCATTTGAAGCATTTAAGCAAATATAAATTAGAGGAGGAGATTAAGATTTTTATAATTACGTGGTATAAACACGATATGTATTGAATATGATTTTCCCTTCTTCTAATTGTAATTCATAATAATGTTTGAAAAAAAAAAAAGATTAGAAGATGATGGAACCAAATTTTTTTTATAATAATGATAAAAGGAACTGACGAATCTACTATGGGAAAAATGCGTAAAAAATGTATTTTTTTTTAAGTATTACACAAATAGGTTAAGGGGGAAATATTATACAAATAGGACACAAAAAATACATGTAGTGTATGTATTTTCAATACAGAAAAAATTTGAACTGAGAATGCATGCATTTTTGGTATAAAGAAAAATCTTTACTGAAAATGCATGCACTATATGTGTTTTTAGTACAATGTGAAAATGCATTGTATATAAGTACAATTAATAAAACCACGATTATAGAAATACCATGAAAATCATAACAATAATCGAAAATAACTATGAAATAAAATAAATACATGTAAAGTTATACTATGATAATATAATCATCAATATCAACATTCAATTTCAATGCATGTAAAGTGACTGTGCACTAAAATGCCCTCCCGCTTCTCTTATGCTGTAGTGTGTTATGAAGTCGTAAGTTTTAAGTGTATATATGAATTGCCTAATTACATGGACAACATAACTTTTGAACAAATATAGATTATTCCTCGAATAATCCTTCATTGAATTTTTTTGTTCCCTTCTTATCCTAGATTTGCAAGTTGAATTTTAAGCAATAAAATCCAACAAATAAGCCATGGTTTTGCATCAAGTTTATTTAGTAAATACTTTAAGGCTGCGTGATTAGTTTAAACCACCACTTTTGACCCAATAAGGTATAACCTCTTCTTATCACATGCAAACACTATTGTCAAATGCTCCTTTACAGTAGTTGCATATCCCTTAGAGCTTAATTCAACATTGTACAAAGCATAATAAATTACTCGAAAGTTTTTTTTCTTTCTTTGTCCCAAAAGGACACCTACTGCCATGTCACTTATATCATACATTAGTCTAAACAATAATTCCTAATCTAGTGCCACAATTATTAGGGCTATTATCAATATTTCCTTAAGAGTTTCAAGTATCTTGACACACTCTTCGTTGAATATAAATGTTGCATCCTTTTCCAATAATGTGGAAAGTGGCTAAGAGATTTTTGAAAAGTTCTTAATGAATCTTCTATAATACTCTACATAACCAAAAAACTCCTTATGCCTTTCACATTCACTAGTGGTGGCAATTTGGCAATTACTTATATCTTTGCTTTGTCAATTTTGATACCTCTCTGAGAGATGATGTACCCTAATGCAATTTTCTTTGCACCAAAAAATTATATTTCTTCTAATTGAGTACAAAATGTGTTTCCTTGCACCTTTTCAAAACTGATGATAGGTCGTCTAAGCATTCATCAAATATACCCTCGTGCACCGCAAAATCATCCATAAATACTTCTATGCCCTTCTCAATTATAGTTGAGAAAATTGCCATCATGCATCTCTAGAAATTTTATAACAATTGACAATAGATTTTAAAATACAAAAGTAAGAAAGAAACTAAATCGATTAGATAATTGTAACAAATAGGAAGTAAGAATTAAATTTTCAATCTTTGGATGGCTAAATAAAATTTTTGAGTATATATTTATATTTAAAATATTTTATTTAACTTACATGTAAGTTTTCATATAAAAATAAAAATAATGTGGTTTAGATAATTTAATTAGATCATTAACTGCATACTAATTGCACCCGTAATTAAAAATTTTCTCACCCTCATATGTTTGTTTTTGGGATATTTTATTAGATGGAAATCAGAGAACCTTCTTTTACATTGTCGTGGAACTAATAAGAGTATATGTTGGGTTATGTTTGTTCACCAAGGTGAAGTTGAAGGTGTTGATTGAGCCTCTGCTGGGCTGAAGGGGACATATTTGATTTGTGGAATAGCCTGTCTAACCTCTATGTGCTAAGGCTAAGAGTCGAGACGTCCTCCAAGTCATGGAATGGCTTCCATGAGCTAAAGGTTATGAGAAGCAGGAAATTTGAGCTAGGTTGATCGCATAGAGTTAGACATCATGAGTCAATTCGTGGTAAATAGTTTTGTTTCTCTAAAAGTTAACTCTAGCCTAGAGCTAGGTGAAAAGATTTGTTGTGTATGTGCTTATCCTTTCATTTCTCATTTTTAAATTTTGTTTGTGTGTAGCAGACCTATACATTTAATGCATCAAGCTATGTAGCATGCCAGGGTTAGAGGCAGTTTATGAAATCATCTTAGCCTTTCATTTTGCCAGACGACATGTAGTATAATCTCATACTACGTAGGAAAATGTGCCTATACTATTCATTTGCCTATATAAACCACACATTGCATTCCTTCAACATCCGGAAATTGTTGTGTTCACTCGATTACACTCAAGACATCCATTTTTAAATTTTCTCATCCTCTCGATCACTAAGTATATCAAGCTCATCTTCTCCCAGTCTTTTTAATGTCACCTACAAGATAATCTCCAATGCAATAGGACGTAAGACAAGGCCCTTAAGTCAACCCCATGCCACAGCAGCCATGGAGAAAGAGATGGACAGTGTGATCCTCAAGTTGTTCAAAGAGGAACAAAGAAGGTAGGAGCTTAGAGTTAGCCTTTGATATATATCCCAATGAATGGGAGGATCGACAGCCTATCTACCCATTATATGACCAACCACCATCATAAGGGGTGGGACTTGCAAGTGTCAAAAGCATTATTGATAAAACCAACGTACATGTGATCACCCTATATTGTAAGCCACTTCCAAGTGGTTGGGTCGTCCTAGCTTCATGTGTGGAAGAGCATGTTGCTCTAATGTTGGGAAATCAATTCTACCTATACCAGAGGTTTCTTGACTTTAGGTTACGGTTGCCCTTCAGTTTCTTCTAGAAGGACTTTTTCAATTACCACCACATCAACCTTTGCCAGCTTATACCCAACGCTTACACTCTACTAGTGGGATTCAAGAAACTCTGCAAATCACATGATGTTCAGCCTACTGCATAGTTGTTCCAATTTTTTTTATGGAGTGAAGAAGTCTAAGTCGTCCCAAGGTTAGTTTTAACTATCCATCTAACCTAAGGTAAACCTAATGGATAGGTTAGTGTCTTTGGTGCATGATTGGAAAGACAAATCCATTGTTGTGGAGATGCCCGAGGCACTAAACTTTTGGGTTAGCTGGGTGAACCCGATATGCATAAAGCTGATCAAGTTGATGCTAATTGATAAACATCAATCCGAGGTCCTTCTTTAGGCTCTCAAGCAAAATGGAAAGCCATTCAACAACCCCAACTTGGTTTGGGCATTCAGGGGAATAGTATGGGTTTACGCAAAGACTCAACGTCGGAGGCAACGCTATAAAAAGATTAGGTTGTAGATAAGGGTGGAAGTTCGGGATGTGTCGACTTAAAGGTGATCTTGCGAGTTGTAGCTCAGAGGTGTCTGTGGTAAGTTTCAATTTTTCTTTCTATATATATATATATATTGCTAACTTTTCTTTTCCTTATAGAAATGTTGCCATTTAAGGAAGCTTGTTTGTCGAACCTTGTTGCCCACTAATCTGTGTGTGGGAAACTCAAGCAACAAAATGATAGGAGGTCCAGGGTAGCAGTACCTAGTGCTAGGAGCCCCACTTTGGGAGAATTGTTATTCGGGGTTTGGATGCTCCCCGGTAAATTGGCATAGCCATGGCTACACCTCAATATTCGACTTTGGAGCATCATGACTAGGTGCTTCTAAAGAGCTTTCGATCCGGTGGGGTTATCTCTATATTGGATGCCATGGAAGCATGGTTTGTCACTTTCGAGGGAAGCAAGGACGCAGTTGTGGAACACCGTAAAAAACTGTACCAAAATGTTTAACATTTGCGGGAGGAGTGCCTGGGTACTAGTGATCCTTTGAGGCTTTGCAACCCCTCGCCTTCTAGCTCTGTTGTGCTACGAGGCCAGAATGGGAGAGCAGGTCTTTGAGACTTGTTTGAGGGGATCCTAAGCCTCCAAGAGCGAGGTGAAGCTAAGGTCTTAGCAACCGGAATGTTGGTTTTAGATCTTCGCTCATCTTATTGAGGATGATATCTTGTTAGATCCTCGCATGTTACCATATATGAAGTAGGGTGGGTTTATAGGACTAACACGCCTTCCATTTATTTAGTTGAATTGGCATCCTCTTACGTTACTAGTGGAGAGGTGGGGGCCTAAGACACACATCTTTCACATGGCCCATGATGAGGTTACTACGACTTTACAGGATGTTGAGGTCCAACTCGAGTTAACTTATCTTGGTTATAGCACAAATTTCAAGTTTTGCATACCTAAGCTTCTGATAAGACAATTAGGTATCATAATCGTGCTTACAGTTTGCAATTGTTAGGAAGCTTTGCATTTGCAAATAAATCAAGCAACCTAGTCCATTGTATGTTCCTTCCACTCTTGGAGGACTTTACCTTTGCAAGGTAGTATAGTTGAGACTCTGCATATTTGGCCTGGTCATATTGCCAGTTCTGCCGTGCATCCATCTCCAATACACATGATATGAGGGGAGCAATGATTATTCTGCAAGTTTGGCTATAGGATAGATTCTTACATATAGCTCCCTTAAGCAATTACAGGGTTTCATTGGAGGATGGGAGGCCTTTGGTGTTTCGATGGAAAATAGCCGGAAACACTTGTTCAAGCGTATAGGGATGCATTTGACCGCCATAACCCACAACAAATGTGTTTTATTTTTTACATTTTTATATTTGCTAGACATTACAAATCTTCATTAACCTATCTATGTTTGTTGTTAGGTTATTTGGCAACCTTATCTTAATGATCTAATTGACATGCTACCCCCATTCTACCGTGCGGGTAAAGGCATTTGGAAAATTTGGGGTACCATTGATATTCGTTTATATTCTGTCACTAGTTTGGTGCATTCTAGCGAGTGCTTGTCAATGTCAACATAGAGCCCTGCTTACACCATATTAATTTGCGAGGGCGGGTCGACACTGATTGAATAACGCTACATGTATCCTACATTACCCGTTAGAAGGATCATCGTTGCTATAAGATCCTACTGGAATATGGAAATGGCATGCATCCAGACTACATCTAGTGGCACGTAAGTATTAGTCGTTACTACGTATGGTGTATTTGAGCAATAATTAGACATTTGATGAGAAAAAGACTTACAATATGATGTTGACTATGCTATATAGGGAATAAGTTGTGCCAAAATGTCTTCTTTCAATTCTTTCAGGCTGACACCTTATGCCATATACATATAGCATTTGATCCGCCTTCAACAATTTCACTTGTTGACGTTAGAGCATAGCTAGTTGAGTATCATGGTAGAGTTATATTTTTTCCTACTACTCAGCATAAGCAACCACCAAAGGGGGAGGTTGTTGCAGACCTTGAGTATGCACCTCCAGTAGATCCAATACTTACACCACTACTGCGCCATAGGGTTAATAGAGCAAGAGTTCGAGGAGGATGATGGCGGGATGAGTAGATCCATTATGCCCACACTCTTCTAAACGTTAGGGATAAGGACATCATAGGTAGCTTAGCTCCTATTACCAACTCATTCATCACCCCTCTTAGGTACTCTATTAGTGGTCCCATTCCTAAGCCACCTGCTTCGCGAAGGTCATGCCACTATTAACTGGATATCGGTGATAACTTATAGCTTTTGATACAGTGGAGTCTATTTCCTCCGTGTGACTTTAACGAGCTCCCATAATTGCTTGCAACAAAAGAGTCATAAGCTCCTCTTACCTCGGATGTGAGACGAACTGAGTATAGATCTATTATTGTTAGAATCGTTAGGTCATTTACTACGAGTAGGATTGAGACGAGATAAAGTTGTTTGTGATGTGTTTTCAGTATAAAGGAAAAATTGTATTGAAAACACATGTAGTGTATGTGTTTTTAGAAGAGATTTTTCTTTGTATTGAAAATGCATGTAGTGCATGTGTTCTCAGTTCTTTTTTTTTTTTTATTGAAAATGCATGCACTACATATGCTTTTTGTATTTTATCAACACGATATTTTTCCCTTAACTTATTCTCGTAATATTTAAAAAAAAAAACTACATTTTTTATGTATTTTGCCCAATTTACTACTAGATGGTGATAAACAAAAATAAAAAGATAAATTTGGCCAAGAAGTGTGTAACATATGGGGTGATTCCAATTGAAGTCAATGGGAAAATGGGAAAGTAATTAGGAAAAATAACTTGATTTATATTTTGGGGCTTTTGCAAATATATGGATTGTCTTTTTGTTGTTGTGTTAATCTTATTTAAGGAATATATATCAAACATGAATTTATTCATGATGATTAATTCAATAAAATGATATTATTATATATATTTAATTAAATATTTGAATAAAAAATTCTAAAAAAAATAAAAAGAAAAGGTACATAAATTAAAAAATAAAAATAAAACTCTTGAAATGTAACCTTAAAGTGGCCAATAATAGTCTTCAATGAATGGTGGATCGCAATCCACCTGTAGTGATGGGCAACCAAAAACTCCCAATAAAGGTTATACAACGCTCTTAAGGTAGTGATGGTCAACCACTACCAACAAAGTCAACAAGAAGGAGAAGAAGAAGAACAACAAGAATAAACAACTTAGAACCCATTGAGTCGTAAAATTTTCCTATATAATTTCTCATGATGATGGGCGATCAACCACCACCTTAGAAAGTTGTGTCACTCACCATCCACTTAGGGTCATTGTCACCTATCTTACAGCCTAAGGTGGCCAACCACTACTAGGTGGTGGAGGAAAAGGGTCACGTGACCCTACAAACATGGCGGCTAACCACTCCAAGCCTCAGGTGGCCACATCAACCCCACTAAGTTTCAACATAAATTTCTTTTTGAACTTTTTGGAAAATTTCTTTTCCTTTTTTTTTTAAAACTTTTTTGCAAATTTATGTTTTTTAAAATTTATTTAATACATATATTTAATGATATTATTCTATCAAATCAATTATAGTGGACTAGCTAAAAACTAACATGTGTCTATTTACTAAGATCAAGACATAGAAATAAAACATGAATTATGTGTTTATTGAAAATAAAATACAAGTTGTAAATATGCATTGGGCCAAAATATAAGTCACATTTTTATGATTTTTCTTAGAATAGTAGATACGTGAAGCCTTGTATGGTCTAGTGAGCTATATCAAAAATTGCCACTTCACTCAAGATTTAGGGGCATAACATAAATTTTAAGACCAAATGGTTTATCATGACTTTACTAAATTTAAGTGATAGGTATTTATTTAAGTTTAATTTGGCAACAGTAAAATTGAGGTTGGATTCAAGCTTACTATGTCAAACTTGAGTTTTAACCGAACTAACTTATCAATTTAATTGAGATAGATGAGAGCTTGATGTTAGGCGAGAAGCCAATTTTGAATAGTAACATACTTTAATTGAAAGTAATTTTTGATGGATGAATTGAATTTAAATAAATTTAATCGAATCGAGTTACAACATGAGCTCTAACTTGACATTGTATTATTTGTACTTGAGTCATTTACAATCTTATGAGTGACACTTAACGCCTTATAAAGGTCCCTTTGTTTAATAAACACAACTTACTACATGTTCCTAATAAAACTGGGGTTTTCATTTGATATATTATAGGATTAGTTCATGTTTAAGAAATTAGTGTCTTATAATAAGAAAATTGGGTTTGAGTTGAAGTTGTGATGAGTTGATTTTTTTATGTGTTTTTTTTTTTTTTTTTTGCTAGGAAGGATTAAAATAAATATGAAAAATATATATTTTTTAAATAAAAAGCCCATGTTATGAGATTTTAATAGAATTATCAACAAGATACCTTTTATATTCGTTTTTGAAAAAAATTAGGGATTTTAGGAAAATTATTAACGAGAGACATCTTATAGTGTGGTCATTTTAGGGTTATACTTGCAACTATTCCAAAAATGAAAGAAGGATTAGTTCTTCCTTCAAGTTTGCGTTATTGGTACATACACGTTGGTGTTAAGTTTGATTTACAAAAATAGATAAAATTAAAAAGAAATAATAATTTCTTTAATGCTATTTTGTTTTATAATTGGGATTAATAGAGAAATAACAACCATGCCAACGTAATTCTAATCGCCAGTTGCTTTGCTACTTATGGTGGCAGATTCAGCTCGGATTGGTACGTAATAATCAAAATCTTTTATTCAGACCTGAAGAAAATCGTAGACACCTATCACAAGGAACACGTCTCTTCAGCTGCGATACGTCTTATCCAAGTCCAGGATGAAACAGATTTATGATTTTTCCAACGTACGGTTACAGTAAAACGCGACACCATAAATATTCTAAACAGTAACACACAATCTTCAACACATTTACCTCGTCAGATCGAAAGTCAAAAAACTTGTTTCTCGATACTATATCACTGTTGCGGATAGAAACAAACACTGTACAGTACAGAGATTTGACATCGATTGAATTATGCGAACAAGAGAGGACATTCCTCTGTTTTGTTTGTCATCGAGGGACCACATGCGAATCCGTGGTCTTAAAAACAAAATTATGTAATTTAGTTTTTATCACTTTTTTGTTTTTTAATTCTCGTGGTCTTAAAACTATGTAATTTGTATTCGGTTTGTGTAGCAGTTTCGCGAACAAGCATACTGGGTGAGCCTTGGAAGAGCAGTAGCCACTCAGATCGGAAGTAAAGCAATGAGTGCTCCAAAAGTGGACGAAACGGAAGAAATGGCCGATTATACTATACCCAAGGAGTCAAAAAAAAAACTTCTTCACCCTATTAATTTCTACGATATTAGGGGTTGTCGCAAGAATTGAATTTTCCTTGTTAATGGAATTGAATTGAGTTGCTTTTAATTGCATATTTAGAAATCAAGAGTAAGTGTCAAGAAATCGAAATCAATTTTTAATACGTTAAATATATCCCAACCAAATCAATCCAACTGATTTTAATGAGTTAATATGGTATGATAATAATAAAGTATCAACGGCTAATGTGGAATTTTAAGTTTTAATTGGTTATATGAAATTATGACATTTTCATTGATAATTTTAAGGTTCTTACAATAGGAAATTTTATAATAACACTACAATCATATACAGGATTTCTGCAACCCAAACCAACCCCCACCCCAAGTTCAGTCATATGGCATTGGCACCTTATACTGAAACTCTTCTGAATGTTAATCAGCAGCACAATTAGTAACCCTGATCTGAATGAATAAACTTGAAAGTGCAAGGAAGATTTGAAAGACAATGGTGCCATAGAAAGTTCAGCTAAAGAAAGGTACTTTTATTAAACCTAAAATATGTACAGCATGGGAAACATATGCAAGATCTATGCCCAGGGAGACTGGATTTAGACTCCCATAGAAACAATATGTTGCCTAGATCATTCCTAAGCAAAAATTTGCAATGATCCATCTTAAAAACAATATAAGTTGGGGACTCGTCAACAAGAATCAAGAAATCAGATGAACTCTTCTTTCCTTCCCATAATCTATCTAACTGTCGCCGGCACTGTGGAGCATGGAGTCACGGGGCCTCCTCTCGTCTGCCTTGTATTGTAGGAACTGCAATTGAGACATTTATGTGCCAAGATGTGAAATTGGACTTGGGATTGAGTTCCACAGTCATTGCAGAGAATCCACACCTGGTAGGAAGCAAAAAACTTCTTTATAAACCAATTGAAATATCCATGGCTGTATTAATTGCTCTAGTCGCATTGAAATACTTACCATCTTGTTTTGGTACATCAGTGGCATTGGAGTTTTTGCTATCTGTGATGGATTTTGAATGAAAATCATTAGAATTAGAAGCTTCGGTCAGCACTCCGGAGGATAACGGACTAATAATACAGAGACAGGTTGAAACATGCAACCAGAATGTGAGGAAAACAAAGGAATCGAACCTCTTGATCAAGCTTTCTCCACAAGCCGGACATATCACATATTGATTTTGAGCAAATGGGGCAAGAATATCTGCCATATCAAAAAGTAAATTGCATTCCTATCTTAGAGTCACTGTTTACTAAGGTAGCAACTGCCAGAACAATAAAAAATAAAGCTGCACCATATCCAACAAGCTTAAACTTTTAGACCACATGATTGTAAATCTAAAATTTACCATGATATTAAAACAGGAGTTGCTTAGTTCAAACCCCTACGTACTCATTTCATCCCTCTTTAATTATGTGGTCTACTTAATGGGTTTGATAAAAAGCTTTAGCCCACAAATGAGAGGGAAAGTTAACCAACAGATAAAAACTACACTAAATCCATTAAATCTAAGCTTTTAGATCAAACAACCTTTGATTTAACATTTATCCATTACAAGTTTTCGAAAAGTAATGATTACCTGTAATGTTCCATTTCTTGTGCACACTCCAAATGTATGGTGTGTCCACATGGTAAGACTGTAATGTCCCTCATTGTATCAAAAAGGAACTGCAAAACAGGACCATGGTAACTGAAAAACTGAACAAAGAATCGTAGTTTTACTAGGCATATTTTCTAACTACATCTGTGGAAGTCTTCTCTTACCTCGAAGCAAACAGGACAATTGTGATGCATTGCTCTTTCAACACAGCGATGAGCATCTTTCATCAGCTTCGAATAGCAGCATCCTAAAAGAAATTCCAAGATCATTGAAAGACTAAATGAACTATGGAAAACCACAGAAAGGTAATATGTCAAATAAACGCTCAGCAAGTTTGTTCACTTACCACATTTTTCACAGTGGAAGAAATTCTCTTTGCCCCCAGTCCTGTAAAAAGTTTATATTAATTAAGGTTCACCCAGTGGAATGAGAAATCATAAAGTGGAGAAAACATGTGCTTGATAAGAAATGCATCAATGATAAATTAAAGATACAAGGAACTTTGAGGGGAAAAGGCACTTTCTTATTTCAAGGTTTTAAACCTTAGTATGACTGTAAATTTACCTGCAGATACCGCATCCATCACAATGATATTGATTCTTTGAAACCTGCAAAGCATAGTGAATATTGCATAAGCATTGGTATCCAGGGAGAACTCGATGAAAAATCGCAAAAACAAGAAGTTGAGGTTTACATCATCGTCAAAGAACTTGCACTTTGCACAGAAGTACTTCCCCATGCAAATCCCACAGTTGATGCAATTTTGTTGAACCTGGAAATTTTTCACACATAATAAACAAATTAAGTACAATTTATATAAGAAGATATGAAAATGATTCAGAATCGCATTGATTTTTATTTTTATTTTCCTTACTGCCACTTACATCTTGTTCAGTGCCACAGAAGGAGCATATAACCTGAAAAGCCAATATGTCAAAGTAAGAAAGGGAATAAAGTCCTTTGGCAAGTAAAATCAAAGCAGCCGTTAGAAGATGCACGTATATGCAAATAGAAAACCGGATTGCTGAAACCACATGTGTTTCACTACTCACTAATGGCAATTGTTTTTCTCAATGACACTGAGTTGAAGCAAGACTTTGTCCAATAACATATGAGCTAACAAAAAACTCAGATGCAATATATGAGTATTGTAACAAAGAGATATGTATTTGAAATTCCATCCAATATAACTTCTTTCACTGCATATCCAAGGGGAAAGATGGTTGCTTAAGGAACCCCTGTACTTATGCTACATGCTACCAATGCCACGCCTGTTAATGCAGAATCACAATAGCTATATGTCGGTCTATTTCAATAAATCTGGTCATGAGTTAGAACTACTAATTACATAATCACACCAGAAGCATTTGACAACCACAGAGGCGTTATTCATGCAAACAATTAACTTGAATAAGAAATAGAGCATCACACCTGCTTTACTTCATGGCGAGGGACATCATGTCGATCTGATGCTTTTGTTTCCAATGAATTCTGTTCCATAACATTCCATTTCATTCAAATTAGGACAAACCCGTCCATAAACCATGAATACGAATATATCATAGTTATACTCCTAATAAGTGCGTGTTTGCTTCATGGAAGATATTTTGTAAAAGTTTTTTGGTATTTATCGTCAAAGCCTCATAGTCATCTGCTAATGATGATGTAAGACAACAGAAGGCCCGTGGAAAATACTAATGGACTTTTAAGAAAACAATTTCCTCTGTCTAAAAATGAAAATCATTTTCCATATTTCCAGTGACATTTTCGGTGAGGTTTAATCAAAACAGGAAATCGGCTGCCAGCTTTCCCTCCCTTATCGTCACTTGCCATTAAAAGCCATATTAACTATATTAGTGTGATAATTTACGACAACTCTAAAACTTTGATCATACAAAATACTGGGAAAAGGTGAAGAAAATATTTTCCACGAAACGAACACACCCATCACTGCTGATATTATAATATGCTCATACCTTTGCTTCATTATGGCAATGTCTGCAATCAAAAATTTCATTACAGCAAGGTGCTCTTATCTTGCATTTCCTCTTGTAATGAACACACCTAGCCACCAAAAACAAAACAACACCAAATTTCAGCAAACACCCGTATCCAATTTCTTCGCAAAACATTTTCTCATTGACAAAATAATATACAAACCCGAAACTTGGCGAACCGAAATCCATCTCAGACCCATTCTTTCCACTGCATAATTGAGAAAAACCTAGCTCCTTCGAAGCAATTAGAGCTTGACATCCACTCTCCATTATTCTTTTAAAAGAAAGCTCCTTTAACCCTTTAATCTGAAGAAACACAAAAACAAATTAAGACCCACTTTCACAAAAAGTGAAAAGATACAGCTTCTACGACCAAACTTATTTCAATAGATTCAACTAAGAATCACCTCAGGGGATACACAACGCAGATACTGAAACAAGCAATGTTCTTTAAAACTTTTAAATCACTAGTGGATCTTCTTTTCTCTAACACAAACACAAATTCCCAGACCCAATTTCAAAAAAGAAAAAAGTAAAGATTTTAACAGCAGAACTCATCTGGGTCGGCTAGAATTAGATGAAATCAAACAAGACGGAGATGCAAATATCGAAAAACCCCAACGTACAATAACATCAGATAACAATAGTGTACCAGAAGAAAGTTACCTTTTTTTTTTTTTCTTGAAGCGAGTAATGAGAACTGAGTTTGATGGTTTTGGATAACTAACTTACATAAACATGTGTGCTTATATAGGTATTGTGTGGGCAAAACAGGGGAAGTTGCTTGGATTTACACAATGTATAGCACACAGAGAGGGACGGAGCCCCATGACGTATGGATTTGGTGGCGGGAGACAGAGAGAGATTCTTACACTTTGACGATAAAGGTCACGTCGTTTTTAAGGAATTTGGGTACACGTGATTGGGTTATCGGATAACTGTCAAGGGCATTTTCGACATGACGTTAACGTCCAAAGGGATTGTGAAAAAATTTAAATTCCACGCGCTTCTGCGGGTCCTCGCATTCACGTAAGAACCCAACTTCAGCACTCACGCTTTAATATAGAATTATAATCGGGACGGATATAGATGGACCAGCCCCTTGACAAAATCGATACCCGAATTCGCTTTATAACTTCTTCCCACCCAAAGCAGTATCTGTGCTATGGTACTATGCTATAACTTATAAATAATTAAATGAATTAATCATATACGAGATTGTTTAAGATCACAATTTATTATCAACAAATAATGGATACACCCTTTTATATGATAATTCTAAATAACTTCTCTCCACTTTTTTTTTTTTTTTTGCCTATATAAACATCCTAAATAACCGTTTACAATTATAACCTCCATCCCAATTATTATATTATTATAATATTTTTGTATATAGAAGATATCTAACTCATCCCATTCTCTTTGATATATTAGATAAGAAACTACAAGTCATTTATCAATCGAAATCATATAAGTTTTCTAATATGGGCTCAATTATTGATTTTTTAAGGTATAAAATGTATTGAAACACAGATATATACAAATACATACTCTATCTTATGTCCTTTGATTTGACTTCTCTCCACAATGCACCTTCAAACTCTTATCCTAAGAGTAGATTCATCCCTAGATGGAATAGGTGGCAAGGGACAGCATAAACCTAACTTTACACTGCCAAGTCCTTCTTGCAAAAGAGAAGAACTCTCATTTGCTTAATCACATTCATCATTCGAGCAGGTAACCTCTGGTCTAATAAGACAATTTCATATGACTTGCATGTGTTAAGTATATAGTAGGTTTTTGTCTTGTTTAGGCATTTAGTGCCTTCTCTGCTAACTTGCTTAGCAATAGAGCCACCTTCTTTGGGGCCTATCAATTCAATCAATCTATTAAAGGATATCAGTGACTTATGTGGGGCGATCACTTGTACGGTAAGACTCTCACCCCACCCGCTAAGGTACTCATCTCATATCGATATATTCTTAAACTTCTAGCATGTGATTATAACTATACAAGTGAGGTAAATAAGCCTAACTTGATCTTTGATAGATAAGGATTAAATAGGCAAGTTCATCTTCACCCATCAGATAAACGAGCTAAATTTTTTAAACCATCATAAGTTGATGGGTTAAACAGATCAATCACCTATTCCAACACGTTTGACCAATGCATACATTTTGGTTGATTACATAAACTAAGAGACAAGAGAGTATGAAAAAACATACATATAGATAAGGTGAGAGGTAGGGTAGGGGAAGGGAAAGTGTGGTGTGGTGTGTCATGTGGGCTAATATGCTAACCTTAGCTCATAACAAGTTAACCTATGGTTTAAACAAACTAGGCTATGTCGCTTGCTTTTTAAAGTGGTTAAAATTTTTCAACCTAACTTACTTTGTAGGTGAGCTAAACAAGCTAGCCCCTTAGTACAACCCACTGCATAGTTCTACATATAACATTACCTTCTCATAACTTTTTAAAGATATGCACTTACACTTTAAACTATTACTAATGCTCCAAAAACTTTTGCTAAGGTATCCTTTTAGCAATGGTTTTGGGTTTCTAACAACAATGAAAGGATTATTTGCACATTCTAAAATATTATGTAAATGTAAAGTCTTTATTTTAAATATTTTAATGTTGCATTTCGTTTACATGTGTACAAATGTTATATATTTTATGTATTTGTCCATGTTATAAAAAACATTTAATCGGCTTATATATATAACATGTATATTTTTTTTATATTTGTTACAATTATATAGATATCATTTATATGTATTTATATATAATACGATTATATATATATAACATAATATTATATATAATCACGTTAGAAAATTACCATCTCCTCTTAGGTTCATGCCTTTATATAATACCTTTTTTATCTTTGACTTCTATTAGACTGTTGTTGTTACATAAAGGAAAAAAGCAGAAAAAATGTAAAAAAAATCTACATATTCCATCATTATTCATAGAAAATTGGAAATATAACAACATAATGCATATAAAGGAAGAAACATAGAAAATGTTGTAGGCCAAAGTACTCTTAAGAGAAAACACATACAGTAAATTACTTAATCCATTCATATTAGACTAGATTATAATAATAGAAAACACAAATAATAGAAGAAAAGACTGAAGGTCTCGTATGCTAAATCCTAAACATAGTACTAACAGACAAATTAGCCAAAATAACAAAACTAGATAGGTATAAGTCTACTGTTGTCTATTATATTAAAGTTTGACATTAACAAAGTGACAACTTCTTGAAAACATATCAAAGGAAGGAATAAATTGACCTCTATCTAGAGAATGTCAACTAAGAGTGACATCACTCATGCTTCCTTATCCTTATCATCTGTGGTTAAAAACATATCCACCAACTCTTGGTCAAATTTGATTCTACATGAAGTGTAGTTTCTATCATTAATGGATAGTGATGGAAGACTCTTCACAATGCAATTGACCTTTGCTCTCTTTTTAGTAAGTACAACATGATCTTTAAGGGCACAATTGATTCATTCACATGATTCTACCATCTTATTGCTTAAAACCTTAGTTGCCTCTCTAAACACTTCAACTATTTTATTAGAGCTATGACTTCTCCTTATTTTCTTCTTCTTAAGCCTCAGTTCAATATCTTTAGCTATTTTAGGTTCATTGACATCAAAATGATTGTTGTAGCTATCTATGTTGGGATCTTCATACTCATTCACATTATCATCATCACTCAAGTTTATATGTTGTTGTTGTGTAATTTCTTCCTCTAACATGTATCCTTTAGCATCTTTTTCAATTGCACAATCAAAACTAAAAACAACACATCGCACATCAAAATAAGGAAATGACCTATTTCTGAATTAAGCAGCACCTTTGTGACTCTACATGATAAATAAGAAAAAAAATTACCAACATGAATACTTAATGAAATAAGAAAAAATAATTAACATACATGCACATAGGCATCCTAGACAAACTTCTCTACAATAACACATTTATTCATCAGATCCCAACCAAACCCACTTGTATTAGCCCCATACAGCATATCATAAACAATATTGAAATGATTTTTAAGGTTTTCATTATTGACTCAATTTGAGGACTTGCTTTAATACCACAACACGGTAATCTAGCTTCCAATGCTTTTTCCATGGCTAAAAAATGTCCTAGCTTAAACCCGCGATTATCTTTATACTTTCCCATGTTATGCAACTTAAGGAGTACCTTCATAAGTGCAAAGTTTTCTTCATCGAATCATACCCTTTTATTGTTACTAAGACCTCTCAATTCATTTATAATGTTATCCTGAGTTCCTTCCATTTCCTATTGACATATTCGTAAAAGATAAAAATGCAGTGAAGCAAAAAACAAAAAACAAAGAGAGAATATATATAACTGAAAATTAAATATGAAAATGCATTTTGATTGAAGAGCAAAATACAAATTACACCATAAATCCATAATGTATTGAAACAAATATTTATTGGAAAGAAAATAAAAAAAAAAATACAATCATAAGAAAATTATCTACAATATGCTACCCTTCACTCATCAAACATACTTCTAACTAAACTATCTTTAAAAGAATTACATTCATGAGATGTATTAATCATTGCCACAACTTAATCTAGTTCTTCAATTATATGCTCTTGAGATTCCCATTCTCTTCCTAATGGATCTTCAGCCATTTCTCTTTTACTAGGAGACAAATGTTAATGTAATGCAATTCTAAATTTTAATTGAATAAAAAGGACTTCTAAGGATTGCCCATCTCATTTTAAGCAATCCAAAACATCTTTTTATGGTATTGCGAGCTGATGAATGCTTCATGTTGAAAAATTCTTCTATAGTAGTAGGTCGATGGCCATCACTCCAATCATTTAAATGGTACTGTTGTCCTCAAGCAAGAAAACCTTCACAATTTATATATCTAGCATCAACAAGATAATATTAACCTAATGAGTGAAATAAGATTTAGTAAATTTGACTTCATAATTTTATAAAAAAATATGAATAGTGTTATGATATATTTCCTAGCTATTGGAACTTTTAACTCATTTCTTCTAAATATTACATCTTTAAATACTCTATCATCAGGTATTGATCCCTCTTAACCAAGTAAAACATATATAAATTGTTCATTAGGTGAGCATACTACTAGTACATTTGTTGTAATTTCTCCTTTTTGATTTTTGTATCTAGGCTTGTCTTTTAAGGGCACTCTCACTTTAATATATGCTCCATTTATGGCTTCTAAGTAATGTTGCATATACAATATAATAAATTAGATATAATTATTTGTGAAAGAATCTATGGTTTTACAACGAATAAAACATATGTCTAAATACCTTAAACCATTTTCATTTCGCATTATCTAAATCTTTAGGAATTGGCTTTAGCTTCTTTAGTCACAATCTATAGTGACTTAGCATGGAAGTCAAGACATTTTTTAAATGTCTACTAATTGTCACCTTTGATCTCTTAAATCAAAATTTTATTACTCTACTCTTTACATGATGAGCAAGGATGTGTAGAAATAATGAGACTTGTTTATCAATCATCATGAATTGTGTCTCTTTCAACCCCCTATCATTCTTAAGCGTAGTGCATAAAGTTTTAAAAGTTTTCCTATCCATTCCAAGTTGTTCTATACAAGTTGTATCACTCTTATAAGCTAATTGAAACATAGGTTTTCTCTTTGAAAAAAAAAAATCATGCATATGAAACATAGTTGTTTTATACAACTAGGAAGAATAACAGTAGAAAGAACCAGCATATCAAATGTAAAAAATTCATCCATTCCACTAGTACTACAACAATTTTCTTCTTTCTCTCAAATGTTCTTTTAGCCAAAGTTGACATAGCCATGACTGTACCAAAATCAACAAATATTATGAATTTTCTACATAGAATACCAAGTAGTGGGATGAACATTAGGATAATACTATTGATCAAACTTATATATAAAAATTTTGGTATTTAACTATGAACTTCCAAGAAATCGATATATCTTGTAAAGGAGCCATTCTTAGCTTGAGGATTCCACAATTTAATTACACATTTGGAAGAAAAAACTATTGATAGTTTTTATTTATCATATGTAACTATTCTTTTTGAAGTTATTAGATAGCATAAATCCTATAATTTAATTTAATAGACTTAATAAAAATAATTTAATAAAGAACTGTTCTAAATCACACATGAGCCATGAAATAGAAAGAAGAATGAATTTGTGACTATTTGACTATAGAGTATGTTAGCATTTGTAAAACATGTGAAAAATATAGAAATAGAAGTGAAAATATATTACCCCCTTTCTTGCATTTATTACTCTTAAACATAAATAAACAAAGACTTCTTTAATTTTCAAAAAAAAAAAAAGGCTATAATTTCACTTAAACAAACGTAATTGCAACATCCAATTAAATTTTACTTCAATAAATTTAAGTTTAAACACCTATCTCCTAATTGCATAAACAAAACAAAAACAGCCTTTTTCACATTCATGGTATCTACATGTTTGGGAATCCTATGGAACCTATAAAGTTTTTCTAAGTCAAACATGGCTTCGCTACAATTTTTCATGAAAAATCAAATATTGTGTAGAGAATAATAAGAGTCTTCTTAATTTCAATGCATGAATGTATGTTATATTAGGTATTACAGAGTGTCAACGGAATGAACTTCGTACCTAGAGCTAAATGTATGTCGTTTGTAAGTAGATAAGTTTGATCACAATGTGGTCACATGCGTACTGTGTGATTTGTGCTACACGTAGACTCGAAGGAATGACATGTGAAGGCACAAAAGAGGATGATTAAGGGTGAGTAGGATGGGGAGGAGGAGTAGGTAATCTCTGTAGACTTAAACACACAAGTGACATTTTTTTCTAATAATCAGGGGTTTGATCCATTAAGAGGGTAATTTGGCAGAGTAATGACCTTTTCCAAATTATCTCTCTCTTCTATCTAAATAAGAAAAGCTTGTGGGTATTTATAGGGATTTGGTCGTCGATGTCATTCGTCGGATCATATTAGCCATTAACGATCCAAATGACCCCCCTATTAATAAGAAGAAGCATAAATAGGTCACCATGTATGTAACTAGGCCTAATGAAGGCCTTCTTTAAGTGCGCTAGCCTCATGAGAAGGATTAGTAATGGGCAGTCCATTCTGATGAGCCCTACTCTGAACTCACAATGCCAAATTTCCCTTGATCATCCTAAAGACATAATTTGGTTCTCTAGGCCCTATCAACTTAGTCCAAAGATTTAAATCCAATTAACTAATGGGCACAAAGCCCTAAATTACATTTAGCCCTCTACATAATGATCAAGTTAAAGTCACCTTGAATGCATAGTCCATTTGCTTCAGCCTCTTGTGCAGACATCGGCCCAAGTAATAAAGCCTTATATTCAACCTCATTATTGGTGCAATAAAAATTGAGTTTGAATGCCAATGGTATTTTTTGGCCTTTAAGTGAGGTTAGCGTAATTCCTGCCCCATGTCCTTTACTTCTTATAGAACCATCAAACTGAAGTGACCACTCTCTTTCTACTTTGACCATGAAGGAATCTTCATAAAACTCTACTGGCATAGTATCTATAATAAGGTTTTCATGCGCTTTTGGAAAGTGTGCCAACAAATCAACTAAGGCTTGTGACTTGATAGCTTTAAAGGACTGGACTGTCATATCAAACTCTCTAAGGAAGAATAACCACTTAACAACTTGGCTCGACAAAGCTGGTCGAGATAATAAGTACTTAATGGGATTTGAACGTGTGATGAGATTGATCTTATGTGCCAAGAAATAAACGTGTGATTTCTACAAGGCAAATACTAGTGTAAGACAATGCTTTTCACAAGCTGAGTAATTAATCTCACTCCCTTAAAAGGTTTGCCTCAAATAGTAAATTGGTCATTCCTGTTCGTCTTTTTCCTATGTAAGTAAAGCTCTAATGGACTTATTGATGGAGGTAAGGTAAAAAATCAATGATAATCCCTTCATAGACATTGTCATAGTTTGAGGGGAGGTCAGGATCTTTTTAATCTTTTAGATTGATTCCTCATGCATTTTCCCCCATTCAAATGAGACCCCTTTCTTCACAAGTTGATGCAAAGGGTATGAAATCTTTGCTAGCACCGATATGAATATCCTATTGTAGGAGATTTTTCCCATGAAAGTTTTCAATTCCTTTTGAGTGATGGGTGAGGGCATGGATCATATAGCTTGAATCTTCGTTAAGTCAACATCAATACCTTTTCCATGAATAACAAACCCAAGAAATTTACCTGAAGTCACTCTAGGAGAGTTCATGTAGAGTCTATACAACTAACATATTTCGAAAACCTTTTCCAAGTGGATTAAATAATCAAGTTCTCATCTTAACTTGACAACTATATCGTTTATATAGTCTTCCATAAAATTATGGATCATGTCATGAAATATAGCAGTCATCGCCCTCTAATAAGTCGCACTTGTATTCTTGAGCCCAAATGACATGACAGTGTAGTAAAAGTTCCTCACTAAGGTCCGAAAAGTAGTATCCTTTACATCACCAATTGCTATTTGATCCGGTTGTAACTGCTAAAGCCATTCATAAATGAAAACTACTCATATCCGACAGTAGCATCTACTAAAGTGTCAATATTCAATAAAGGAAAATCATCTTTTGGACATGCCTTATTCAAATTTCGGAAGTCAACACATACTCTTATCTAGCCATTCTTTTTTCTTACTAGGATCATGTTTGCGAGCCAAGTAGGATGCTCAATCAGTTTTATAAAATCTGCTTAAAGTAGCTTCTCAACTTTTAGCCTAATTTGCACCTCAACTTTAGGGCAAAAGACCCATTGTCTTAGCTTCACTAGTGTAACTTCTGACGTGATATTCAATCTGTGTATTACGAGCTTAGGATCCAATCCTAGCATTTCTTCATAGGTCCAAGCAAAAACATCCATATACTCCTTTAATAATGCAACAAGTGGGACCTTTATCTCTTGAGGAAGATACTTGCTAATGAAGATTAGTCGTGGTGACTTGCCTAGTTATGTTAGATCTAACTCTTTAATTTCTTCCACTTGGGGTTTGATTTGATCTTGCATTTGTTGAGGGGTAGGCTAGATTTCTTGAATTTGTTTGGGATTTGAAGAAGATAAACACACCTCCTCTAATCCTTGTAATTGTCATAAACGATATACCTTGTGCCCATTTATCCTAACAAAACTTTCAATCATTTCCGTTTACTTATTTTTCTTCTTGCCTCCTCAGCAACCATACATCTTGCTCTTCTTTGCTGCCCGCTTTGGATTTCCTCTCACGTAGGTAATGGGACACTAAAGGGTTTTCGCAATGACAATTTCTCTTTCTTTAGTGTATTCATAAAAAAATGTTGATTTGATAAAGTATGATTCCTCTTACTCAAAGGGATTCTTTATAGCAGGGATGAATATGTCATTCCCTTTCTAGTTGCCTTTAATGCATTGAAGGTATCAAATTATGATCGTGTAGTCGCTTCCTTCTTACAAGTAGGTGGTAAGATATGAGTGCATCAATCATATGAAAAGTAATAGAGTTATAGATAGGCATAACTTTGAGATTTACATTAACCTATCTTAGTGTCTTTATAGGGAAATGATTGAAATCATTCACTAAAATAGGTTGCATCACCAAACACTCAAGATCATTCAACCACTTTAAATGTGGTCTTTAGCATGATGTTCAAAGAGAAGCAAGTGCCTACGAATTTTCTTTTCACTAGGTATCTATTAAGCACTCCCTCCACATATAGGGGGAAATTGTAGTTTGGGCTCTTTACGCTATATCAACATCCGTGAATAAAATTGCATTCTCATGGGTATGGACCATTCTCTTCACAAGTTGCGCTGCGCTACACTTCGCTTGTTGTCTTTCTAAAATTTGCACAAGTATTGCCACTGCTTTAAGCTTTGCCTTCTCACTAAACTTAAGGAGGTTGAAGAAACTTCTAAAGTTGAAAGTCTTCAACAGTGCTATAATGATGGGTGAGCATTCATCATCTTTGACTTCATCTAAGTTCCCTTTTCCTTTATATACTCTGATAGGTGGCACCTCATCCATTTCAATAGTAGTGGGATCATGAGTAAGAATAGTCATAGCACCATGTTGATTGTTATGGGCTAGGAGTGAATTGTGCCAACATCATTGTTTTCAATTATAAGCTCCCCACTCCGAATTCTCTCATTAAAAATCTTTTTCAAGGTGAAGCAATCTTTAGTAGAATGACTCACAACTCTATGGACCCTATAAAATCTAAGGTCATTCTTTTCTTCTATAGTAAGGAGGTTTTTTTACTCTTGAAAGTTTAATATTCCCATATGTCAAGCATTGCATATACCTTCCCTGTTGGGTATGGATATGTCAATGTTGGTGTAGAGTCTCTCGTAGTCTCGATTCCAAATTTCCTAATCTTGAGCTTCTTCCCTCCTTTAGATCCTTCTCCTTAGGCCAAGTTTATAGATGGTGCTCATTTGTTGAACTTAGAACTTCCCCCCTTGTGCTTTGTAATAGAAATGTTAGTTCTTTGCGCATTTTCAACTAATGCAATGAATGACACTAAAGACAGATTCTCTAAATGCATCGCATATTTAGTGAACATCTCTTGGATACAAATTTTACTAACTCTTTTTCATCACAAATGTCTTGAATATCCAGAATATGTTCTTTAAAGCGTTCAATGTACTTCATCAAGTCTTCTCTAGGCTTTTGCCGATCTGTTCCACGTTAGTCAGAGTGACTCTTTTGAGTAGAGGAGAACTTCTCTAGGAATATTTTTCACATACTACCTAATGTATCTACTAAGTTTGGTGGAAGATTGACATACCACATGTATGCCTTCTCTGTGAGGGGCTTAGGAAATTCTTTAAATTTTAAATCATCATCTAGCCCGTAAACTTCAAGTGTTTTAATAAACTTCAACAGGTGTTCTTTAGCACTTCCTTTCTTCCTATTGAAAAACATGAACTTAGCACTTACATAATACTTAGGATAAGGCTTAACTGCGATGCATTGATTGTAAGAGAGCTTAAGATCTAGTACTCCTACAGTGAACTTCGTCTATATTTTCATCAAATACATGTTCAGATCCTCCTTATGACACCTTATGAAACAAATACAATGTGTGAGGATGAAAAGTCCCTCGATGTGGATTCCTTAGTCCCTCATCTCAAGTATGGGATGATGTTCAGCTATAAGCTTTAGTGTAAGAGCCTACTCCTTAGCTTTAGAAGTAGCTTCTTGATTGACAGGTGCTAGATTCGAGGATTGGGGTGCTTGGGGGGTAGGTTGTTGTGCAACAACAATAGGATTTAGCACAGCCACTCCTTATTGTGCAACAGCAAAGCCCATCATATTAAGCATATATTAGGCGAGCATCATCATAAATTGGTTTAGCATCTTAATGTTTTCTTGAGTGGCACGCACCACTTGGGCATTGTGAAGATGAGACTCTTGAGTATTATTGGTAAGATTAGTATTTTCAGGCAAAGGTGGTTGCTCAATAACTTCAGGGTTAACTTCATGATCTTAATTGATGTTATCATTGTGATTAGACATCCTTCTCCTTGAGGGTACCATCGCAAGGTTGTTAACTTCCTAGATTCCTTAGTGGAGTTGTCAAAAATGTAAGTGAGTGGGTCTGATTACAATGTGGTTATGTACATGCAGCGTGATCCCCGCACTACACATGGATCTAGAGGAATGACATGTGATGGCACATAAGAGGATGATCAAGGGTGAGTAGGATGGGAAGGAGTAGGTAATCTCAATAGACTCGAACACACAAGTGACAATTTTTCTAATAATCAGGGGTTTGATCCTTCAAGAGGGTAATCTAGCATAGTGGTAGTCTTTTTCCAAATTATCTATCTTTTATCTAAATAAGGAAAGCTTATGGTTGTTTATAGGGATTTGGTCATTGATGTCATCTGTCAGATCATGTTAGCCATTGACAATTCAGATGAACCCCCTCTCAATAAGAAGAAACATAAATGGGCTATGCATGTAACCAAGCCCAATGAAGGCCTTTTTTAAGTGTGTTAGCCTCATGGGAAGGGTTAATAATGGCAATCCATTCCAACGAGTCCTACTTCAAGCCCAACATGCTAAATCTCCCATGATCAATCAAAAGTCATAAGCTTGCAGCTCTAGGCCCTATCATCTTAGCTTAAAGAGTTAAATCCAATTAATTAATAAGTATAAGACCTTAAATTGCATTTAGCCCTCTACATCGTCTTAACGTTATGGGGTAGAGGCATGATTGTTTGTGTTGTTGATAATATCAGAGTGTGTGCATTTTCTTTTGACTGAATTCATGTAGGCTAACTTTATTCATTTTGTATTCTTGTTTTCCTTGGTTTAAAATAAGATATGGTCAAATCTATTATTGTAGGGATAGTGTAGGATTATTTTTGTAATTTTATAATAAGTAAGTCGAAATAGAATTGTGATTCTAACTTTTTAAAGGTAGAATCCCATTCTAACTTTTTAATAAGCATCCAAACATTGGATGCGGAATAGAACTTGGAATCACGATTCCATTTTAGGTCTAATTCGGTATACCAAACATATCATAAGAGTTTACCTATAACTAGCTAATAGATTGGGGGTGTATTCACAATTATCACAAAAACACATACAACTTTTCGTGTTTTAATACTTTACATAATTTGTTATTTCTTTGTTTAGCTACATGACACAAATTTCACCATTTTTTTTTTTTTTTACTTTCTACAAATTTGGTTCCTCCAATTACATAACATGTGCTTTGGATTTTTCTATTCACAAATCTCTATTGTTAATTTTTTCCCCAATTGTATAAAAGCTAATTAAGCAAAAACTTTAATAGATCTAACATGTTTTTATGTTCTTTTAAGCTCACATAGACACACACACACATAACAAAACATATATATATTGAAAAAAAAAAAAACAAGTGGAAAATTTTGAGTTATATTACTAGTGCAAAGTGGAAAAAGTGCAAAAAAGTTGAGTTTTTTTTTTTTTAAGTTAACCTTAAAATATTAATATAACATGTATTTTTATACATAAAATAAAAAGGAGTATGATTTTATCCCTTTTTAAAATATTTTATAGGCTCAAATGATATTATATATATTTATTTATCCTATCGAGTTCATCAATCTAAACGTTATGAGGTATTGAAATCACAATTGAGATTGCTAAGATCTTTATAATCTAACGATATGAACACTAGTCATTTAATAAGATGGATTAGATTTAAATCACTGATTCCCCATAGTTATAATAATATAGTTTAATAAAAAAAAATCATAACTAAGGTTTGTCTCACTACTTGTTGAAAAAATATCATGGGGTAAATTACAACAATGCCCCTCCTAAAAGCTATTGAAATTACAAAAAAGACCTTGAATTTCAAAAATATTACATTTATATCTCTTGAAAATGTTATCATTGTTAATTTTTTTCTAAAATACAATGTCAAATTAATCTTTTACATGGATAGTCACTTGTAATCTATTTTTTAGAATGATTCATTATTTAATTTGAAGAATTTCTTCATATAATTAATATTTCATTAGTTAATACAAATACATCAAACGATAAATTGACTTTAAAATTGTTATGATTGTAGTATACTATTATAAAAATGTCAACTTTGTATTATATTGTAGAAAATTTTCCAAGTGCTAATATTTATCAAAAGATATAAGTGCAATATTTTAGAAATTCCAAGGTCATTTTGTAATTTTGATAATTTTCATGGTATTATTGTAACTTATCAAATATTTCATATTTTATGCTATGTCAGACATGTACCCTTTAGGGCTAGACCTACTGACATTTCTACCCACAAAATGTTATTTCTTCAAACTAGAACATAGGCTATTTTAAAAAAAAATATTTTATTTAATTCTTCTAACTTCTATAAAATTTATTTACAGTTAAACTAAATAGTAAATAATAGAGGAATCCCGAAGACACAATACTTGTATTTAAAATAGCATACTTAACTTAATATATTGGTTTTATGGAAAAGTAGAGTTATAGAGAAACTAATGATACTACCGAGCATATCATTATAGGATAACCTACCTACTCAACTCACTAGTTACTATATAAGGTTTTAGGATGGGTTTAGGTATTACGTTAAAACCTATAGAGGTTTTGGGTTTTACAAAAGAATCTAATGGGAAATCCCAACCAACTAAAAAAAGTTGAACAAAAATATTTTCAAACTCAAATTTTAAAAGTTGAGAACTGTGACCTATTAATCTACCACATCACTTTAAACAATTTATTTATTTATTTATTAAAGTCTAAGAAACCCATTTATCTCTATTGTCTAATTTCACTATTCCCACTTCTTCACTGCATTTGCATCCCTTAGTCTCATATCTTTTCTAATGTATTTTATGGATTTTTTTTCATCTTTCTAAGTATAGAGATAATTGAGGAAGATGATTAGTTGAACTTTAGTTCATTTTAATGAATGTTTAGGAAGGGGATAGGATGAACTTTATTTAATTCTTGAAATTTGGTAAATTATGTGATAAATTTGTAGGAATATGTGATTGATGAGTTGAATTTTATTTAATTTAGAATTTACATAAATGTCTATATAGTATATTGAACTTCCAATTATAGCAACTTTAGGTGTGATTTATTAAAGTTCATTTCATTGAACTTCAAGTTTTCCAGCGTTATTTAATAATATTGCTATGATATTATTTTATAATAATTACAAGTACCAATGATCATATTTAATATCATTATTTTTTTATAAATAATTTATACCATTATAAAATATATCATCATTTTACTCCTAATATATATTTTTACAAATGGTAAAAATAGATTATAAAAGTATTGATAATATCTTATTTCTTTATTTCACATGAAAGTATTTTATACAAATTATAGTCGCAAGTGAACAAATCAAGTCATCAATCAGTAAGTGGAGTCACGAGTTTATAATACCTTGATTAGATAAATTTTGAATAATAAATAAAATCTCATCAGATTTTAGCGTGAATCATAAGTAGCTTTACATGATAGCAAATTGAATTTAAATTTTATGAACCCATCATAAATCCGATTTGGTGGCATCCTAATGATAAACTACCAAATATGAACCAATCTTAAGAACTAAAAATGGAAACCAAATAATAAAAACGTATTAGGAATAGAACCATGTTAAGAGGAATAAGATATAAATTCAAACCCATGGTAGCGCGTGGGAGAAACAAAACCAATATCCAAGGATTTACGGGACATGAAGCCGCCTTATAGGAAAACAAGCGGCTTAAATTGGACCGTGTCTGTTTTTTCCAGCAGTCAGATTTTTTTAAGATATTAAATAATAAAAAACTATATACATAAATATATGAACAAATAGTGGTTAGTATTTTCTAAAATTTTATAATAAATTTTTATAATTAAGTAGTATAAATATTAATCTTTTAATGAATTGAATTATATTCGAATTCATTATTATCATTATGTAAATAATTTTTAAAAACATTGTTAAAGCTTTAAAATCATTATTATTTTTTAAAAATAATTCGGGATGTAGCAATAGTCTAGAGATTATTTATATATATTTCAAAAATTATTGTAAAATGGAGTCAGACTTTATAAATTTGAGGTATGCTTATTCTTTATACGATAAATATAAAAAAATCTTCTATTCCTTACGCTCAACGAACACCCCTTATCGAAACCTTTTTACGATTTCACTTTTACAAGGAATCTGGACTGCTGGACGTCACCCATTGTGATGCCAAATTCTCAGATATTTTTTGGGAAAAAGCAAAAAAGAAAAAATGAAATGAAAAGAAAAGAAAAAAAAAAAAAAAAAAAGTGGGGGGCAAAAGGATTAGGATCTGAGTCAATGCTGACTAAGCATGGGACCCACACTCCGCACCTCTTCCCTCCGTTCCCAACCTCCGTCAGCTTACATATATTCTGTCTCGTCGTTTTACGTTAAAGGCTAGGTAGTGTCTTGTCGGGTAAAAATAAAAATAAAAATAAATAAATCTGTTGTTGCATGTAAAAATAGATATATATATATATATATTATTGAATTTTTTTATATCTATAAAGATCTTATGTTTCTTAAAAAGACTCTGGTTTAATACATAGAGCAAAAAATAAATAAACGATATAGATACAATTGGATATAACTATGTATACTAAACATCGTCGTACTCGTGAGGATTGAAGTCTCGGCAGCGTGAGAAAATTCTAATGGATAAAATTGCATGTGGATTAGGATATTCCTTTAGGTTTTGAGATAAGCATAGCATCTTTTATTGGGATATATAAGTGGTAGCCGAGTCAGCGTATACGTCGACGTGCAAGTGCAACAGGTATCTTTTGGTGGCTACGGGTATGGCTAGGCTTCCTTTTCCTTCTTTGCAATTAGAAGAAAACCGACTTATCACTGCCCCAAAAATTCTAAAATTAGGTTCCCAAATTATCAACGATGAACATTGATGTCCTCGTAAAAAGAAAAAGAAAATAAATTGATGTGGACCTCCGACAATATTTGAACTCGTGATTTGTGCTTACTTCTTTATCTTCTTCGTCTTGCAGAGACCCCCGACAGCTGCCATCATCATGACATAAATAGTGCAATGGGTGGAGGGCTAGCCAGCGGTGCTGAGTCATGGGTCTTGTGGGTGAAGGTGGGGGTTGTGGTTATATGGTGTGACTACATCAGTGACAGTTGGGAAATATGATACTTAATTGAATCATTCAATAGTAAATTGTTATTTAATATTTTTTTGTGATAATAATTCATATAAAAGTGATTATCTAATATTTAAAATATATCGAAATACTATAATATTTATTTCATATAAAACAAACGAATGGAATTCCGTAAGTAAATATTTGCAACTCATTTCTTTGTTCTTTATGTAGTTTAACTCTTTTATCTTTGGAAATAAGCATTTGACCCTCAATATTAAAGACTATGATTCTTTAGGCAACCATTATATTCTTGATAAAAGTGAAAATAACAAAAAATAAAGTCAAAAATTAAAAATAACATTGAGCATAACAAAATATTTGGAAACTAAAACATAACAAATCAGAGTCCCCACACTCCTCTTATGATTTTATGTAATTTTTTTAATCATTGTGACTTCTTCTCTTATTTTATTAAAAATAAAATGGTCATTTAAGAGGTTTGAAAGCATGCTTTTCGTGATTTAAATATCTAATTGCTTGATTTTAAAAACAAGAAAGCTTTTTTTTTTTGGTCCAATTAAAAACAAGAAAGCTAAACATACATAGAGTAAATATGAAAAGCACATTTACGGTATTCCATATTTTTATATTAATATCCATTAAAAATAACACTCAATTAAGCAAAAAGTTGCAAGGCATGTTTGCATACATGTCAAAAACCTAAACATACTTTGCTATTGAGTTCACTTGATAATACATGTGAGTCTTACCTAATCTAAGTGAAATACCCCATTAAGTAATTTTTAAACAAAGGGCAAGAAAGTGACTTTCCACCCATATCTTCCTTTGTAAATTTGTACCATACTGTTGAACTCTAGAAACTCTAAGCCTTTATTATCTCTCCCCAGTTCCTTGTGTCACCCTTATCTCTCTCTGCCTCTTACCACCTATGTCTTCCTCTTTTAAGTGCCAATTCTTGATCCTATAGGCAATGTGTGTGATCAAACTTATGGAAATAAAGGTAAATAATCTCTAAATCTGACATATTCTCTAGTTATTCTTGATCATCGATAGGAAATTGAAAACAAACTTACTATAAACTCTTGTTGGTGTATATGTAATGGTGATTATAAAGATCTCTCAAAGGTGCATAAGTTAGTAATTAAATTCACACATTCTCCCTTTTTCATGATTTTCTTAATGATAGTTCTAATCACAAATTGATTTGAAGAGAATTGATTTCAAATAATGCTTGGGGCAAGATCTCATGGAACTATTGAATTCCCACATCATCCTCCTTAAAGTCAACAAATCCATATTCTTTTCTTTTAAGATTAACCTATCAGGATTTAATCTAATTTTATGATTTTGAAGGTTAGCCTAGGTTGTGGAATCTCAATAGAATTAAGCAAGAAACACAAAGTAAAATGGGTTTTCGGGTTTAATGTGCTAAGAGATAATTTATCTAGTAAGACTATTTTGTTCATAATTGATTATTTGAAATTGATGATTAGTATTCTTAGAGGATTGGATTTAAGGAGATTTAAAATTCTTAGTAAAGTATAAGTTGAATCATGTAAGAAATCTACTAGCATATGAATTTTAGAATAAAAAAGATACATATTTCAAACCTAGAAAGCATCTAAAAAAGAGCCACAATTAACCCCTCAAGAACCCTAGTCAATTCCTTTAGTTTGGAGTAAGTTAACTAAGATAGTCAGCTGCCTTGACTCCCCTTGTTCAATCACCTATACCCCTTAGTTCAACCGGATGCTTATTTAGGGACCTAGCTCGAGCCAATTAAGGTTGGGTGGTTATTGAGAGACCTAGTGTGAGCCAATGTGTGTGTGTGCATGTGAAAAAGAGAGAGAAAGATTACTTTGGCACTTAAGCCATGATTCATAGCTCAAGAAGTTATTAATATGATTATACTATAGCTGATATAAGTTAATTAAATAGGTGTAAAGTTATAATGGGGTAATTGGTGGAACGGGATGCTAGTTCGAGTGTCATATATGGACTATATTCTTGATAGCATGATAGGGTTATGAATTCAATAAGAGATGATTTTAGTTTATACCAATGGTATGACTCAAATTAGTCCTCGCAAATAATGTTGTGATGATGTGGATCACTCTTCGCCCAAATTGTATCGTTTAGGATTTAGCTTGTCTACTAGGGAGTTTGAGCTAATCTAAATCTTAGGACTCTAAAACTGTTGTGCGTGTGACGCTTAATAATATGACTTTAAACCTTTTTCGTTGCATTTTGTAATTATAAACTTGTGCCCAGAGTGGCAAATTGTGTGTAATGCAAAGGTTATGTATTGAGCTTAACCCATTTTCAGGTGATTGAGCTTGACCTGTTCATTAGACTGGGAATGAGAGCAACGTTGGTGCAGCTATCGGATAATAGGTGGATTCAAACAGATTTAAGCCAACAAGCTTTCCATGGCTTTTACGTGTACTTGGAGGTCGTCAAAATCTAATGAACAAAAGTGATTTAATATAAGAGTTGGAAGAATTATTTATGTAATTGTGGATCTTAACAGAAGGTTATGACAATTATATATTCATTTTGAGATAGGAATATGTGAAGATTTAAACATGTCTCGCACTCTTGGGGCATGACTCTAAGAATTATGAGGTGCATGATCATGGTACCCCTGTCTCTATGCATTTCTGACCTTTCAGAGCAATATTCAGCAAGTTCAAGGCAAATAAGCTCAACAAGGCTTTGTTTGTTTTCTCAAATGAAAGTAGACATTGTGTAAATAACATTTATACTTGACTTTTAAAATTCAATTTATATATCGGTTCAACCCAAGCCCAAATTATATAACTTGAAGCTTAAGTTGAGTACGACAGTAGATGGTGAGTCGAGCTTTAAGCTATTTTTGAGCCAAGTAGGATCATTCATACCCCAAGAATATAAAGCTTAGCCATAAATTCTTTAAAAAAAAATTTACAAATTTGCAATGTCTTCATCTTTTTTCTTAAGACATGTAATCAATATTTTGTAAATTGAAAGTTATTGGCAAAAGTACATTAAAAGTATTGTACAGACATTCATTGTGGAGTCAAATTTTCAAATTATTTTGCAACGAATCGTGTTCTTCCGGAGTTAAAAGCACAATAAATTGGACTTACGAACCTGCAAAGAGAGTTATCATTTCTAATAGCTTAAGGGGATTTTGGGACCCAGGCCAACAAGCCCAAATGAGAAAACCAAAGCTGTGAGGCCTATGGATAAAACTACCCAGCCCATCCTATCTCCACCTTAAAACTAAGTTAATCGAGTTGAGTATCGATACTTTAAACTTAATTGAGCTTTACTATACTTCATTTTACAGTTGATGATACCAGTAAAATAAAACAGATCAATACTTCAAAGCCAAAAATACATAACTTCTGATTCAAAAGAAACACTTTTGAAAAACTGGGATGATTGCATGGATACAAGCCTCTCCTCCTACTGATAATCTAACATGACTCTGTAAATGGCCAAGACTGAAAGTACCAAGAAATTTTTTAAATTAAAAATAAATAAATAAAACCACATTCATTCAACTGACATAGTCTAAAAAAAACCTTTAATCAATAATTTCAAATAAAAAATAAAAAATTCCCTGAAGAATCCTAGAACTGTTTACAGACTCAATCAAACATTTACCACACTTTTATACAATTAGCTTTAACTAAAACTTTTGCAGACTGAAGAAAAAAATCACGCAAAGAATTTTATATATAGATAATACCATCCTCCAGAGACAAACCTTAAAAAATCCTCCATGGAGTGATTGGGAAATCTAGGTGTTCCTCTGCTCTCTACAACATGCCTGCATCAATGACGATATTAGCAAAAGTGCAAACATCTAATACAACATTAAAAACTGCTTCTGATCATAATTAACAAAAGATTCAAGGTTCTAGTTCTGTAAAATATGGACCATGCAGAAAAACAGTCATGCAAGCAAAAAGAATCACAAAGGAGCTTAAAGAAAAGGGAAAAAGAAAAGGTACTGCACATCCAAACATAAAAAGAGAGACCCCAAATCCAATACACTGCCAAGTTTTTGCTTCATGGACCACACTCCCTCTCATCTTGCCTTACAGACTGTAACAGGATTACCTTTTCTGGAAGGTTTGTCTTTTCCTTCAGCATCATTCTCCCATTCACCATCATCATCCTCATCTTCACTGATTTCGCCATTTCCATCATTTCCTATATCACTTTCACTAGCTGTCTCCCACTCTGAATCATCAGTGCCTTGGCCATAAATATCATGTGCATCGCCTTCACAGTGAACGCCACCATGTTTGATTGAGGCCTCTCTGAACAGCCAAGCTGCACGCATCTGCTTCTTGACCAATCTCTCAGCATAGTCAGGAACCTTATTTTGCCTAACTGATAAATCAGGGTCATTTGACTGAGAACATTCATTTATAAAAAGAATGGCATCTAATAGGCTTTCTTTAGCTAAGCCAAGCATGTCGTAAGCCTGAGCTCTTCTCCAGAGGCTTTTAGCATGTCGATTAAGAGGGCTGTGAAGACACAGGGCACGGGTGGCATCGCTTATTGCAGCAAGAGGTTGCTGCAACAAAAGATGGCATTGTGCTCGGTTACTATATAGGACAACTCTCTCCTTCTTGGATCTCATTGGGCAAAGGGACAGTGCCTCAGAGTACTTTGATGCTGCTCCAGAAATATTTCCTGACGAGAATAGGGAATTTCCTTCAAGCTTGACCACTAGGGCTGCCGCTTGTTTGATATGAAGATCTTCTTTTGGCATGTTCCTTTCCCTTTTCAATCTCTTTCTAGAACTTAGGAGTTCTTCAACTTGTCCCTTTGTGCGAATACTCATAGAATTGCCAGTACCCTGTAATTGTGTACATTCCTCCAGAACACCAATAATGGCTTCGCCAAGCTTTTTATGGTCCCCAAGAGAGTTTATTTCAGCAAGATCCACTAATGCAGGTACTGCTTTATCGACCACCTGTAACAAATATAAGAAAACCATTCAGAGAAAAAGGATGAAGCAGCAAAATCTAAGAATTTTTATGTCCAAGGCAGCATTAATCATCAGAAGCATAAGTACTTCTAACTAGTCTTCCAATAAAAGCATATAAAAGACAGGACAAAGCCAAATAGCTAGAGTTATCTACAAGAGATCTTTTCAACAGCTACACAATAAATTTATTTATCTGCAAAACATGGAAGACATAAAAGAAAAGGCCAAGCTAATAATTACCCACAGGAGAAAGAAAGGAAAAAGAAGAAACCTAACAAACAAATTCGACAAAAGATGCTAACCTGATTGTATACTAGTTACAGTTTCGATGTTTTCCTCATTTCTTAAGGTAAGTATATTGTGTATATATCTACTTTAAAAATCCGTATTTCTATTCCCATTCTATTTTGTCTTAAACCTGCTATGATAATCTTGGCATGCTGTATCACCTTGCACATTTGTAATGGCATTCATTTTGTCAACAACAAAAGGCCAGTCTAAGCAACTATAGGAGGACTGCATTACTTCCGCTAGTTTACTTCAAAGATCTCATCTCAATATGATTACACAATTATGTCTGCAGAAATTACACTTCCCATGGAGGTGAACAGAGGAATATGAGAACTGATACAGCTAGCAACATACACAAAAAAACAAAGATAAATTGCATTTACCTTATGACATGTATTTGGATCTTGAAGGAGCCAAAGAAGGCAGTCAATAGCCATATATTGCCAATCATCTGATGAACGGGAAATGTTACATAGCGCCTCAATAATACTAGGACAACTGGCCACAGGTGCCCTTCCAAGCTTATGATGACAGATTGTTCTCAATAAACCAATGCCAGCAGGGGAGTTCTCATTCACAAGTCCACCCCACATGCCAGGAAGTTTTGCCAGAAATTCAGGCTTGCATATTGTAGGAAGAAATTCAGATTTAAAAGCAAAACAGTTGATGAGCTGAAGAGACCAGCACTGTAGCTGACTGGCCCATTCTTCTGCCTTTCTAGATTCCATCTCAACACCACCCATTCCCCGAGTAAGGAGATCACAGTGATAGCTCAATCTTCTATCCACGTACTGATAAAAGTGTGAATATACAATTTCTAATGAACTCATTGCCAACTGAATGGAGAGCTCAAGAATTTCGCCATGACTAGCAACTGCAGGAAATGTAGTGGCATATGTAGCCAAGTGTCCTAGTGCTCGCACTGCCACCCTTTGCTCTACCCATGTTAATCTTCCTCTCAAAAGCTCTATTAATGGTGGGATGACCCCAGCATCTACAGCTCTTTCAGCAAATTCCTCCATATTCATGGTGTAGGATCCAATTATATGAGCTGCATAATACGGAATATAAATATTCTGGTCATGTGAAAGCCAGCGCCGATTCTTCAGACCCTTGCATATAAGTGCAGCCATGCACTCAAAAATTCCCAACTCAATGAACTCTGGGTCATTAGGATGTGCCATTGCGGTGTTCCAAAGCCCACTAATTGGAAGTACTTGACCATCATCATCCTGAGCAGGTAACTCCCTGAAGAACTTCAATATACTTGCTCTACGCTTACTAGGATTACCTTCCTTCATAACACAAAAGAAGCACCCAGGGTATGGGCAATCGGACGAGACTTTATCCATTCTCAAATAAATAATCCTCCAACTATTAGAGAGCACCTAGATTTTCCTCATCAGACAGGGATTGCAGATCCTTCGGCACTGTGCAAATGAAAATTGATTTAGCGATTAGCATAGAGCAGACATGAAAAGCTAACACACAAGATTATTACTTCATCTAAAAACGTTAAAGAATTCATAGATTGGTAATACTGCTTCAGTGAATTCAAGCAAGACATCCTGCCCTTTGAATTATCTTCTTTTCTGAAGCGGTGAAATTCTTTCAAATAGTGTTCAAAAAAATCCAAGAAGAAGTATTTCTTTTCTTTCACCCAATTATTGACAATGCAAATGACCGATTTAAGTATGGATACCCCAAATCCAAAACAAGTCTATGACCCTAAGCCTACATCTAGGTAGTTCAAATACAGGCTAAGAGATCCTATTATTAGTCAACCTGAACTGCACAATCAGTGAATTTTGTCTCGTTATGCGTTTAAGTTAATATAATCTAAACTCAAAAACTCCCTCCTAATCCAACATAGCCACTCCCTAACAGAAAAGGGCTAGACTTATATATATTTTTTTGGGCTCGGCACTTCCACTCATCCAATCTTCCACCTACACAATAACTAAATTCACTATTGTATATGAAAATGGTCCCTTTCCTTTACTTACTACACAATCACAGAAGAACTACATTCAAAGCTGAAATCTAAGCCAAATTCATCAAATTGACAGCAACCCATTATTGCTCTTAAACCCTAATACGAAAAAAAAAAAAAAAGACAAAAAAAACAGATCTTAACATAATATTTAATATCTAATCCTAAAAGCAAACTCTTAAATATCAAACCCTAAAACCCACAAATCACAAATTATACTCTTGACAACAATAACAATTTCGCCAATAAAATTAAATCATACAGATGATAACTCAATATAATGATCAAGGCAGTCACTTTTAAATCAAAACTAAATTAGAAAAATAAACCCAGAATTTATTGTGAAAAAAACGAGAACCCTTTTAGTATTTGGAGAGTACCAAAGACAAGTATTGACTGAAATTCAAAGTTCAAAGCAAAGTGGGCGTGGAGATTTCTGTGGAGAAAACGGTAATAGAATAGCAATAGAATGAGAGGAAAGTGTGCATGTTGTCCGAAAACGACAGTGTTTTTGTTTGCTGACACTGACAAGCAATATAATGAAAGATGATCAAGACACTGTTTTTTAGCTAATTATTTATTGCTGTTGATTTTCAATTGCCATAAAAAAAATTTAGAAATCAAAATGGTAAGGACTGTTTCGTGACGCGCTCTTTGAGACGTCGTGGTCACGCGTAGGCTGGATGCTTGAGAAGAGACGAGTGTGGTAAGACCGTGGTAGAGGGTGCGCGTAGGAAAAGTAGAAACGACAGGGCATTATTGGACTAGATTGGTATATTTGCTTTAAATTAGAACAGGTCCCATTTCTTAATCAGCATTGTCTTCTCCATTTCCTCCGGTTTTCAATTTGAAAAAGAGCTGGAAGGAAATGAAAGCCGGAGCGGGCGGCCCTTAAAAAATAAAATAATAAATAAATGAGGGAAATTATTATTATTTTATTGGACGGACCAGTCCATATAACCATAAAAAATATTTTAAAAAATGTAAATTTAATTAATAAGTAGTATATAATTTTTGGTAAAATGTTTTTCATTTTTTCGAGTTTAATCACATTCCTTAGGTTTTGATGTAAGATGAAAACATGGAAGGCATTTGAGAAGGGAAAAAATAAAAATAAAAGAAAGGTTAAATTTCTTCTTCTTTTTAACTCTCAAGTCTCAACTAATTCTCAGTAAGCATATAAATATCTGATAACGTGTTGAATGATTATCTACTTTTGCTGAAAAGTTTATGTAGGTACAGTACGTATAATCTTGACAAAGAGTGCCTCCAGTCACGTGGTAGTATCTTAATTTTGTAAATTTGATGGATCTAATGAATTGATTAAAGAGCTTATGTAATGTGTGGATAATAATTTAAATAATGATTATATATTTTTTAAATAATAAATATAAATGTAATTTAATATTTTATGTATTATTAAATAAAATATCTAATTCATTTACCAATAGATTTTAATGAAATATTTAATTCTTTTGTCAATAAAATATTTAATTAATTTCTAGTGGGCATTGATAAAATGTTTAATTTATTTACTAATTAAACATTGAAACAGTATTTGAAAAGGTAAAACATCTTCCATAGAAACTTTAGTAAAATAAAAAATTTCAAATCTAGAAAAAAAAAATTGAAAAAATGTAATCGATCTCATAATATGTGAGCTTCATACTTTAGAATAACAAATGGTAAGTTATGAGATTAAAACACGATAAGAAATTAACTATGATATGAAGTGTGTCTAATAAAAATAATGAGTATAATAAACCTTTCTTTTCTTTTTCTCTCTCTCATAATACGTATACAATCACTTTGTATATGTCTTATAGTAAGTATATTGATCATAGTTTATCATTATTGAAAATAAATATTGATATTAATTATTATTAATCATTACTAATTATTCGTACCTATCATGTGATTCCTTTAGCAATTTTGACTAGCAAACGATACAACAATAGTTTGACTATCATAATACACCTAAGAAAAGCACAAAATGTTTAATACATTATATTCACTTTCCAATAAAAGACAATATAATTGTTATACTTATCATAAATATGTTAAATATGGATAAACATGCATTCTTTAACTATAGCAAAATGCTATAAATCTTTTTTAATTTCCTATAAAATATTTTTCTAGTCATAATAAGATGTATTAAATAGTGTTTTTAGGGATCCAATACCACTATTTAATACATTTTATGATAATAGTAGAAGATTGTATCATGAATTACTGAGCATTGATGCATTCTAAAATTATTTAGGTAATCTAAGTTCTTAAAAATAAGTGATTTATAAAGAAAATGTAATAACATTAGTATTTATGAATATATAGTAAAATAATCAAATATTGTAAAATTTAAAAATCATATATTGTATTAAGTCTCTACTAACTAACCAAGAAAAGGTAAAAGGTTTCAAAATTATATTAAACTAGTTAAAAGCCTACGCATAAATAAAAACAATAAAAACAAAAAAAAAATATGAAACAATAAATTTGAACTATGATTGTATTTTTTTTTTCAAAAAACAACAAATATAAATGTAATTTAAAGTTTTCAAGTATTATCCAAAAACATTTCGATGAAAAATTGATTATTTTCTTTTTTGATGTATCATTTAAGTAAAGAAAATAAACTAAAATTAGTTTTTATAAATTTGAAATAAAAATAGTCAAAACATTGTAAAATTTGAAAGTTACATATTGTATTAAGTCTATAGCATAATATTTCTTTTACCAATTGATTTGTTTCAGTAGAATAAGCAATTTGGAATAATATATTCCAATAGAATAAAAAAGGTAAGGCTTTTGAAAATATATAGATTTGACAAAAAAAAATAATGAATTTATATTAATGATACTATTAAAAGATGAAATACAAAAAATGTAAGGGCTTGCAAAGTTATATATTATAATATGATATGATTTGACAAAAAAATTTGTGGAAATACATTGATGATTATAAAAAGATAGAATAAAAAAAAAGACAAAAACTTTCAAAACTGTATATTATAATATAATACTATGATATGATGTGAAAAGACATTATAATTTTGAAAATATATAAGGCACGAGCTTCTTAAGCTACATATTATGATACTATATGATAATATAATATATATTACATCACATTATATGACAATTAGTATCATATATTATCTATTATTTATATTTGTTATAAAAAAATTATAGTATATTTTTATTTATTATATGATACATATATACATACATATATATATATAGTATGTTTAATAATTTAATGCGATATGTTAAATTATATATTATGCAATATTGTACAATGTGTATACATACATACATACATACACACATACATACATATCACATTAAATAGTATTTGATATCTTATACTTACAATATATTGTGCATATACATTATATCAATTGTATACTATTAAAAATATATTAAAATTATATTGAACATTACATATTATCTAAGGACTATGTTGTTTGGTGTATATATGACAAATTGATTTTGCAATTAAATAAATTTATAATAAAACGTGTTTTTTGAAAGAGATAAAATGTATTAGAAAAGTATTTTTGAAAAAAAAAAAGACTTTGCATTTAAAACAAATTTGAAATGGAAAGTGTTTGATAAAAGAGATATAATGTATTGATTAAGAAATTATTCAAGCAATCATTGATGTCAAAAATAAATAATTAATGAATACGGTTTATGCATAACAATAAATAGTTAATATACATTTAAGAAAATAAAGATAATAAACATTCATGCCAATAAGCATTTAGTCAGCATTTTTTTCTTAACTAAATAGATAATTAAAATTATTATCATATTTTATAAATGGAAAAATGATATACATATAAAAAAATAATTAAAATGGAAAGGATATCATAAAATTATTAATGCAATTGAAGGTCTAAAAAATGAATGACTTATTATTATGGTTTATAAAAAATAAAATTACTATAATATACTATAAAGAAAATAAAGACAACATTAATGATATAAATCAAATCAATATTAATGGTAATAAGTATTAAAAAACAATCAACATTAGACAATCAATGCTTTAATTTGAATATTGATGGAATAAAAAATAATAATTAATGGACTAAAAAGGTAAAAAATGGTTTTGATAGGATATCATTAATTAAATAGACAATAAGATAATTTTCAATACCAATCACTATCCATTATTTATTATAATATGATATGGCATAAAAGATTACCAAACACATTAATGATACTATAAAAGTTGAATACAAAAATTATATATTATAGTATGGCTTTTATTGATTCTAGGTCAACCCATTCAACACATTGACTTTTGACACTTTTACAATTCCAAGTCAACTTTTAGTTTAAGTCTAACAAAATTGGTACAACATAATTTTTCATAATACTTTGTTAGTTTCATTAGCGTTTATTTAAAGGGAACATTGTGCAATCAGTGTATGACATAATATGTTCACTCAAGTCGATGTCAATTGTCAATATCATTGTATCTTTCCTTTTATTATCACTACTTGCCCAAGTTATTAAGTTTATAATGGGATGGGACAAAGTTTCATTCTTTCTTTCTTTCTTTTGTCTTCTTCTTCTTCTTCTTTGCAATGGTTTATATCATCATCCTTTTATCAATTTTTGCCTTATCTTTTATGTTACTTAAATTAAATCAAAACAATTTTTTTTAGAATATAGTTAAAAGAACCACTACATAAAATGACAATATTAATAAGTATTAAACATCACATGAATTCTACTCTAGCAACATTCATAAACAACGATATGCTATTAGTAACATAAATATAGTTTTAAACTAACATGCATCTACATTGCGTATGCAATCAAAAATAAGTTTTTCTTATATAATACTAATAAAAATTATATAAAAATAAAAAATAAAGTACTGAGATGATGGTTTTAGTGCAACAACATATTTATAATCACTTAAAACTCATGCAAAAGAAGTCATGTATAATTTTATTTTATTTTTCTTACAACTTACACCTAAAATATCAAATTAAATTTATTACAATGTTATATTTAAATTTTGCACGGACATTGCTAGTTCATGCCTACTCATATATACTCAATTATGTTGAAAATAGTTGAAAAGTAGAAAGTTTTGGAAATTAATTTTAAGTTTAGCAGTTATGTGATATTGATGACATCATAAACATATCAAGAATATAATAATTGTTGTGCCTAACACAGTACTAAAATGAGAATTACTATACTTCAAACATATATAACTTAAAATAATAACTAATTAATTTTTATTTTTGTAGTTTTAGTTTTATATTTGAAAAGTTATACTACATGACATATATTACATATTTTAAATTCACAAAATATAATTAAACACACATAGACATGTTCATATGATACATATGTTTATACATTTACATGCATTTCTTTTTTTCTTGACTTTAGTTTGGCTTAACCTACATTTTATATTTTACATATAAATATTAATATAAAAGCTCATCTATTTAAGTTAATGATCCAATAATTTTCTAGGAATCACTATTTTTTTCCACATATATGTATGTATTAGACGAAAATGCACTTTTTGAATCTAACAAAGAAGGATGTGCATAGTCCCTATAATACTAGCCCCCCACAAGCCCCCCCGGAAAAAAAGAGAGTAAAGAAATGTTAGATTTTGTGGAAAAAGTAATGGAGAGAGAGAGAGATATATCATATTGAGATTTATGTATATAATCTTATAAAGTTTTAGCCAACTTATTACACACATTAATTTTATGTATAATTAGCTTAAATTTTATTTAAAGTATGTGAAAACTTTCACAAATGTGATGTTAATTTTTTTCCCAAAATGCAAGGCTAGTTTAAGGTATGTAATTTTAAAAATTATAGCAATAATATGATTCCATATATTATATCAAAAGACAAATTTTAATGAATATGTACATACATGACATCAATTACATATTTTTCACAAATACAATGTGCATACATACATACATACATACATTGTATGTATACAAAAAATTTTACTTGATTTTTCATGTTCAATTATGCCCTTTTCATTTTATATCAAAATATAGAAACTATCGATTATTAAGGTTAATTGAGGTTCACTACTCATTCTATAATCATATAAAATTATATATAAAGAGAGAAATCAACGGTCTTAAATGATCAATCCTGCAAATAGACTATGTATGGCATAATAAATCAGTATGAATAAATTACATGTTATTATGATATTTCTAAGATCTACAAATATATAACAATATAAGTTATATTTATTGGAAACATAACATATAATACAAGTAGTTATGCACTTAAGCTATGGGGAGCGATAAGTATGCATTTACAATATAACTTCAATGCCTATAATTTTTCTTTATTTTCAAAAACAATTTGGTTCTTCAAAACATAGACAAGTAAAAGTACCTTCCCACTATATGTCATATACCTAAATATACAATGTAATGATGTATGGTAGAACTTGAATGTAAAAAGTAAAACTATTGAGTATTAATAGAAAAAATTAGGAATACGGAAAGATTAACTTATGCCAATAATTATGGAAAGAATTTGGAATGGAAAAATATATAATTAGTGCAAATAACTATTTAGCATTGCCGACTTTTAGTATGTAATGGATGGGCATTAATAGCATATATAACAAATGAAATTAATGACCAATAAACAAATATAGTGGATAAAAAAACATATACAACAATGATACCATAAAAAAGTGGAATAAAAAATGGTATGTGCTTTCGAAACTATGTATTATAACTAGTTGAAGAACTTGCACAAGATACGGATAAAAGTTTAAATGACTATTGTATTTTTTTTTTTGAAAGTAACCAATGTATTTATAATTCAATATTTTTATATATTGTAAAATAAATTATCAATAAAATCTTTAATTCACTTACTAATGAACGTTATAATATATTATCTAAAAACAAAAAAAAAAAGCTCTTTCTCTATCTCCATTTTTTTTTTCTTTTGACAACTACATATTATACAATTAGAGGAGAGGGAATTCAAACTTGTTCCATCTTAAAAGAAGAACAATGTTTATGCCAACTAGGCTACAAGATCTTAACTCTCTCTCTCATATAAAATGACAAATTAGAATGCAATTAATACCGTAATTAAGATGAGAAATTTATAATTGAATGTGATGGAATGTTTCAATATAAATGGGTTAAATTAAAATGTAACCAATGTGACTATATGATTTCAATATTATTATTGGAAATTAAGATAATTCATAAAAAAAGGCATAATTGATTAAGTATCTTTTTTGGTAAGTGAATGAGAGCTAAAAAGAAAAATAATGTTGGAGAACACTTACATAACAACAACAACAACAACGATAATAATAATAACAATGACACCATAAATATGATAATCATGTTGACTTTTGAAAAGGAAAAAAGGAATTGAATATTGAAAAGCTATTTGAAAAGGTAAGCACCTTCCAAATATGCTTTAGTAAAATAAAAAATTTCAAATCTAAGAAAAAAAAATTATGAAAGAATGTTAATTGGTCACATAAATGTTTCATTAGTATTATCAAATAATAGTTAATAAATTGAATAAAAATGGCCATAACAAATGAAAACACACTTAGAAAATTTATAAGGTTAATGTGTCAAAGTGATTGATTATATTCCTTTACCTAAACACTCCCATTATTATGATATCCAAACTATATTTCAAAATTTTATACTCTTTTATTTTTTTTTCCTTTAAGTTGTTGTGCTAAAATTCAAGTAAGTGGTTGAGATCACTTGCAAAAGGAGAAAAATAAGGCTATGAGAGGTGCCAGAAGGTGTTTTGGCATGACCACTCCAATACTTAAGTCAACACAAAAGTATTTGAAAAATAAGGGTGAATAACATGCATAAAAGTGTATGTGGTTTAAATCCTCTGCTAAGTGGTCTATCTCCTATTTGTAAAGGATGTGACCAAGTTATTTTAGGAAGGGGATTAATGGCCTCAATATTTGCTTCAAATTTTGCAGGATAAAAATATTTGACCGAGATCCTTTCTTATCTATTAGGTGACTTCTTTGCATTCCTTATTTGGACATCTAGTAGGAGTGCCTAAGCTATTCTAATTCAGTTCAACTCTTAGGTAGGTCAATACTAAAAAACACCAAAATTCCAAATAAGGTCAATGAAATTAACAAGGAAATTTTAGTTTCAATTAAGAAAGAGATTACAAAATTTATAACCAATTTTTTTTCCAAAATAACCATTATATCCATGAACTCGATTTATTGAAAATAGCTCTGCAATAAGCTAGTGAATCTAAAATAAAATTTAAAAACCCTAATTAAGTAAATAAAACCATTAAAATAAATATTTGGAATCAATTAGAAAAGAAAAATTGGAGGTTGTAGATTAATTTTACAAAATGACCATTTTGCCCCTAAATCTGATTTGGAGTCATTGAAGTTAGCTGAAATAAATAAAAGACTTAATTAAATTTATTTTGAGTCATTTTAAATTATTGGGAGTGATCTCTTAAAATTTGGAGACAATTTACTAAAAATAACTATTTTTACCCTTGAAAATCAATTTTATCAAAAATGGACCTGAAATTTCGTAGAAACCTTAAATATAGCTCTAAGACCTTAACTAGGAGAATAAAATCAATTATAAAAATATTCAGAAACAATTGAAAAAGAAAAATTTTAATTCGGAGATAAATCGGGTAAAATTACTAAAATGCCCCTAGACTTATCTTATGGAGCAATAACTAATTATAATAAATTCCAAGGGAATTTTAGTAATAAAAAAATCTTTTTTGTAGCTGTAGTAAGTGGAAGAAGTTAAAGAAAAAATAATACTAAACTAAGCTGAATTTAGAGGATATATGATACCATAAGTTACAACTCACTAACCCCTGTGGACCTATTTACCCTTACCCTTAAACCCTCACTAAGCCCTAGTGTAAAAACCAATTTTGGGATAGAAAAACAATAGCCCTCATTTCATTTTATAGAAAACTCTTTAAAGTAAATGCTTTCAAAAACCCATTTAAGGCTATTCTACTACTTAAATCTCTTAATACCCTTTAAACCTTATACTAATCTAGCTATTTTCTTGTAAGTTTTAGGTCAAGATTCAAGTGAGATTTCAAGATAACAGGGGGCATCTTACATGCAATTCGAGTGTGAAGATAAGTAAGAAAATAACTTGATTCAAGTAGATTTTAATTTATAGATTGTAAGTCTAAGTTGCATATAATGTTTGTTATGAAGGAAATCAATTGGGACTTTAGGAAAAATATCATTTTGGAAGTGGGTAAGCATGGTTTGGAAATAATTTGGATATTTCTTGGATCTTCAACAATTTAAGTTCAACATCTTATTTAAGTTGATGATTTATGATAGTTATAAGTGATTAAACTTGAAAATTTGATGATTTCTTAAATGTTGAGGATGTATCCATGTACTCTTGTTGCCGCCACCCATATCAAAGATTCTTAAGTGTCATTTGGTGATTTAGGAATTAATCCATGATTCAATATGTTTTATGTATTGTTGAGTGTTGGATTGAATGATAGAAATGAAGGATGATGCATGATAATTGAAGATATGTAATGGGTTGTTAAATGCAGTTGCAACTGCTACTATGAAGATGAAATTGAGGTTTAAATTTTCCTGCTAAATCTTATTTGAATGTTGGGTGATGATAAATTGATGATTGGAGTATGAATATGTGATATATAGAGTGGAGTTTTGTGATTAATTAGTAGATATAACATATGGAAGGTTGAAAATTGATAGCATGATTGAATTAGTGGGTGAATGAGTTGATTTAATTGTTAATGTATGAATTTCCAGCAGCTTACAATGTTCTTAGAGCGATAAATTTGATAACAATTGACGTTCCTTGATAAATATTAAGTTTTGTGAAGTTTATGAATGGATTGGGTTGAATTGGAAGATTATGAGTACTTGAAATGCTAATTTCTTGCATGATTTTTGGTAAATGTTAAATTCTAGAAAAATATGATGTATTATGTTTATTTTGAGTAAATTTTATAGAATTATCATTTAATTACCAATAGAAGTTGGATCGAATGTAAAATGAGATCTAGAAGTGAAGATATTTAGAAATTGGACTAATTGGATAGATGAGAATTGATTGGGGCATGCTTTGTTTTGATTGCCTTGTTTTAGTAATATTTTTGGCTTGAAAATGAAAAAATAAAATAAAACGATGTATTAAACACTAAGAAAGAGTAGAAACAAGTGAGCTTTAGTTTAAAGTGATTTGGACCTAAATTGAATAAGTTATAGGTTCTTAAAATTGAAAATTCGTAATTAAGTTTAGTCTGATAATTTAAGGACTCTTAATTGAATAAAATAAGGCTTTTCATGTTAAAATGGGTTGTAAAAGTAATAGGGAAATAAATGGTTTTTGTTTCACTTAATTTAGGTTTAAATTGAATAAGTTATAGCCTTTTAAAGTTATGACTTTAATTTATGACAAATTGAAATTAAGTTAGACAATAACTTAATTAAATCGGACAAAGGCCAACCTAACCCTAAGTCAACCCAACCAAACATCTTCTTATTTTCCTCTTAGGTGGTCCTTGTAATTAAACATAATTTACTTAAATGTGCTTAATTAATTAAACTATTGCAATTGGACCAAAATACAATGTGATATGATAATGTGAACCCAACAACTCGTGGGTTCAAGATCTAAAATCCAAAACATAATTAGGTCTTCTTTTTTTTCCCCTAAGGCTCATACCCCAAATGGCTCTTAGCACGATAAGTAATTAAATCAAGTCTCAAATCAATTCAAAGCCCAAATCAAATTAACTAATCAAAATAAACTAAACATGAGCCTAATAAAATAGAATGGACTTACATAACTATAATAAAACCCAAATGAGCTCCGACCTAAAACGTACTTAGATCTATTAATCTTTAAGGCTTATACACTAAATGGGCCTTAACAAATAAATTAAATTTAAATAGGTCTTTAACCCTACAAAGCCCTAAATCAAAGAAGGACTTAAAATGAAATTAAAATTGGACCTAATAATCAATTAGACCTAAAACATAACAAATAGGAATAATTAAATATAATGAGTCTAGATTAATTAAAATAGGTAGTAGTAATCTAATTGAACTTAAAATGGACTTAATAATTATAACCAAACTTAATTAGGACTAGTGGATTTAATTTCAAACATAATTGAGCCTACTATATTTAAAGGGTCCAAAAACCCTAATTGAGCTTTAAACATAATTAGATTTAAAATTCAAATAACTTGTTAAGTTTAATTTAATAAACCCTAAATAGTTTAGTTCATAATTAGCTAAAAGCTAATTGGTCCTAGATAGCCCTAATTGGGCTCGTAATTAGTGTAAACCTTAAGTAGCCTAAACTAAACTTAAAATAGGATTTAATTACTTAGAATAACTAGCCAATTTATGATTTTCTCTTTAATGTATAAAACTAACTCAATCGACTCAATTGAAACTTGGATTGTGATTTAGGAAATGTCGACCTTTCCAGTACGTAGTAATTTGCATGTTGTGTGCTAAGATAGAAAATTAAACCTCACTAATAATCAACCTAACTAAGTAATCACTTGTTGCTTGTGCATGGTTACTTGAGGTAGTAAGTGACAAGCCCTAGATTGGGATTATAACTATGATCATATACTTTGAAATTGCACAATAGTTAGGTGCTTAGGCCACCAAGGGTGACTTGACAAATAGTTGATAAGTGAAAATACGTCAAATAGCGAGCACTGTAAACGAAGAGAAGGTGTATCGGGAGTCTTCTGAGGTTATGAGTCTTGATAGTGATGTGCCTTACTAATTAAATTGCAAACACATCCACAAATAGCGTGATCACCAAAATTAAATCAACAATGGCGTGATCAATAACATACCTTTGATCCCTAATTCACGTGAAACCAAGTGGTAATGACACTAAATTGTGTTGATGAACAATGCAATTGTATAAAAACAATGGATATCAATATAAATGAATTAGAACTCCACTCAAATTGACGTGATTCAAATCTGAAATGGATGAACCCTAATTCTCGTGTAGAACAACAAATAACCAAACAAATTACACCTAGATATGATGCACTAAATACAATTTGAAACAACAAGAGAAAGATTGATGTTACTCACAATCTCCTCAAGTTAATCTCGCCACAATTTCACTTGTGAAATAGATAAGAGAATTTTGCAAGCAATGATCCCCTTCACGGCAAAAAGTGTGTAATTTCAAGTGTTTAAAAAGCTCCCTCAAAATCCTACTTAGCAAGTATTTATACTTGCTCCAATTAGGGTAAAAATAACACAACAAATTACAAATAAGCCTAGCAAGTATTTATACTTGCTCCGATTATGATAAAAATAACACAAAAAATTACAAATAAGCCACTTAAGTGGCCGATTCTAAAACAACGAATAACAAGTACAAATAAGTCTTCAAATGGCCGATTCTTCACTTCAATAGAACACATTGTGGACTGGTTCTTCTTTGATTTATGTAGGTCCATGAATAACCCACAAACTGAGTTTTAGAAAATTTATCCACTGTCCTGCAAAAATCGACAAGTGTACCTATTGGAATAAATAACAAATATGTAATAGAAAGGAAGATACTAAACAAATATTCTCGGAGTTTGATTGTTCAAAGATGACTCTTATCGCCAAATTTTGTAACCCTTTGGCTCTTATCCTTATGATAGGCCCCGTAGGAATTTGATTCCTATCATGTTCTTGGGCCTCAAGGAGATTTGCCCTCAAATCTGATAGGTCTTCATGAACATCATCGAGTAAATAGAGTAACAAGTCTATAACATTAAATGCAGCAGAGACTTTGTATCCTCCAGGTAATTTATCTATTAAAAGATTACTATAGTCATCTAGTACCTGTGATACCACAGGGGATAGATGCTCTCCCCCCTCCATCTCTAGGATATACCTTATCTGTAATAAATATAATGGTCTATTATCTACTATGGCCTTCCCTACCTCAAACTGCTCCTACAATAAGGTCTTCTTCTTCCCAATTTTAATTATATGTCTCCAAACCTCTTAGTCCTCCGAAGGTTTACTCATCTGCCTCTAAACTTCTTTGACCTCTGAAGGTTTATTTTTCAGCCTCTAAACCTCTTGGACCTCTGATGGTGACATTGGGTTCAACACTATACGTTTACCCTCCTACTGGAACATATAAGTATTTCTATAGCCATTATGCAAAACCCTCTTGTCATACAACCAAGGCTTACCAAGCAATATATAGGATGCACACATGAGAAGGATATCGCATACAATCTCATCATGATATTTATCCCCTATACTAAAATGTACCCTAGCCCTTTAGGTAACATGAAGACTCCCTTACTCACTCAACCAATGTAATTTATAGGGTTTTGGATGTGGGGTAGTTACAAGTTTTAATTTCGATACTAATAAGGCAGCCACAACATTAGTACAATTACCACCATCAATAATAATAACATATAAATTACCTTATACCCTACAAGAAGTGTGAAACAAGTTTTCCCTCTGTTCATCATCAATGGTAGAAAATGAAGTCAAAGCTCGGCGTAGTACATTTGTAGATAAATATAAATCACCTCCCTCCTGAGTATTGGCCTCATTTATAAATCCCCCATTTATAATAATGTTAGATATGGTTGTTGAATTGAGTTGTACAAAGACAATTCAAGGCAAGTGTAGTAGATCTCACAATCACCCTTTCACGCAAACAACAACAATCACTACTCCACATCCTCAATCACTTTAAGACATAAAAATATACTCCACTTAAACTTCACACACCCACGGCACACTTGCAATCATGACAAAAAATAAGTAGAAGCAATAATAAACACTTCTCTAAATGGTAAGTTAATGATTCCAACTAAGCAAAATGTGTTTAAAGCATCAATACATAATAACTTCCACGCTTTAATATTTTCTTTTGAAATTCAAAACTTAACCACTATACACACTCTTCACCATGGCACATACACACACATACAACCACGGTGCAGCAAACTTCACACTACAACACACACACAATACACCACGTTGCAACCCTTCACTACACACACTCACTATGCCACACACACTTCACTCCACTTCCAATCATGGCAACAACACCACAATTGCAACACTTAATGAAGCTTCTCCACATATGGTAAGAAATAATTCAAAATATTTAAATTGTATTAAAATCAACAATACACAATAACTCTTCAACTTAATGATTATTTTTTAATTCAAATAGTTTTCAAATCCTCCACACAAGAAGAGCAAATTTGGAAATGTAAATTGCACTTCTAATTCCAAAAACAACACACAAGAAAATGCACTTCCCTTCTTCCCCTTCTTCTTACGGCAAGATGAAGATCACAAAGTTTAATTTAAAAATTTCCATTTCCACTTCCGCAACAACAAGGTGTAACACAACACAATCACAAGTAACTACTTTAATTCCATTTTAACAACTTCAATTAAGAAATGAAAATTCAAGAACCCTAATTTCCCAATTGTAATTCACACAAATCTCCTTCTCCAAAACCTTTACTTCGATACCAAAAAGTACAATATGCCTTACTAATTGAATTGCAAACACATCCACAAATAGCGTGATCACCAAAATCAAATCAACAATGGCATGATCAACAACATACCTTTGATCCCTAATTCACGTGGAACCAAGTGGTAATGACAATAAATTGTGTTGATGAACAAAGCAATTGTATAAGAAACAATGGATATCAATATAAATGAATTAGAACTCCACTCAAATTGACGTGATTCAAATATGAAATGGATGAACCCTAATTCACATATAGAACAACAAGTAACCAAACAAATTACATCTAGATATGACGCACTAAATACAATTTGAAACAACAAGAGAAAGATTGATGTTACTCACAATCTGCTCAAGTTAATCTCGCCACAATTTCAATTGTGAAATTGATAAGAGAATTTTGCAAGCAAGGATCCCCCTCACAGCAAAAAGTGTGTAATTTCAAGTGTTCAAAAAGCTTCCTCAAAACCCTACTTAGCAAGTATTTATACTTGCTCCAATTAGGATAAAAATAACACAACCAATTACAAATAAGCCACTTAAGTGATCGATTCTAAAACAACAAATTACAAGTACAAACAAGTCTTCAAATGGTCGGTTCTTTATTTCAATAGAAGACATTGTGGACCGGTTCTTCTTTGATTTATGTAAGTCCATGAATAACACATAAACTGAGCTTTAGTGAATTTATCCACTGTTCTATAAAAATTGACAAGTGTACCGTTGGAATGAACAATAAATATGAAATAGAAAGGAAGATACTAAACAAATATTCTCAGGGTTTGATTGTTCAAAGAGGACCCTCATTGCCAAATTTTGTAACCCTTTGGCTCTTGCCCTTATGATAGGTCCTATAGGAATTTGACTTCTATCGGTTAGGTGATACAATATAGCTAGACTATGATTAGTAAGGATTGTATAACAATGGGTTCATTTAAACAAAACTACTTAGGTACATGGTTTTCAATGAGGTGGAGTTTGGCTACTTTTGTCAACTCCTAATGTCCGTTGTGGTAAAATCAAACCTCTTATTCCTTATCATGATGTTCAGAGTTATAAGTACTCCCATGCTAAATGTTTACATAAAATAATTAATTAAATTAAATGATTGTTAGTTACATTAGTTATAGGCCTACTTGATATGTGTAAATGTGTTTGTGTTACTATGTATTAGGCCACGGTGGCTTACTTCCCTTTTTTCTTTTTCAGGTGAGGATATTTCCGATCTGCTTTTTGTTTTGACGAGGAATACTAGGATGAGACTATGGATCTAGATTACATTATCTACACTTATGATTGACTTCTGTAACTATATTTCTATATTATAGTTTTCTACTTAGACTATTGTAGGAGCCACTTGTGACTTTATGATCTGTTTCAATTTATTTGTATTTTATAGGCCTTATAGGACATAGGACTTAGACCATCTTTTCCTACTTTACCACGTGTTTTCATGATAAACAAACCATTGAATGTTTTCAAAAATCTAAGTCAAAATATTTTCAAAATCTAATTAATGATTTCAAGATCTTAAAATTAGTTTAAAAACTCATCTAATAACTATAGTCTTATATATTTTACTTAAGTAGAATTAGTGGCGAACTATTGTTGCTATAGTAAATTAAGGGTGTGACAGGTACAACTTCTTGTTGCTCAATCCAACCTTCTATTGGTTATACTTCTTATTCCAAAGGCTTAGTTAGGAACGGAGAGCTCAATCTTAGGTCTAGGCAAATCAAATTAAACCTTAGGGGTGCAAACCCAAAAAAGGCTACCAACATAACTATTTCACATTTTTTTTATAAATTTTCATCAATAGCTTTTTTTTTACACTTATTCTTAGTAAAAGATAAAATAAGATGATCCAAATTTGTTGCATAAAAAGAAAAAGAAAAAAAAGATGTGAACTTTGAAATTCAAGGCATTATAGTAATATTTAATATTTAGAGATATCATTGCTTTGAACTTATGATGCAAATAGATAAGGGATACTAAGAAAAATGTTCAGTCTAGTGAGCAACAAAAGTATCATAATTTAAATAAAAGAATAATACATAAATACTTACCTAACATTTAAAAATGCATTTTATAATGCAAAATACAGTTGGAAAAAAAAAAAAAAACTAATATTGTTTTGAACCTTCTTTCAAGTGAATATTGGTTAAATTTCTTGAGTAATTGGCTTTAAAGGATAAAGTTAATTGATAAATATGATGAATTTAGCTTAAAATAAACTTTATAGAATATTGTTCATATCAAAATAGAATTTTACATTGACAACATCAAGATACAGAAAAAAAAAAGATGTTCGTTTTACAATAATATATGTCAATCCAACAAAAGCACACACACAAAAAAAAAAAAAAACAAAACACACACATTTTACAATACATATGTTTATCTGATAAAATTAAGTGACAATAAGTCAGCACTACTAATGAAGTGGTTAAATTAGCCCTCATATACATATAGCTAGGCAAAAAAATTGATAAAACTGCGAACTAAACTAAACCAAATTGAACTATAAATTAGGTTTGAAAAAATTATAAACTGAATCAAACCATTTTTTTTAATTCAAAAAAATTACAAACTAAATCGAACCAAAACTATGAGAAGTAAAGAAAAAGAAAATAGCGATAAAAATCTAAAGAATATATTACTAGAAAAAAAGATTCCATGTTACTTATTTAATTTATTCTCTTATTTAATTTTCATTAAGTAATTTACTACTTTTTTTGTTTTGTATTTTATTTATTAACTAATATAAAAACCATAATTACTTTAAGAAAGATAATAAAATATTTTTAAATATATTAAATAAGCATTGAAATGATGAATCATGTTGGAGAAATAATAACAAATTAAATCTTTTTTATATCAAGTACGATTTTTCATTATTTATTAATTTGTGTATAGAAAAAAATTAATAATATGTGTAAAAATAGTTTGAATAGTGCACTAAATCGGACTAAATCATTTTTTTTTTTTTAGGTTCAAAAAAATTACAAACCAAACAATATAAAAAAGAAATGAAAGTAAATAAGTGAAAATATATAAAAATGAAAATAAATATGGGACAATAAATCACTATTAAAAAAGATGTAAAGTAATAATAATAATTTTTTTTACAATATTCTACATATGTTTGGATTTATATAAAAAATAAAATAGAAAAAAAATGAAAATCTTATGTTTCTTGGAAACAACTCCTTAAATCAAAATTTTTGCTAGCAAAATCTAAGTTCGAGCATCAAGAGTCATTGTTGTAACCCTTCCATTGACTATGAGGATGTAACTTCTCCTAAATCTTGAACTATTTTCATGTAATGAGTATAGAATTGTGCAAGCGGGCTAGGTTATGTAAGTCAGCTCATTTTACTTGAAAAAAATTGTGAGTTGAGTTGAAAATTTTAGCTTGCATTGCTCACAGGCTAGTGCAGGTCGAGGTGGATTGGCTTTTAAAAATGTGCAAAAAAAAATTGGTTGGCCCATTTAGTCCACAAGTTATGCAGGCTAACCTACCTAACCCGTAAGAAAATGCGGATTGGGCCAAAGTTTTTAACCCGCTTGTTAAGTAGGCCAACCTGCATTGACTTATAGATCAATGTGATTCGGGGCAAGTTAGCCCATTTAGCTTACTTGCATAATTTTTAATAAGCATGATTGCATGAAGATGTCTAATGGGAAAGTAACTATCCATTTTTCATTATCTCAAATTATTTATAGATATGTCAAAATGAATTATGGTACATAATAAACATGGTTATAATGAAAATATAAACAAAAATGATATTGGGAAAAAATTATAAAATACATTAACGGCATCATTAAAAGGTGAAATACAAAAAAAGAAAGAGTTTCGAAAACTATATATTATAATAATTATAGAAATATTTTAATGATACCAATAAAAAAGTAGAATATGAAAAAAATAAAAGCTTTAAAAGCTATATATTATAGTATAATTTCTAAATTATATAATACTCGGTGCGTTAATATAAAATGCTAGTTTATTTGATTTTTACATAAGGTCTAAGCATGGTTTTATTTGATTCATTTCTTAATGAAATAAAACACGATTGATATTTTTTTTATTATTTTGAATTGAATTGTTTCGGTTCAAGAATTTTCTTTTCAACCAGGCTTGGTTCGATTCACTTTATGATTGAAAATTACAAATAATTAAGAAGAATTTACTTTATTCAAAGATGTGAAATTATCTAACAAATATAGGGAGGATTTGTAAATACCTTATTTAAACTATTAGTTAGTGGGTACAGACCTTCTGAGTATGACTTTATTTTTTTACGGTTTTTAAAATATATATATATAACCTCTAAATTGTTACCAAATCTCAAAAGTTACGAAGATTTAACAACTAATTAAGTAGTAATATCACAATGTATAAGCTTAAATGAGTCAACCCATGCCTAGTAAATGGGTATATTTGCAATTTGCATAAAAGCATATTCGTTGTGGAAATATTTGTAATATACCTACCTTAAAGTTAGAAGGAAGCGGAAAATAAAATAATTTTTTTTTAGGTGTATTTATGGGGGTGAGGAAAAATAAATAGGTGCACGTATTTTTAGTAATATCATCGATTGATAATATTATAACACATAAAAAAGAGTTTTACATGTATTTTAAATACAAGTTTCAATTCTTATATGTCACATCCACAAATAAAAGTGTTATTAAAAATGGATATACCAAAACCCGTATTTTGAAAAAGAAAAAATCGACAAACCCTACACTTCATAAGCAAGATTCAACAACTTATCTCAAACCTGATAATTTGATTTAGATTTAATAAAATTAAAAAAAAAAATTGGTCTTTCCATTTTTAAAGAAAGACAAAGAAGCTTATGGATTATCTTCAATTGTCCCTTTTTATATAATAGAAGGACAAAATTTTTATATTTTGATTTGTTATTCCAATAGCTCTTTAGCTTCTTAGTAAGATATTAAATAAGCTTTTGTGCTACTCCACTTTCCTTACTATATGATTTTAAAAATATTTATTTTATAATTTATTTATTTCCTCTGTCCCACATATTCTCCCATCTTCTATCTTCTATTATAATAGACCAATAAAACTTCATTTTACTCAGCTTTCGATATCATATGATTTTGAAACTATTTATTCAATACTTTATTTATTCTCTCTCACACATTTTTTTCATCTTCTATCTTCTTCTATCCATTATATTAGATCAATAAGCTTTATTTGACTCCACTTTCCTTAATATATGCTTTTGAAATATTCATCTTATACTCTATTTATTCTCTCTCCCCCCAGATTTTCTCTTAACTATTATATCATACAAATAAAATTTTATTTAACTCTACTTCTTTTAACAAATATACTTTTGTAATATTTATTCTATACTCTTTCTATGATCCATCTCCCCAATTTTTATTTTATACTCAACTCTCTACCTCCCACACACTCTCATACATTTTCTCTCATCTATTATATTAAGTCAATAAGACTATTTGATTTCTTCCATTACTCCATTTGACGCTGTTCTCCCATGACTAATTGTAGATGAAAATCTAAGTTCTTTACAATTAATAGCCAAGTGCGTAATCATTCTAGCAATTTTCTTATTCCTTAATTAATTTTTTTCCCTTCATTCATTCATCAATCATATATATATAATTTAATTAAATCATTGTGTTATGTTGAACATTTTCCTACTGTTTTATTTAATTTTTACACATACATCTACTGGTATCGAATACTGGCAAAGGCGCTCTTTTATAGTAATAATATATTATATAAAAACTAACAATATATTATGTTTACGAAATCTGGATATCTATTAGCTACACATTCGCAAAACTTGGGGATTTGATAAATTTATTTGTATTGAACATCATCATAATCAGTCCCAACTTTTTTCAATTCAAAGCCTGAATTAACCCACAACATATATCTTGACCTGTACAACTCTACCGATGAATTATACACACAAATTTGGAGACGGAAGCACACCCAATGAGCAATATCCGAGCGAGTCGAACAGTGACTGAAGGGGTGATCAAAGTAGAAATGAATAAGATCGAGATGAGACCAACGCCGCAGTAAATGCAACAACAGAAACGAGATAAACATGGCGATAGGGATGAGATCAAGGTGGTCAGAAGTAAACAATAGAGATGGGATGAATGCCCTTCTTATTTCTATAGAACGCAAAAATAAAAAGGGAAAGAGAGTGAAGGAGGAAGTAACACAATAACAGTATGGGGGGGTGACCAGCGAGGAAATGGTGTCAGCCAGCAACCCTATGTTTAATCTATTGAAAAAACAAAGGAGGGGTTAGTGGAGTGTGTGTTAGTGTGTGTAAGCCTGACTTCACCGAGAGGATGCCAAGAAAAGAAATCAAATGTTAACAGGCACTAATAGCACGTTCTCAATTTCCCATATGTACACTACTCTACTCCGACACAATTGAGTTGAAGGTCACTAGAATTCTCCGCTTGCTTCAATTTCATAAACCGCAACTTATGAGATGGGCTGCAAACAGCAAAGAACCATTATCAGAGATACGGCATTGGAAGGCATCAACAGATACAAAAGCATTAAGGAAGAGCAATAAAGATAGAAATGGTCTTTGACGATTGATCTCTTTGTGAGATATCTCCGGTAATTGATATAGAATGAAAAAAGAAAATATTAAATTCCTCTTCATAAGTAAGAAAACATGATCTTTTCTACATTCATGACCATCGTGGAAGTAAACAGAAGCAGCCTCTGTCTACAGTTTGCTGTCTGCATTTTCCCTACAAAATCTTTCTGCAGCAATTGAGCACATCTTGAAAGAAAAATTAGGCAAGTGAAGCTGTGAAAGTAGCCAGCACTTATACTAATTACTAAGTATAAATGGAGCATCGGAAACAGCAACATAGTATTCCTTGGGTAAATAGCAATAAAAAGAACTTTTACCTACCATGCATACACTAATTGGCTACAGATACTATGAATTTCTAAAAGCAAGGAGCACATCTAGTTGTTTTTGTAATAAAGAAGTATATCAAGTTGGGCAGCAGGAAACTCAGAAGGGAGTTGGTAATGGCCACACCATTTACATATAGAGATGTTAAGAAATTATGGAGGATGACATCCTAACATGAAGGGCAGGTAGCAAAAGAAAATAGTGAGAGTGGACCCTTCACATGCAGAATTAAAGCAGATTCCAGTTTTCAAATTTTATGTTATTAAATAGTGATCTGTGTTACCCCATCACATTAACATGGTTGACAAACTAAAATTAATTAGCCGAAAACCAGTGGATGACACACCTTACTATTGGTTATGTTTAATCCAAACTAATATTAGTTAAATTACATTAACAACATACCTTGGTGCTAAGCAACTCCACTCAGACTTAAAGCACAGCCCACCTTGATATGACAATTTACCTATACAACAATAAAGCATCATTCAACAATTAAAATGATATGTAATTTTTTTTATGCACAGATCCACCAGATGACAAACAAGAGCACCTGAAATAAACTCTGCTTCCTCGAATCACTATCTCTCTGCGCCAACTCAGCATTTAAAAAAGGCATCAGTCAGGATATCCATGAAAATGCTTATCTGGTAAATGCAAACAATACCAGAAAGTTATAACTCTGTAATAATATTTACCAGAAAGTTATAATTGCACATGCAATAATATATGGTAGCAACATGCATTTTTAATAAGCAACTCTTCCACCTCTAAGACCATCAGTCCTTCAGGGAACTTGATGTGTATTATGCAGATTGTGCCACATCAGATACATACAACAATGCCCATGCTTATGAAAATAAACCTTCAAAGTTAAGGCATTAGAAAGGACAGTAATAGTATCTCCATTCTCAATCCTATGTGGGGCATTGCACAAGCAATCTCCTACTAATGAAGTCTAGCACTTCCCAAAAAATTGCATGTAGTTCTTGCACTTCACCAGCATTTATTAATTAGTTGCAAAACTTTCTTGAATCCATTAACATTAAACAAGAAGCTTAACAATTTGGACAGGACTATTAAACAAACCTGAAAGAGCAATTAAGTTCCATTCTATGAAAAGATAAATAGAAATTGAGGGAAATATATGAATCCATGGTCTCCCACTCCCAGGCATACAAAGAAATAAAAGTCCATGCATCATTATCTTTGCAATGCACAACTATAAACATAAACATATATTACATTAACGGAATAAGCTGTCTTTTTCAGCTGCGAAATGATCTGGAAAATTTTCAGCTAACCTGTGAAAGCAAGCAGTGCAAATTATTAAGATTTTAACTCACTGATGCTAAGCAGAGTTCTCCATAATCTGCCTTCACAAATTTGATTTGGTGCAAAAGCTCAAATGGCCACAACTGGAATTTTTTGTAAGCTCAACCAGGTGCAGAATTCTCATCAAAGCCATCACACTTGGATAAAACCCGCAATGCCGTACCCTTCTTAATCCAGGCTGTAAGCTCCGGCTGATGTTCAAAGGGATTGAGTGGATGTAGATTCTGGTCCTCCAGTTGCACACCATATACAAATGGGAGTCTAAGTACAACAAAACTCTCAGGTGGAAGAATCACCTGACATCCAAGGCTAAATTCTAGTTTCTGTTCTCGATCATGAATAGAAGAGGGCAAGCATGATGTCTGAAAATAACAGCAGCATTTCCACAGGAAAAGGAGAAAAGGAAAAAGTGGGGGGGGGGGGTGGCGGTGGAGTCAAAGACGGTACAGCAGCAATAAGATCATAAAAAACAAATCTAGAGATTTTTCAACCCCAAAAAGAGAGAGAGAGAGGAAAAAATAAAACACTATTTTGAGAGTTTTTTACGTTTTCAGCAGAAATACCAAGATTAACCTTGAAATTAATTAGCACTACTTCAAATGTTTTATTGATGGAAAGTAATATTTATGTATTCAAATCCATGATATCCATACTGCTGAAAGTGAGGTAATGAAGATGAAAGCATGAAGATAAATTAAGAACAATAACTTATCTTCAAGATATTTAGAATAGCTTGAACTCAAATAATTATACCGAAGGAACAACACAGTATATTCATCTCATCCTAAATTACACCACCACTTTGTATTTTAATGAAACGCAATTTAGACCTTTCACATGAAAAGTGGCAGTATTTATAATCAAATTCAACCGATTTTTATTCATGTTTAATAGTCAAAAGTGCCTCATTAGATATTTAGAACCCAAAACTAAACAGCAACATGTGTGATTATGCAGGATCTATATCAACAATTTTAAATAATCTTATCTTTTCCTGTCCTTGTGTTTCAAGAAAGAAAGAGGTTGTTAATGTGAAGAGTTTAACTTAATATTGCACTGCAACTTTTACCCTATGTTCATTAACCAAAGATAGTGAATATCAAGAAAGTAGGATATACCTCAAACTGAATCACTGGACATGTTGCTAACACAACTGGAAAAGGAGGAGTAACCTAGAAGCAAATTGCACAGATTATTAGGGTCTTTAGCTATCGAAGTACAAAAAAAAACTGTATAAACTTCATATCATTATAAAGCAAGCAAATTTATAAGTCATATGGAAGCAGTAGCAGTTCAGAGAGTTTCTTTATGATCAATGTAGAAGGTACTTAGTAGTTTGTGAAATGTCAGATTCACACAATTTTGCACGCAGTTGAGCAGCAAGGCATCAATAAGATGAACATCAGTGCTCTTCTCACTTTGTTAGATCTTATAAGTCAACTCCATACTTGTTTCTTCGATAATGTAAACTTGATAGAAGTTAAGTATGGAAGCCCAAGCAGTCACATGTACGAACAGAACTAATAATATTATGGCCAAAACTCATAGGCAGTGGTGTCCAGTCCACCAGAATAAGCATTCTATTTCCAACCTAAATCATATTGTACATTCTAGCCCTCAACCTGTAACTGACTTTTGTAGAAAAGAAAAAAATATATATATGTATTTATTTTTTTTAGAGATTATATGTATTTATTTTAGATATTGTACAAATATAGTTTAGGAAATTATTTTTTAGGAAAGTCTCCTAATTAATATTGTAACTGTATAAATTCCTAGGAGAATAATCAATGTATGAGAAATTAGAACTCTATTTTTGACATGGTATCAGAACTTTAGGAGTACAAAATCAGAATTTTTCGGCCTTCATTGCCGAAGCCCTAATGTTTTTGGTCTTCATCGCCGGAACCCTAATTTCTTCAGCCTTCATTGTCGAAATTAACTTTTTATTTATTATTGACTCACTTTAAGTTGTTTAGTAACCCCAATCAACTCTTATCTGCAGTGAGCTGTCGGATTTTTTCCCATTCTCGTCAACGCCTAGTAGGAACCGAACCCGTCGACCCACGAATTGCAAGAACCACCGTGGTACATCAATTTTTGGCGTCAGTTTTTAGGGTTAGGTCATCGACGTTTCTGTTGGTTGCCAAAGTCGCTAGGGTCATCGGAATTCGTGTTCCATCTTCGTCGATGTTGTGTTCTATGCTCGTCAACGTTTCTGTTGGTCGTCGGAGTCGCTAGGGTCACCGGAATCCATATTCCATTTTCGTAGATGTTGTGTTTCATGTTCATCGACGTTTCTGTTGGTCGCTGGAGTCGCTAGGGTCACCGGAATCCATGTCTTCGTTGACGTTCCTATCATCTTTTGGTGTTCTAGCAACATTGCTAGGGTTGTCGAAATCTGTGTGAGAGGGCAGCTTTGACTCTTGTGTGTTGCTTGATTACACGAGAGGTTTTGGTGTGTTCAGCTTAGTGTGCTTAGCGTGTTGATCTGGTCATGATGTCTGAAATTACAGCACAATCTGATCACGTTACTTGAACTATGGAGGATGGAAATTGTTTTCAACAACCTGGAGAATTATAGGTTGGATGGGAAGGACTATTTGAATGGTATCAATTAATTCGAACCATTTTGAAAAGAAAAGGGAAAATAAGTCATCTCACTGGAACTGGACCACAACTAGGAGACCTGTTGTTTGAGAAATGGGATGAGGAAGATTCTATGATCATGGCGTGGTTATAGAGTCCTATGATCCCCGAGATAAGTGATACAGTGATGTTTATGGCCACAACCAAGGATATTTGGGATGCAATCCAACAAACATACTGAAAGGCTAAAGATGCAGCTCAGGTATATGAGGTGAAGGTTAAGACAATGGCTGCAAAACAAGGAAACAAAACAGTGATAGAGTATGTTAATCAACTAAAATCCCTATGGCAAAAACTTGATCACTATAGGGTGATTCAAACTAGATGTTCAAAAGATGCTACAATTCTCAAGAATTTTATCGAATAAGATAGAGTTTATGATTTCCTTGTTGGTTTGAATCCTAAATTTGATCAAGTCAGAATTCAAATTCTTGGAAAACAGGAGATTCCATGCTTCAATGAGGTAGTAGCCATTTTTAGGGGTGAGGAAAGTAGGAGGATTCTAATGCTTGAGTCTTCTCCCACAGATGGCTCAGCCATGATAGCTAAAAATGCCAAAACTAGTTCAGGAGGAGTAGAATGAAATACTAGTTTTGAAGCTGTAAAAAATGTTCAATTCAAGAGCTTGAATTGAGAAGAATTATGATGCTCTTATTGTAAAAAACTGCGTCACACTAAGGAAAAATGCTGGAAATTACACGGGATGCCTTCAAGTCGTGAGTGGGGGTAGAAAAGTAGTCCATCTCGTGGCCTAGGACAGGCTCACATTGCAGTTGATGCAACAAAGGAAGAGAACCGACAGGAGCCAACTGGTTTGAATCAAGAGGAGATTGAAAGGGTGAGATCCTTCCTTAGTAACATGGAGAAACCTTCAAGTATTTGTTCTTTGGCATATTCAGGTGAGAAGCTTCTTTCATTTGGATTTAACGTTTCAGAAACACCCTTACAACACTCTTGGATCATGGATTCAAGAGCCACTGACCACATGACCCACTTCCAAATATTTTTCCACATACACACCATGTCCAAGTAATAAGAAAATTGCCACTACAGATGGAACCCTAGCAACTGTAGTTGGTATAGGAGATGTCTGAATCAACTCATCCATAACCTTAAAAAATGTCCTCCATGTTACCAAATTATCAACCAATCTTATTTCTATACAGAAACTCACATAAGATTTGTCTTGCAAGGTGATATTTTACAATAATTATTGTATATTTCAAGAAAAGGATTTAGGAAGGATGATTGGACTTGCTAAAAAACAAGATGGTCTTTATTGCCTTGAAGAGTCAACTAAAGCGAGCGATTTCAAGAACAAATTTTCTCATTCTTTAATTTCTGAATCCATCTTATCCAATAAAGAAATAGCCTTCCTTTATCATTGCCGTTTAGGTCATCCATCTTTTAGGATTGTTAAAGTTTTATTTCCTTCATTATTTTCTAAACTTGATGTTGAGAGTCTTCATTGTGAGGTGTGTGAGCTTGCTAAACACAAGCGTATACCTTTTCCAATAAGTAATAAAAGAAGTACTTTTCCCTTTTATCTTATTCATACAGATATTTGGGGTCCCTTCACTATTTCTAATGCTTTTGAAGCATGATGATTTGTAACTTTCATTGATGACTGTATTCGATTCACCCGGGTTTTCTTGCTCAAGTATAAATCTTATGTCAGTTCTGTGTTCCTTAATTTCTTTTCAATGATAAAAAATCAATTTGGTGTAAATATTAAAATACTAAGATCTGATAATGCTTGGAATTATTTCAATCAAATCATCACTCCTTATTGTGAAAAAGAGGAAATAATTCATAATCTTCATGTGTCAAAACACCACAACAAAATGGGGTGGCCGATAGAAAAAATGGACATATTTTAGATCAAACACAAGCATTGTTGTTCCAAAAATGTGTTTCAAAACATTTTTGGGGGGAAGTTATTCTCACAGCCACATATCTTATTAATAGACTTCCCACTCAAGTATTAGGATTCAAGAGTCCAATGGAAGTACTTTCTTCTTTCTATCTAAATTTGTCCATCACAAATCATCTTACACCTCGCATTTTAGGTGTGTATCCTTTATTCATGTCCATAATCAAAGCAGAGGGAAATTTGATCCTCGAGCCCTAAAGTGTATTTTTTTGAGATATTTTTCAACTTAGAAAGGATATAAGTGCTATCATCCTCCATCTAAGAAATTTTTTGTATCAAGAGATGTCACTTTCTGTGAGCAAGAACCATATTTCACCCAACCTCATCTTCAGGGGGAGAGCTTTAGGGAAAGATAAGTTGAGTTTGGAGAGTTTTCTTTAGTTGAGCGATCTTTCTCTGCCAACTCAATCCCCTCAGCCCACACCTATTGAGTCCACATCAGTTGAGTCTCCAGCTATTAGCCCACATGTTTCTAACCCTGAAAATTTTGTTTTTGCAGACGTGCGATTTGGTAAGAACTTGGTGTACTCAAGGAAAAAAAGGGACATTCACATTCCAGAATTTATGCATGTTCAAGAATTTGACTCGAGTCCTTTAAATGAGGTAACAATTTCTGATTGTCCAGTTTTGTAAAGTGAAACTGAATCACAAAATAATGATGATGATCAGAACTTTCCAATTGCCCTTAGGAAAAAAAAAAAGGAGAGAATGCACAAAAAGACCACTATACCCCTTGTCACACTACCTTTCTTTCCAAAAATTCTCCCCTAACTACAAAGTCTTTCTTGTCAACCTTACACCATCATCCTTCCTACTACCCTATCTGAGGCATTATCTAATGAAAAATGGAAGCAAGCAATGGATATTGAAATGGAGGCTCTTGAGAAAAATACGACTTGAGAACTGGTCAAATTGCCAACAAGAAAGAGGCCAGTAGGTTGTAAATGAGTCTATACAGTAAAATATAAGGCTGATGGGTTGATTGAGAGATATAAGGCAAGGTTAGTAGCCAAAGAATACACACAAAATTATGGAATTGACTATCTGGAAATGTTTGCGCCAGTTGCAAAGATAAACATGGTGAGAGTCATTTTGTCCCTAACCGCTTACCTTGGGTGGGAGTTACAACAGTTTGATGTGAAAAATGCATTCCGACATGAAGAACTAGAGGATGAGATTTATATGGAGGTCCCACCTAGATACGGGAAAAATATAAGTACTAACATAGTATGTAAGTTGAATAAAGCTTTATATGGTTTAAAACAATCTCCTTGGTCATGGTTTGGGAGATTTTCTAAAGTTATGTTAGCTTTAGGATACAAACAAAGTCAAGGAGAGCATACTTTGTTCATCAAACACTCAGCTTCAGGAGGGATGACAGCCTTACTAGTGTATGTGGATGACATCATTTTGACTGGAAATGATGAAAGAGAACAATAGGTTTTGAGTTAATGCCTAGCTAAAGCATTCAAGATCAAGACATTGGAAAGATTAAAGTATTTCCTAGGAATTGAAGTTGCTCATTCAAAGAGGAGGATTTTTATATCCCAACAGAAGTATGTGACTGATTTGCTTAAAGAGACAGGTCAAGCTGCATATAAACCAACAAGTACCCCTATAGACCTGAATCATAAACTAGAGAATACAGAAAAAGATGCCATAATGAACAGAGAAATGCATCAGTGTCTTGTCGGACAACTCATTTACTTGTCTCATACTAGACCTGATATGGCTTATGCAATAAGCTTGATAAGTTAATTCATGCATAGCCCAAGAAAGACTCATTTACAAGCTACATATGGGATTCTACAATACCTCAAAGAAACACCAGGAAGGGAGATTTTGTTTGAAAGAGATAATGACATAACTCTTGAAGCCTACACTGATGCAAACTATGCAGGATCTATTGTTGATAGGCAGTCAACAACAAGGTATTGCACTTTTATTGGAGGAAATCTAGTGACATGGAGAAGTAAGAAACAAAGTGTGGTTGCACGATCTAGCACTGAGGCAGAATTTCGTGCAATGGCACAAAGCATATGTGAACTACTATGGTTGAAAATCATCCTTGAAGACTTAAAGATTAATTAGGTTGGGCTAATGAAACTCTATTGTGACAATAAGTCAACAATAAGCATAGTTCACAACTCAGTTCAACATGATCGAACTAAGCACATTGAGATTGGCAGGCATTTAATCAAGGAAAAATTGGACAGCGAGCTAATATGCACTCCGTATGTATCAACACATGGACAACTTGCGAACATTCTCACCAAAGGGTTGAATAGTTCAACGTTTGAGAGGATTGTGTCTAAGCTGGGAATGAGAAGTTCCAATTCACTAGCTTGAAGAGGAGTGTAGAAAAGAAAAAATATATATATGTATTTATTTTTTTTAGAGATTATATGTATTTATTTTAAATATTGTACAAATATAGTTTAGGAAATTATTTTTTAGGAAAGTTTCCTAATTAATATTGTAACTATAAATTCCTAGGGGAATAATCAATGTATGAGAAATTAGAACTCTATTTTTGACAACTTTCAATTCCTGAAGGTACCTTCCTGGTTCAGGTGAGCTAAAGAAAGCTAAGCTGTATAATGCTGGTCATTTATAGAAAGGAGAATTACAAAAAATATTTCAACCAACAGATATAAGAATAGAACATCTTAAACAAGTAAAAAATACCACAGGCAAGAAATCATACCACAAAAATCCTCTGAAGCTGTGACACGGTACTGGCAAAATTAAATTTTGGCACATCTTTCTTCTTTGAGTGTTTGCAGTGTGGGCAGTTCATGTATATAGGTAAATTCCTATTCAACGTTGAAGCAGCATCTTGTGCACTATCATGGCTGATTGAGTGGAGAGACTCACTGAAATCATTCAAGAGATCAGGAGGTCTTGGCATTGCATCAGATGGCTGGGAGTATTCTTTCCCTTGCCTTGAGAGCTTTAACAATGCATTAGGATACATATTACTATTGCTAATATCTTTTGACTTGTTCAAGTTTCTGCCTTTCCTCGCACCAATAGCAGTCCCACTCATGCCAGAATGACCCTTACCATTAAGCTCATTCTCAGAAAATTTTGGAGGAATTGCTCGGCCATGGCCAGTAGTTCCATCTAGTATGTTGACATCAACTTCATCTGGTGGTGAATAAAGAGGTCCAAGTTCCTTGAGGTGCTTCGGGCTCAATATGAAACGATGTCCATGGGGACACTCATGCTCAAATCCAATATAGGCTACTGCATGCTTTAACGACAAGGGGTCTGCTTTGATTGGTTCATTACCATTCGTGTTTATAGGGATCAAATTTCTCCCTATCCTCAAGAAAGGGTCACCAGAGCCTATCCTGCTGGAAGTTTCCTGAGTAGAAATATCTTCAGATCCTTTCTTTCCCTCATAATCAGCATTTGCACGAATGCTTTCTGCAGTTTTCTCCTCATTGGCGCTGCTTTGCTTAACTTTCTCTGGGACCAATGAAGAGGGGTGTTTCTTCTGCTGGAGAGGAGGAAACCCTGAACCTGCAGCGGCTGATCCAGCAACTACTTCAGAGAAAGGTTTTTTCATGGAAACATTAAGAAGACCTCTACCAAAATTAATTTTTTTATTGTCAGGCAAGATGTTCTCTGACTCTCTTGGATTTCCACTTCCAAGCTGCACATTCCCTCTGTATAATTTTCCAACACTACTTTTATCAATGTCTGCTGATGGAGTTGACTCAGTCTCCAGATGTGGGCCTGATTGAAGCACGACATCTGACTGTAAAACTGGCAGTAACCCTTTCATGTTCATCTGCTTCTCCGTACGTATTAACCATTTCAGGAGAAATTTTTGTGAAGCAACGAACCCACTTTGTAACAAACCCTTGTAAGGTTCATAATACCTCGAACTCCCCAGTCGTATCAACCTCCATGAAGATGGCCTTATAGCTCCTGTAGTATGTACCCCTGATAACTGAAAAGCAGGGAGCAGCTTATCACAATCTGGTAAGCAATTGACAGTGTTGGCAGATTCAAAATCAAAAGGATCAGCTTGCAGCTGACGTGAACGACCACAAGCACAAGCATGAAGGAAGACATATCCACTCGAATGTGACTTGGCTGAATCACCTGCTAGCAAACCATCTGCCTCAACAGCATGTCTTTGGTGCATACAAGGTTTCCCTGTCAAACTAATGGCATCACACAGTTGTCTTCCTGATCTCCAAACGGAAAAACACTCATCCTCCAAAATTTTGGCAAAGTGCTCCACAGCAGGTCCCTTTACCATTGAACGAAAAGCAAGTAAAGCCTTATCAAGCTGGATTTCGTGTTGAGAAGTAGGGTAGCAAGGAGGCAAATCTTTGAGATAAACATCCTTCGCAGCTGGAAGAGCTTTCTGGCACCATGAAGTAGAGAATTTTGTGTTCATTCCTTTTCCTCTTTCCAACCAGGATACTGCAATATTGAGAGGATCTGTGCCTTTAGGAGCAATACCTTCAACAAGAGTGGAGTTAACATCTCGTTGCCGATGCCTTCTTTTGTTAATTTCAGTCTCATCTATATATCCACGCTTTCCAGTAAGAATACCATGCAAAATAATTTTACTGGAGGAAAGCCATGACTCAAGATTCGGAAGTTCAGGTGCAGCGGATGTCTTCCCACTGGCAGCTGAAGCTGCAGCCGCAGCTGCAGCAACAGCAACCATACCAACACCTGCTGCAGAGCCACTGCTGCTTGTCACTGCTGCCCCTCTACCCCTCAAGACATCTGCCTGCCTAGAAATAAATTCCTTTATTGATATCATATCGCTGTTGTTGGCATTCTGACTGTGGCTTTCAAGCAGCAGGGAATCTGATGTTGCTTTTCCGTTCAAAACATCTTCCACAAGGCCAATCGCAAATTCAAGAGACTCCCCTCTCCGATTTGTTGATCTATCCACCAGCAGAACAGCTCTTGATGCATCAAGTAAAAACAATGGAGCAGAACTTGAGGCATTAGCACTTCTGGACCCATTCAGAGTGGTTTCAGATCCTGAGAGTGTCCGGCATTTCTTGATTAAGAAGCGTATCTGTGCCTCTAGGGAGGCCTGCAGCTTCTTCTTAAAACCACCTTCAGATTTGCTAGAAGGCCGTGCAAGCACCACTACTGAACCCGTACTTTTCGCTGGTAATTTTGATCTAGCCATACCACTCAAGTTAGTAGATGGGTTCAGCAACGAGTTATCTGTTGCTTCCTCTATGTTCGAGTTGGTACTTGCAGCATCCAAATAATCATCAACAAAGACAAATAGTACAACTGGCGTACACTGCCCGGGAAACAAAGATGCATATGAACCTAAACCAGACATCAGAGATATTGCAGAACCACTACGACCCATGATACGACTCCTACCTGGAGAAACATCAGAAGTAGCAGGGGATTTCATAGGTTGTGACAGTGATGAGGAATGAGGCTTTGATGGCATTCCTGGTAAAGCTTTGGACCTGAAAAATGGGGCTAAAGCATGCTTGGCAGCTTGTAAGACACGAAATTTCTTCAAAATTTGAGGATCAAAATATGAGCCCTCGAAGATGTAGATAATAATGTGGCACACCTGCAATCATAAGGTGACATGGTCAAATTGCAGGAGCATGGGAGTGGCAAATACTTAAAGCTACTGGATTTAGAAATACATCAGCAATCAAACTTAAACGTGGAATAATATAAATCCTCAACTTGAACTAAAAGAAACTTAAACGTGGAAAGCCTTTTACCAGAGAAAAAAAAAATTAGGCAAGTTCCTACTGAGTTAATTTCAGCAATAACGCAAATAGAAGTCAGGAACACAAGTAAGCAAGTTAGCATTAAATCATTTAAAAATAAGCACGTCAGGAACCATTTAATGTGCTATAACAAGCGTAAAATCAAATTTAAGATCAAAAAGTTTCAGCTTCCATAAAGCCTAGATTACAGCTTCAATATACAAGCACAAACCTTCCTGCATACCAGACAACAGTATCAAGTTCTCTTTTTTTCCTCAAGGAGATGCAAGTTAAGGAAGAAAACAGAAACTTCCATACATCAACAAGTACTAAAATTAATCTTAACTCCCTTCAAGACAACATCAAAGATCAACTTCATTGGCCATGCTCTACTCTGCTGTTGTACCCCATGAAAAGTCCAGATTTAAAATGCAGCAGAAGATGCATATACTATGTTAGCACCACGAAAATGGCTATCCGCAAGAAAGCTAAGGCCTGCTTGCTCCATCCATTTTCCATCTTTTGGCACCAGTTTTGAACTGGTGTTTGGAAAAATAAAGTACGAAAAGATGGTCATATCATTCTGCCACCAATCCAAGTTAACCAGAAGGCCTCATACAGCAACATACTGCATTCATTTCTGTATGCTAAATTCTAACCCTCTACAAGTTCAAGCATCTTATCTGGTTTCTTTTTTCTTTTCTTTTTTTTCTTTTTTGATCAAGAAGTTCATGTGTTTTAATACCATAGCATCCAATAAGTTAACCCACATCACTACGCAGGCAAGCTGGCACATAACCTACCTAAGCTGTGCTCAACTCAAGCTTCATTCATGCTTGAGCTTGAAACCTATTAGAAAGAAAAACGAGTTAATATGAACCAAAACTGGCCTAATTGAGCTAAGCTTGAGTTAGTCATGTATTGCTTCAAATCAGGCTCGATTCGATCACATTCTATATTCACTCTGAGTTTAAATCAAGCTTTCAATTTTCATGTTGAGCTTGACTTTCAACTTGGGACCATGCTCCCTACTAAACTCAATTACTCCTATGCATAACTGAAATCCTCCCAAGCGCAAAAAAGTACACTTCCGAAGACTCGAAGACCAATCAACTACACCTAAAAGCGTGACTAGTGATTCAATTACAAAGCTTCTTATACCATCAATTATACTGAACTAAAATCTCTGGATAAAATTGTTTATTATAAATCAATCGCATTTCTATATTGATACCAAAAAGGCTTTTCAATTAAAAAAATCAGAAGTAAAATGATATAAATCCAAACTCACAGAGAACATGAAGAGCAATCCTTGCATATCACCAAACTCCCTTTCCTCCACAAACGAATCAAACCCTAACCCTAACCCTAACCAACCCTCCTTCTCCTCCTCTTTTTCCAGGCGTACATTTTCTCTTACCGGACACTGCGTAGAGCAAAACTGTAAGTACAAAAGCCCTTTCTCTTCCTCGTAATAATACCCGATTCTTCGCGACTTGAACCAATCTCTGAACTCTTCTTCACTGTCCGAGCCTAGGGTTACGGTCTTCTCGAGACGACCCGACCCGAATGCGTTACGGTCGAGGACCCGGTTGATGAGGTGAGTGGAGGAATCGGGCGTGAGGGAGATGAATCCGACGACTACTACGCCGGAGGCAGCGGCAGTAGTGGTAGTGTTAGGGTTAGGTTTTGGGAAGGGGAGGGGTTGGGATGGGGGAACGGAGGATGGGGTGGGCGGCGGTCGGGTCAGGACCCGCATTGAAGGGGCGGTGTGCGTGGTCATGACATGTGGAGGAGTTGACGAAGTGTGAAGGAGGTCGTCATTCATGTATGTAGAAGGATGGAATTTTAAGTACTCTGTGGAATGTATGTACATATATCCGTTAAATTGCATTCTACATCCATTTGGAGCAAAAATATGCACGTGCAACCACAAAAGTAATTTAGCTTCACAATTTAAATTTTCAACACATGCACAAATATTAGCTCAGCTGGCTATCAGATTGAACTTAGATATACGTTTTAATTTAATGTTAGAGATTTAAATATATGAAGGTACTCACTGGATGGATGAAAGCCCTTGCTATAAACTAAACTTTATTTGGGAATTAAGCCAATATATGATAGAAAGAGGAAACTCATTGAAAAAATAAATGTAAAAGGCGAGATTTGTTAAATGTATATTATCTATCATGTAATATGCATTGCACACTTCATGGGACATCAGAGGAGTGATGCGACTTAAGATTAAAATTTCAAGTAAGACAAATTATATAAAACTTAGAGAGGAGAAGTAGACAATTTAATAGATTCAAGCACTTATGACACCACACAATTTTTCCCCTTTAAATAGAAGCAACTTGGATATAAGAGGTTATTGAACTTTTGATATATGTTTGACCTTTAAGCTCGAAAGCTTAATAGCTAATTCCATTTGTGTCTCTTCTTATCTTATGTTTGAAAGCAAAGAGCTATGGCATTATAATTTTGATGCTCAATGATTATTGTCGAATCACTTGAATAATTGACATATCAGATTAAACAAGTCTTCTAGGAATCTTTTATAGGTTTCTATGTGTCTAAGCCTAGCTATTTGTGGATGGTCATGCTAATTGTACAAATCTACTGATAAAGGTCAAGAACAATCGAGCTAACTTTAAAAATTTCTATTTTAAACCCACAAAACCAAAACTCTCTAAATCGTCATAAAATATGAGCCTAATTATTCAAATTTTATCACTAATATGGATAATTAACTTAAGTTGTTATTATGTTTAGCCTAAATTAATATGAATATATTTTGTCTCTCTATGAAAATCAAATGAGACGAAGCTAATTTCAAAAACATAAAGATGAAATAAAGGGAACATGATTAATATAAAGTTGGTTTTTATAAATTTGATAGGGACAAAATACATATACTTTACCTAAACATACCTTTTTTCTAACTTGCTCGATAGATAAGACTATATCTATACAATAATTTTATGAATAAAAAGCCTAAAGGTAGAGATATATATTCCACGAGTAAAAGATTAAACGAATGAACTTCTTGAATTCAAGTAACAATACAATTATCAATAGTTAGAATAGGAAAAGCTTATGGTATTATTGATTTATGACGAACATGGACATTTCATAACAATAACAAAGAGAAAATTGATCATCATTGCTTAACTACTATTTAGCTTTACTAATTTAAATTGAGTACTTGATTTGTGGAGTGCTTTATCTTGATTTATATCAACTATTTATATATTTTTTTTCATACCTATATTGAAGTAATTTAGTTATCTCATATTCTCAAAAAAAATTCCAAACCTTAACCACTTTGTTGTTTCTCCACATACACAATATGATGTTCTTTGTATCTCACCAAAATCAATGAAGGCTCATAACTTTTCTTTCTTTGACAATACTTCATCTTCCTTAAGGGTGTTCATGGCTCAAGTTGATTCAATTTATAGGCTAAACCAAACCAAATAATATTTAAAATAGTTTAATTCAAACCCTTAATGAACCAAGCTGCCTTTAATAGTTCAGAGTTCTAAACCAAATTACTTTAAATATAATTCAATTTAGTTCAATTCAATTCATATCACTTTTAAAGCAACTTAGGGTGCTTCTACACTTTGTTAAAGCTCGATTGACTTGTGCTATGTGTAATAGTTTAATAGATGCACATTGAGATTTTATGGAGATAATGCCATGATACTACTTAAATTCAGTTTCTTTTTTCATTTTTTGTGTAAATTTGAAAATTACTAAATATTATACCCAATCAAACTTTTATTTGCCAAATATTACACCTAAAATTTTAAATTGCTAAATATACTTAATTGAATTTTGTGGGTGTAAGGACCTAAGTGCGAGGGTCACATGCATGCTACGTGATAAATGCGCTCCACATAGCCCAATGAGAGAAGCAATACATATGAGAATGATTAGGAATGAATGGGATGAGGAGAAAGAGTATGTAATCTTTACCAGTGCAATGGAAATGTGGTTAAAATGATTCACGGGCTTACAATTGCAACGCATGGGGCACTATGTGAAGATGATGTCCCCCAAATTTAGATCCTCATCTCCCTTACTTTGGTTGCTGGATGTTGTGCAGGTGTAGGTTCTGACAGAAGAGCTTGCTCTTTAGTTGCAACTTGTTTATTAGTAGTAGGAGGCTCAATCTGTTGGTGTATTCAAGGGGTGAGTTGCAACACAGTATTAACAGGGGTTGGTAAAACCATAACTTGATGCATAGTAACAACAATGGCTATAGAAGGTATAAACTAGATCATTATTATAAGGAAAAGATCCATCTTTCTATTATTCTCTTAGATGACTCGTATGGCTTGAGCATTATCAGGTACACCCTCGTGTAGTGTTTCCTTGATTTGCATTACCAATGGCAAGTGTTGTTTGTTTAGTGGTTTTAAGATTAGTATCGAGCTCTTGATTATTACCATCAGCAGAGTTGAGTACTCTTCTCCTTGGAGGTATCATATTGTTAGCTTGTCTCTCCAATGAAGTCGCTAGAGAATGTGGGTCATGTGTGTATTATGTGAAAACGTGCTACACGTGACTTAATGAGAGAATCAACACATATGGGAATAATCATAGATGAATAAGATGGGAAGGAAGAGTAAGCAATTTCAAATAGGCTTAAGCGCTTTAGCAGTAGGTGGATATTCTATAATATATTGTGGTTTTGAATTTTGATCTTTTGAGAGAAAAATTTGGTAGAGTAATGATATTTCTCTAAAAGTTCACTACTCTTCAAATGAAAAACTATGGGTATTTATAAAATTTTGGTTATACAATCTCATTCGTTTAATGGTGATGATAATCAACAGTGGTAGGTGTATGGACCCTCGCATGGGCTTTTAGTGAGCTTAGGTCCATTGAAGGCCTTTCATGCGTGAGTTTTGTTAAAAAAAGGTTATATTGGAGTAGTCAACCTAACGAACCCTACTCCAAGCCCATCATAAGACTTAACCTTTTAGATCTCGTCATCTTAATTTAAAGAGTCAAATTTAGTTAATTATTAAGGTAAAAACTTATAAATCAAATTTAACTCTTTATAAATTTCTACTCATAAATTTTATTACTTTTATTATCTTCAAACCGGTGACATGATAAATAATCATTGTTAAAAGAATACAATAATAGTAGTAAAGTTGACAAGCAAAATAAGATATTTAATAATATCAAATTTTAAGTGCAAAATTAAATAAAAAGAAAGCATTTTAAGTAGTACTTGATTATCTATTGTCTCCAAAGCTTATTGATATTGTTTATGGTGTCGCTTTTTATTAATTAGCTACATTTTTCATTGTACCTTGGTGAATCAAGTATAGTCACCAAAATGGGATTATAATTACTAATAATGTACCTGTTTGTCATTTTTATCCCATAAGATCATAGCCCCTTATAATCATAGCGCTAATAATATTAGATAAAATACAAATGAAAAATATATGAAAGTGTTCTATAGTTACAAATACTGCTCAACAAATTGATTAGACATAAATAAACTCTTTTATCACTTAAAGCATGGTTTACATTATTATTATTTAATAGAAATACACACTCTAAGAGTTTAAAACATAGCTAGGTAACTGCAATGTCCCATTGTTACGTTTTTTACCTTCTGGGTAAAAATCCTAGTCAAGTGAGCCCAACCCAATTCCAGGCACAGAACACAACGCAACCAGCCCAGATAGCAAAATCCCCACATAAACAGCTGCCCAAACTTTTGGGGACAAATCTCGAACTTACCCGAGCCATAGCCTCTCAATCATCTTCGAAAATGCAAGCTCCTACTCTATCGTCAACATCATCCATGGCTACTCACGCTATCCACCAGCCATCCTATTCCTTCCCAACCCGATTCCCTAACCCTAACCCAAACAACATTCTCAAATCCTCCTTCCATGGCGTTGCACTCAAACCCGCTCGTCATTCCCTCACTCTGTCTGCTGCTTCCCGTAAACCTCTCACAGTACTCGCTGCTACTAAGAAAGCCGTAGCCGTTCTTAAGGGTACTTCCAATGCAGAAGGAGTTGTAACTTTGACCCAAGAGGATGGTGGTATGTTGTTCTCATTTTCATCTTTGTGTGTGTGTGTGTGTGTGTTTTCACTTGGTTTCCTTGAATTTTTTGTTCTATTTTGTGTTTTGAATCTGGCTTTTGTGGAAGTTTGAATTTTGGAACGACCCACAAGATGAAGTTTAGATTTTTGGATTTATTTATGATTCCTTGCTGTAATTTGAATGTTTGCACACTTGATGAAAGCTGAAAATGACAATATTAGTTACCTTTTTCTACAAAGCACATATGAAATGAAATAATTTCGGAAACTTTTATAGAATGAGTGAGTCCATGTAAGGTGTGCCGTTGACTCCTATCAATACCATAATATGGTTTTTTATTTTTATCTTTCTTTGCTGGATACTCATAAGTGCTTGGAACTATGTCTAATGCTATCTATTAAGCACTAAGCTAGAATCGGAAATATATTTGCTATAAATGGATTATAATGCCATACGTTGGAAAGTTTTTACAAGTCAAAGTTAGTAACTATTTCCAATCCAGAAGATCCAATCTTAATAACTATCTTTAATCTGTGAAAGCGTGAAGAAGGAAACTTGGTTGATTTGACCACTCCAATTATGTAATTTCTTAAAGGAAAATGTGGACAGTTGCCTCCAATCACTTGTTGAGGCGTGATGTATTTATTTTTTCATAGTGTATTATCAACCTAGGAAAATATAAAAAGTTTATTTTTTGAGCAAGCACTTGCTCAGGACCCGTTCATGGGACCTTTTTTGGAAGGAAAAATACTTGTTGTTGCAAAAATACCAAGCTGAAAGTGTCACGAAACTCTTGCAACTGCTGTGTATTGACATTTGAAAAAGAAGTATTGAGTGGGAAAATAAGAAAACAAAGTCCACGTATGTTGCAATGACGTTTCCGCTGATTGTGATCGGTTCCTCTATCACTTCTCTTATTGGAATTGAAGAGTTTAGGGCTTTAAGTGTAATTTCTCAAAATGCTAGGTTCATATTTTGTGCTCTGGATTCTGGATTTTGTGGAAGTTTAAATTTTGGAGCTACCCACAAGACAAAGTTTGATTTTCTGAGAGTAGTAGAGGTAATATGTGCTAACGGATCTACTTTCTAGAGAGAGAAAATGCTCTCTCTTCTCTCTAACTCTACTCCCCAATCCTCCTAAAAGACCACTTCTTTTAGGCTAAAACAAACACATTAACCACACGTCCCTTTCCTTACTTTCTTCCATTCCTATTGAATCACCCTTCTAGGCGCCCCCCAAGTCCTAATGAAGGGAGGGTCGAGTAAGCGTTTGGAGTTGGCCACTAGGGCTCCTTCCGGTCGTCGGAGTACCTTGGGGGATCATTTTCCCCCACTTTTATTTGGAAACCCGATGCCTTGTAACCAAGACACACTTCCAGAGGTGGGTTTCCAATTTAGCCAAAAGAAGGATAAAGCAAAAGCAACTTTATATCCTTCTGAAAGCAACCAAAAGTACTTAGCTCAAAATAGCAATTTGGACCCTTGTGCACTTGGCGAAAAGGACATACCTGCTCCTCATCAGATGGGAAAAGTCAATGCAAATTGTACTTTTCCAGAAACCAACTTAGCCAATTTCCCTACTCGGAGCCATTTCTCATTTGGTAATACCACATTGGAGGGGGTAAGTGAGCTCCTAGACAAAGTTGCGGAGGAAAACCACTCTAAAAAACCTCTCTCTCCTAACTCACCTAAGGCCAAGACTTACACCCATGCGTGCGCCCCTTAAGACATGGTCCAAGAGCTGGTGTTCAAACTCTGATTTATCCCTCCAGTAAAGAAGGGTGGCATCCCTAGAGTCAAGAATCTGAAATCAGTGGAGGACGAAGGGGCTGATTATTGGAACTCAACTCTGGTGGGTTATTTTTTAGGCTGAAAAATGCCTTTCTCCTTAGTCCAAACAACGACCGTCAAACTTTGGAAGGAAACATGGTATCCCCAACGTTTTAGGCAATAAGGAGGGTTTCTTTTATTTCCATTTCGCCAAGGACAAAGACCTATCCTCCATCCTCGAGAAAACATGGTATTTCTCTCAATGTTTTTTGATTTTACAGAGGTGGAGGAGGGGAATGTCTCTTGACAAACCCCAACCAACACACGTTCTTGTGTGGGCGAACTTTAGTTGTATTCCATGCGAGTTTTTGAATGCTTATGGAGTTAGCTTATATAGCTAGTGGAGTAGGCACCCTGATCAAGGCTATAACACACTAATTGCCTTCAGATAAAGAGCTAACCAGGCTCGAGTATTGGTCGAGATTGATGCTAGGGAGGAACTAATTACTCAAGTTGAAGTTGAAAAACCAGATGGTACCTTGGCAACAATCCACATTGAGTATTAGTGGCTCCCTCCTAGATGTAGAGTGTGCAAGGTTTTTGGCTACTCTTGCAACCCGGTGCAGAATTTGACCCCCAAGCTTCCACAGGAAGCTTGAAAGCTAAAGGTGACCATTGGGTGCCCATTCATTGTGGAGGCAAGGGCAAACGGATATTGAATAAGAACGAGGTTGGTGCAAGCTCTATGCCTAGTTCACCTCCTCATCAAGCTCAAGTGGAAGTCGGTGAGGAAGTTCAATCTCCTCTAAAACGAAAACCAATTGAAGTTGGAGAGAGTGAGAACCTGGCCTGTGTGATGGAAGTTGAAGCCAAGGTTGAGGAAGTTCATCCTCTTCCTGAACAAATACTAAATGTAGTTGGAGGGTGCGAGAGTATTGCGAATGAGATGGAGGTTGAGGCTGAAATCACTTTTGCTACATTGCAGAACCACCAGAAGAAAGGCTCCTCTCAAGACTTCCCAGATCCCACCCATGTCTCTGACTCCACTAATTAGTTGGGAGAACTCCAAGACCAAGTACCCTTGGACGTCCACTTGCACCGTTCCGAGAGTGGGAATATGGATGAAATAGAAGAGTTTGAAAACACCCCATTAAACAAACTGCTAGTTCAAATTAATAAGACACTAGATAGCAAACCCAAAAGCAATAGGAGCTCAAGCTCTTCGGGGCTTCGGAAGAAGAAACAACGAAAGAGATGTTGCAACTTCACCTAGGTGCTAGTGGGTCTAGTTTACTTTACCTCATGAATATAGTGGCCTGGGATATAAGAGGGTTTAATGACCCTATTAAAGTTGCGGATGTCAGAAGGGTGTGCGAAACCAACAAGATCTCCTTTATAGGGTTACTTGAAACTAAGGTAAACTCTTCAAATGAAATGGCTATTTGGAACATGTTGGGACTAAGGTGGCAAGTGGCGATAAATCAAGTTGCACGGAAGCGTATGTGGTTGGCCTGGAACCCAAGGGATTGGAATATTTGAATTGAGGATGAACACATGCAATACATGCATTGCGCAGTAAAAAACCTGAGAACAAATATCCCCCTCTTCATCACATTTATTTATAGCTCCAATAATGATAGAGAAAGAAGATCCTTATGGGAAAACACTATGGCTCTCGTCCCATCTTTGACCATGAGCCCATGGTTGGTACTTGGAAACTTTAATACAACGAGGTGCCCTTTGGAAAAACTAGGGGGAAGGACTTAATGACATTGGCAATGGATGATTTCTAGAATTGTCTAGCCACTTTTGAGCTGGAAGATTTAAGATATACTAGGGACTTCTTTACTTAGACTAATAGATAGGAACAAAACCTGATTTTGAGAAAACTTGATAGAGTTCTGGTTAACCACCACTGGTTAGAAGTTTTTCCGAGAACATAAGCCAAGTTTGTATTTCCCATACTCTCGAACCACTCCTTAGCCATCACGTGCATGAACTTGAGTTTTGGTGCAAGGAGGATGCCTTTCAAGTTCTTCAACTTTTGGATTGAGCACAAAAGCTTCAAAGACACAGTCATTAACACAGGGAGCAACGAGATCAATGGTTCAAAAATGTTCCAAGTAGTTAAGAAGCTCAAATTGTTAAAATTGGAACTAAGACACTTAAAATCGGTCCAAGTATTCCCTCATATCTAACCGAGTGCAATTGGCAAGAATACTCTTTAACAATTGCAAACTTTCATATAAGGCAATGGGGACACATCGTGCATGGAAGAGGAGAAGGAAGCCTTTGAGAAATACTACTTGCTTAGAGGAGCTGAAGAATGTTTTTTCAAGTAGAAATCCAAGACAAATTGGTTGAGATTAGGGAATAAAAATAATTCTTTTTTCCTTAAAGCCGTGAAGAACCTACACAATAGAAGCTCATTGTATAGGCTATCAATGGAGGATGGAAGTGAGGCAGTAGGGGAAGCAGAGGTCAAAGATTTGGATGTATCGCACTTCTAATAGCTCTATGACAGCTCCTAACCTCTTATTAACCTTGAGGAGGTTCACAACTTAGTGACTTGGGAGTTGACTGAGCAATAGGAGAAGGAACTAAATGCACCATTCTCGGATGAAGAGATAAAGAGGGGTTTTTTTTTTCGTAAGCAAATGAGAAAGGCTCAAGGTTGGATGGGTACTTTGCCAAATTCTTCAAGGAGACTTGGGAAATTATAAGTAATGATGTGTCTACAGCATTCAGGGAATTCTTATCCATAGGGCATTTGTTCAAAGAAATAAAAACCACCGATATCTCCTTAGTTCCGAAGGTAGCCAATCCTTCAAGAATAGGAGAATTTCACCCTATCGCGTGTTGCAACATTCTTTATAAAGCAATATCTAAAGTTCTTGCAGTGTGCTTAAAGAATGTTCTATCATCATTGATTGGAAGAGAATGGGTAGCTTTTATTGTTAGGCGAAGGATCACGGATAATATCTTCATTGCACAATAATTGATGACTGGATATTAATTGCAAACAAGTGCCCCCCATTGTACCTTAAAAGTGGACTTACAAAAGGCATGATTCAGTACGATGGGACTTTTTACTAGAGGTTCTTAAAACTATGAGATTCTCTTTGCATTTTTGCACCCTCATTACACAATGAATCTCCACTTCGAAATTCTCTATCAATATTGATGGAGAATTGGTGGGTTATTTTGCTATCAAAAGGGGCCTAAGGCAAGAGGATCCCATCTCTTTCTACTTATTCGTAATTGGCATGGAAGTTCTCTCCACCCTACTGTAGAGACTCACTTTGAACCCCAACTTTTCTCTCCATTGGAGATGCAAATCTGAAAGTTTAACTCATTTTTTCTTTGCAAATGACCTACTTATTTTCGCAAAAGGCAATGTTGAATCAACTTCCTTGATCAAGGATGCTTTACAGCACTTTCATTTGCTCTTTGGTCTAGTTGCCAACAATAGCAAGAGTAGCATTTTCTTCTCCCATGTCCTTACAAGGGTTAAAGAGAATATTTTATGGATTACTCAATTCCAATAAAGTAAACTCTTAGTATGCTACTTGAGAGTTCCACTTCTTTCCACAAAACTCAAGAAGAAGGACTGTGATGCTCTCTTGGAAAAAATCTTGGCACGCATCAACTCTTGAACCTCTAAATACCTCTTCTATGCAGGTAAACTATAGTTAGTTAAATCAGTCATTTCCTCAATGCAGATTTTTTGGAGTTTTGTATTTTTACTTTCGAAAGTTATCATCACAAAAATTAAACAATTACTTAGGAATTTTTTGTGGAGCAGAATACCGAATATCTACTCTAAGGCCAAGGTTAGGTAGGTTGAGGTTTGTACACCATTGAAATGTGGAGGTTTAGGGATTCCTAACCTTCAACATTAGAACAAAGCTATTTAGATCAAATATATATGGCATTTGTGCAAAGATGGTCCTAGGAGTTTATGGCCGGAATGGGTATACTCTACTCTATTGAAAGGAAAAAGCTTTTTGTCATTAAGAGCACCAGCCACATGCACTTAGTCTTGAAAGAAGCTACTAAAATTAAGGTGCATGGTTCGTAACAGTTTTCAATAGGAACCTAATGATAGCTTATTCATCTCACTTTGGAGAAACTACTAGCTTCTAATGTGCTCGTTAGACACAATATATAGTGCATAAGAGATGGGGAATTCAAGCCTCCCTTTGACCACAAAGCTATGTTCTTTGATGAAGAATAATGCATGGCGGCTACCCGATAATCCATTTTGGTCAAACATTCAAATTCCATCCCACCTCCAACCGAATGCCTCACTTTTAGACCGGCTTCGCTGGATTCACTCCACTTCAGGAGATTACATTATCAAGAGTGGATATGACTTTCTTAACCTTCTAGGTACCATCATGCCTTGGCACAAAGTTATTTGGCATAAGTTTTCCCTACCTAGGCATTCTTTTATCATATGGCTAGCCTGGCTAGGTAAATGATCCACCCTTGATAAACTAGTTTCCTGGAGAATTGTAACTTCTGTGACTTGCTTTCTTTGTCAACAACGTTTGGAGGATCACTCCCATCTATTATTTAGTTGCAGCTATACTTCTTAAATATAGGGATTGTTTTGTGATTACCTACAGTGCTCACCATCCTTAAAAAATTGGCTGAGTACAACAGTTTTATTGATTGCAACAGCTGATTCCTGTACCCTTATCTTCCAAACTTGGTGGGTGGATCTAGTTGCTGCGATCTACTACATTTGGAGAATTCGCAACAAAGTGCGCTTAGGGGTAGTTGTCCCAGCTCGGGTACTTTTTTGTAATTTCGAAGAGTTTACCTCGTTTCACACTACTTTTTAGTTTTGTTTAATGTATTTGTATTTGTGATATAATCCTACCCATCTTATTAATGGTTGTGCACCTTTTTTTGGATCAATAAAATTTGAATTATCAAAAAAAGAAAAAGTTTGATTTTTGGATTTATTTGTTATTTCAACCTATAATTTGAATGCTTGCACACTTGATAAAAACTGAAAACGACAATTTTAGCCACCTCTTTCTGCAAAACACATATGAAATGGAATAATTTTGGAAACTTTTATAGAATGAGTGAGTCCATATAGGTGTGCCGATGACTCCTATCAAAACCAAAATATTAAAATTTTTGGTTTTTCCTTTTCTTTTCCTTTCTTTGTTTCTTTATTAATTTTTTTGCTGGATACTCAAAATAAGTGCTTGGAACTATGAATAATGCTATCATTGAGCACTAAGCTTGAATTGGAAATATATTTTCTAAACGGACTATAATGCCATATGTTGAAAAGTTTTTTATAAGTCAAAGTTGGTAATTCAGAATTAGTAATTATTTCCAATCCCAAAGACACAATATTAATAATCTGTGAAAGTGTGGAGAAGGAAACTTGGGAGATCCGACCACTCCAATTATGTAATTTCTTAAAGGAAAATGTGGACATTTGCCTCTGATCACTTGTTGAGGTGTGATGTATTTGTTTTCTCATAGAGTGAATAATCAATCTAGGAAAATATAAAAAGTTTTTTCTTGAGCAAGCTTGCTTGGGACCTGTTCATGGGACCATTTTTGGAATTCAAAAGTTAGGGCTTTAAGTGTAATGTTCTTATTCTTCGTTTTTGGTGTCTTCTTCTTCTTCTCCCTTTTTTTCTTTGGGCTTCCTGAGCCATTTAGAATCTAATAATGATGAATTGGCAGCCAGTAATAGTTTTTGTGCTTTTCTAGGTCCTACTACAGTAAATGTTCGTGTTGCTGGTCTGACTCCAGGACTTCATGGGTTCCACTTGGTAAGCTGTTTGTTCTTGTGCAAACATGTTATAAGATCACTCTTGAGCTGTCGTGTTAGGTCTGTTAACCACAATGTCAGGTTCAATATTAGACTTAAGAGTTTTCCTTCTGCCTTTATTTATAATGAATGATGGGTTTTGGGCTCCTCAGAGAGAACCTGATGATCTCTGGTTGAATAACCACAAAAGAGTTTGAAACTGAACGTAACTTTCATTGCTGGAGTTAAACTCCTTTCAATACATGACACATGGTAGTTACTGGATTTCTCCTCCCCATAACCCACTACTCGTATGGTAACTATCACATCTCCTGCCCTAGTCACGCCCAGCTCCCCACACTTTGACTGACTCAAACAACAGATATTAAAAAGACCAACTACAATAACAGATTGGCAACAACCTGATTACATAAACCACACAGGACACACTATTTACAAATGCACACTAATTGCATGACTCAATTAATAACACATACATAATACTTGACCAACGACCACAAACACAAAGATGCAACAGCAACAGCAAAGATGTTCAAGGACGACTTCTTGTCTTCCTACATGAATACACATGCTCAAATGGCACTACTTCATCCTGTGAATGTGAGTTAACTTCGCATGTAACAAAACAGTTCTATTTTGAAGTGTCTTCATTGAGAACCTTTTAAGGCAATAATGGCTTTCGGTATAGTAATGTGTAATATTTGGCTGACATACTGACTTTAGAATACTATGTAGAAGTTGGAGATGGCCATGGCAGCTTGTTGATGGCTATTGGTTACTGGTTACATTGTGCGGTGTCAACGCAGAAAGCAGTTAGTTGTTTGTCAGAGTTTATGGTTAATTATAGCTGATTGTTGCCTTGTGGTAGTGACTACTGTGCTAATACTGAGTGTTGCTTATGATTTACTATTGTGAGAGTTTGTTAGTCCTAATAAGGTAAGTGGTATTGGTGGTAGACTAGTGGTGCATTGGTAGTCTTATGGTGAGTGGCGATGGTTTTCATAGTGAATTTACACTGATTGGTATCTTATCATTGGATAGAGCATTCTTTCACAATGCAAGGAAGTGTGGATATTTTTCAAAGATATTATCTTTGGAAAACATACTCTTTAGCTTTAATAGCTTCTCTAACCTATATTCACATACTGAATCAATTTTGTTTTTCCTCTGTCCCTCTAGCATGAGTATGGTGACACCACAAACGGATGCATTTCAACCGGTGAGTTCCAGCTGTTATTTGAATTTGTGAAAGCATATTTGCACCTTCGCTTGAACTTGATGAACTATCAATCTTATGGCTATATTGGATGAACAATTGAACATATCATATTTTGCACATTGACATTCTCTTCATTTGACTTCAAGGAGCACATTTCAATCCGAACAACATGACACATGGTGCTCCAGAGGACAAAATACGCCATGCGGGCGACCTGGGAAACATAATTGCTAATGCCGATGGTAGCATTTTGGCTTACAGTTTCCTTTATTTGTTTGTCTATCTAGTCAAATCATTTTACAGTGTCCATTAAACTTCTTGTTATACAGGAGTGGCAGAGGCAATGATTGTGGACGGCCAGGTACTGTCTTGTGCATCTACAAATGCCTAAGACTACCTTCATCATCAAATTTTAAGTTTTTATTTAGTTATAATAACTTAATTTTTGCCAAATCTTGCAGATATCACTAAGTGGTCCAGATTCGATAGTTGGAAGAGCTTTTGTGGTTCACGAGCTTGAGGATGACCTTGGAAAGGGTAAACATTTAATTTTAATCTGCTATCTTGCCTTTTATTCTCATCATGCAGAAAATGTTGGGTTCATTATTTTCAAGGCACTTAGTAGAGTTAAATGGCTTATCGTTTATACTTTTCTTGGTAAGTTAGAGAATTATATCGATAATAAACAGTAAGCCCATATCAGGTTCTCATGAAAAGCCTATATCGGGACATGAAATATAAGAAGCACACTCAGGTGCAAAGATAATTTTAACAGCTAGAGAGTTACATCTGGAAGGTAAGAGACATATTTGACAGCCTTAAAAATGAATAAATAGATAAAAGAAAATCCTTTGAACAACATAATTGATGGGTTTTGCTACAACTCCAGTTCTCCTAGTATTTCTTTCTCGCCAAATACTTTTGAGGTAGGCCTTCAAATCTTTTCAAGTGCTGCTTTTATGGAAAATATACCATTCATGTGCTGTCCAAGCCAAGCCAATCTTTACTATTCAGCTCCTAATTTTGTCTGACTACCACGTTGAGGCCAGTGCCAACACAAAATTAACAAGATCTCTTTCTGTATTCTGTCAATATGTATATCTTTCTTTCTAATTATTCCCTCCGGTGATGCATCTGTGTAGGTGGGCATGAACTTAGTCTAACCACGGGTAATGCCGGTGGAAGATTGGCATGTGGTATGTACAGAATATGCATTACTTATTGTTTTCTTCATTTTTTGCCCTAGTCTAATTGCCACAAGCATTCATTCTGCTATTTTATCCTATTTTATATATTTTTTATGTGAGGACATTGCCTTCAACCTGCAAGTTCTCACATGACAGTCATGTTTGACTGCCTCATTTGCTTGAACTAACCAGTCAATTATAGCTATGTCCATCCGCCACTTGGAAAAGAAAAAAAATATGGGAGCAGTTGTAGCATTCACTGTGGCTTTTCTAGATCCTACGAATCAGGATAGAATATGGTTCGGGCTACTTTTAGTATTAGAACATGTGCATCCTTAGTCATGTCTAATGTGTTATTCTGTCCTCAACCTTTGGTTATATGATTGTGGATGCAGGTGTTGTGGGTCTGACCCCTCTATAAGTGGTTTATTTGTATGAGCTCCTTCGGTTCCATTTTCAGAATCATTCGTGTACTTTGAGGATGCAACATACTGTGACAGGAGATTGTCATTGTGAGTGTAGTAACATGATCGATTCAGGCAATTGCCTTATGTGAATTGTGAAGGTGAATGAGACTTAAACTCTATATTTCTGTACTCGCCTATGGTTTTGATACACGTACTCGACTTCATGTGGAGTAAGTATGACTTTCTTCATTGTTTTTATATTTGTGTGATTGGGGAAAAAGGTACACGGAGTGTTACTTTTGGATTTAAGTAATTTAATGTTTAAATTTTCTTTCTATAGAAATACTTTATTTTAAAGTATAAATACTAAATTTTTAAAGAATAAAATTTTAGGCATTAAATTATCTATGTATAAAAGTATAATCACTTTGTGTACCTTTATCCCATGTGATTGTATCTGGTCATTCTTGCTTTGAGTAACTTCTTTTAGTCTAAAGAGTGTGGCTCTTGAGGATTTCATGCAAAATTTTGTCCTTGGACAAACCAAGAAACTATTAGATACACCTAGCTTACCTATGAGCATAGATAAACCAAGCCAGCTTGTTAGTTACTCTATCTTGGCTCCACAAAGATTGCTCTGATCTGATTATACTTGAGCTGAACTTGAACTCTAGCTAAGCTATTCAAATAACTTATCAAGTCAAGTTTGAACTTAAATTTATTTAGCTTGACAAGTTCATGAGCTTAAATTACATATCAAGTTTAATTTAATTGAAGTTGCATTCAAGCTTTGATATAATTAAGGGAAGATAAAGCTTTCTAACTAATTGAGTTTAGATAGTTTAGTTGAGTCAATTCTGAGTTTGTTAAGTAGCATTTTGAAATGAGTTCAAGTTAAAAATTTTAAGCTTAATTATGTTTAAACTTCAAAATTTTTAAATCAAGATTGAGCTTGACTTTGAGCTTGAAAACCATACTGTACGTTTTAATCGTTTTATTTACACCTCTTTCTACATTAAACTAAAGAAATCAAAATATAATTAAGCATATTTCACTTCACCCAATACTAGCCCAAGCCCAACAACTTAAACAAACATTGTTGTCAGCCTTTGTCGTTGTTGTTGCATGCCAAAACAGAACCACTAATATCGATCTATATGTCATATCAATTTAGCTATTACTCTATTGTTTCGGTTACCATGGTGGCATGACCTTCAATTGAACTACTTGGAATATTTTTAAGATGTTAGCTGATTTGGTAGCTATGGTTTTAATGTAGTAGATTTGAAATATATTTTAGATTATTGGTATGAGAATCAATCCTACTCCATTTCGTTGCAAGTTTAAGAGAATAATGATCATGATCGTACGTTTATTAAAAAAAAAAAAGATTATGATCTTTCCAATTGAAAAGTAATGCATGATCATGATCGTGTTGTGGTTATGAATTCAAAGTACACTCTTGCTTCAATTGATTTTTGGATTAATTCAAATTGGTGATAGAAGAGACAGGAATTATGACGAGAAAAGTCTTAAAAGCTTCTTAGTTGACAGTACGACTTCCATTTTCCACTCAATCTTTTTTATTTTTACTATATGACAATATTATATCTTAATGCCACTAAATTGAGCAGTATATATATATATATAAAGCACAAGTATTAAGTGCAAGATACATCGAAGTAAAATGTAGGTATTAAAATTGAAATTCGATCTAAATTCGCATCACTTTTTAATAATATATTAAATTTATCATCTAAACTTTAGAATTAATACCTATAAGCTTCGGTTAAATGTTAATTAACCTTCACCTCAATATGAAAATTGACCTACATTAAGTTATTTATAAGTTTTATCTAGTCATTACTAAGTAATTTACATATTACACAATGATTGCTTTGAATTAAATTATCCAATATTATGTATTTTCTTAGATGAAAATGAGATGAAGGAAAACCTAAGATGGTCGTAGAAAGGATCAGAGCAAATTATTATTATTATTATTGTCATTGGTAGCAAAAACTACTTCCATATTTATCCAACAAAGTTTGTAGTACTCAATTGGTGCAATGTAATGCGTTTTATTTATATTGAAATTAGAATTAAGTTCACTAAAAAAATTGAAATCTATAGATGGCTAAAATATTCCTATACTAAATTAACTAGGCTTGATACTTAGTTGAACTGATTATTTGGATTAAGTGATAAGTCTAGGTAATTAGGCCCAAAAGGAGAGATAATTTGACTTGGTAAATATAGAACAGGGATTGTTAAGACTAATTGAACTAGTCTCAACCTTTCTTAATAGGTTTAGGCACTTAGCACAATTGTCCATAGGCTTGGACAAAGAAACTCATGAAATAGTTGACTCATATATCTATTGATCATTAAGACAATTTGATAGAATAATAACCGAGCACCAAACTCTATATATACACAATGATTTTTCATCCTTTCATATAGTTAAGAGATTAGAGAACTAAGACTCCACAATCAAGCTTTGTGCTCGAGAATCAAATAGGCTTTAATATTTTTAAATAAAGTCATCACATAATAAATCAACAAATCTCAAAGTAATTTCTCTCTTTCCTTCAACTTTACCTACTATGGTTATGGAGTGAATATGATCTCCTCTAGATGCAAAAGTACATACCGTGATTTTTCTATCTATCAATAATTGCAGGTATTGCATGATGCATATGAAGAAGTAGACCGTTATCTCAACAATAATGAGTCAGGCTAGTATTTGTAGAGCCCTCTATTAAGTAGTTATGCATTACTTGGAACCTCCAATTCTTTGAAAAAACTAGAAGATGGAGTTTCATTAAAATACAAGTCATCCTTGCTCATATATCAAGAGCTTGAAGTTAGCATTTTTGAGCTCCTTCTATTGTCACAACCATATTAATAATATACTAACACTATATATTCTTCATTTTGAACCTTTTTTAAATCATCCTATTTTAAGTTGTCATTTCATTGCATGATACGAGACTTGTACAACATGAACTTGATAAAAACTTTACAACATCATACAAGATGTTTAAAATTTTAACAATAATGTAAGAATAGATCTTAAAAGAAATGCAACAATTGCATTGTCATTGAAAAAAATTTATATAAAACTCTAATTAATAATTCAAATGAAAAAAAAGAAAGGGAAAGAGAGAGAATATGATGTGCAATATGGTGCATTTCGGGAGCAAGCTGATTATTATCCTACAAAGAACTTTTCCCTTGCAACAATGGCCTCATCGGTTTGTGGTATCATCGGAATCGGCTTTTTACTTCCCCAAGACCATCTCAAAAACCCATTAAATCACTTCAAATTCTTCACGCAATAAGTAGTTTAATGCATGCATTAGTGAATGAAGTGTAAAAGCAACGTGGAAAGATGACATAAATCCCGTTGTACACAAAAAAAGAAAAGAAAAAGTCTAGCTAGCCCAAGCACAAGCATCACGCTACCATTCTCTTGAAAGTGAAAACAAGGGAAAGGGCTAGGAGCCCCACACTGCATTCATGCAAGAAGGCAGCTCACGTGGGGGGTGGGGGTGGGGGCATGTACACACAAAACACCAAAAGTGCATCGTGGGCGATGCAAATTGTCAATTGCCATTTGCCCGTACCCAATCGTTGCGTTGGCTGGCGACACCCTCGAGCCATTAGCTAGCCATGCAGCACCAACCACGTTCCATACTTTCCACGCCCACCGGATTTTATGAATCAAAGTCAACTAGGTTCCATTATTTTTCTTTTTTCTTTTTAAGGATTCCACTGTCGGGATCCGACGTTTCTGCTTCTACAGTCTTCTAGGGACGTAGCCAATCACATTGCTCTCTCGAGTCTCGACAACTTCAACGCGTTGGAATAATAATGAATTTTTTTAATGATGAAGTCTTTATAGACGCTTTGTATAGAGTTTTTGCATCCATCCCTATTCCAACGTAACGATTGCTCCGGATATCTATTATAATCCATTACTTTGGAAGCTTTTTTTTTTTTTTTTTGGTTATCATACCTTTTTTATTTAATTTTTTAAAAAACAGTTACTATTGAAAAAATGTCATTAATTATTTAAGTTTTCAATCTCTTCCACTCTTACATTTCTATAACGTTTTTTATTCTTTCTCTCAAATTGTAGAATTAAAAAAATAAAATCAATCACAATGTAATTCATTAAATTATAAGGATAACTTTTCATATATCATCATAATGTTTGATAAGCTTATCCTCTTATTGATAGTTCTCAAACCAAGGCCATCGCATCGTAATAAAAAATCGTCTCAGCATTCATTTTTCTACGTAGAAATAGGTTTTTCAATGGGATCTATTTTTTCTTTTTCTTTTTTTTTTTTTGTATTTTGGGTAAGATTTCTATTATTTTTGTTTAATTTCTCTAGTAATATGTCCATCACTTTATTAATATTATTGTTATGTTATCTAACCTTGCATAATAGATTTTATATGTTATTATTTCAAAATTCTATTTTCCAATGTTATGTTCTCCACTCTAATGTTCAACCATATTCATGTTAATTATATTTTATTTCTTATATGTTCGTAGGTTAAGGCTCTTCAACAACAATTGAGGTGGCCAATGGGACTAAAGATAGTAGTGAGTAGGGATGGTTGCGGTTCAGTTCATTTTTTTTTTGGTTCCTAAATTGAACTTAATCATATGATTTGGTTCATAATTTTTTCAAACAAAAAAAAAAAAAACGATTTGATTCATGATTCGAATGATTTGTACACGTGTTATTAATTTTATTCTATATATAAGTCAATAAATTATAAAAAATTATACTTGACACAAAAAAATTATTATTACTTCTTTGATATTATTCATCATCTTTAATGTTCATTTGATATATTTACGATAATTTTATTGTCTCTATTAAGGTAATTATGATTTCTATACTAGTCAAAAAGTAAAAATATATTAAAAAAATAGTAAGTTACTTGACAAAAACCAAAAACAGTTCGATTCAGTTTGTAAATTTTTCAAACCTAATTTACAATTTGGTTTGATTCGATCCGATCTTATTTGTGGCTCGAGAGATTTTTTTACCCACCCCTAACAATGAGTAAAATTTATCTGATATTGCTTTATTGATGTCATGCAAATCAAGGATTACATCTAACAAAATATCTACAACATCTTTTGTATAAGATTCTAGAAATTTTTTCTTTTTGCAACATTTAATTATTAATACCTTCTAGTAAGAGACATGTTTTTTATTGGTAGTAATAATGAATTTTTTATAATATCAAGAGATATATTGTTCGCACAAACATTGATATATATAAATAGGTTACTACATTCTCATGAAGGTTGTAAAAATAATATAATTTAGTAAGAAAGAATACAATTTTTAACATATGATCTTACATTTTTATAATTTTAAAACTTTCAACTCTTTCTAATGATATAATGTTTGATATAAATATGTAAAACAATTTTTAGTAATTGTATTAAACCAATAAATAATATATCTATTAATATATTTAAATTTTACACCATATTTATAATGATATATGAATGAGCATTGTTAATAAAGTCGATTATGATAACTTTTTGGTTCAAATTGCATATATTAAAAAAAAAACTATGCATAATACAGGGCTATAACTAGTTAATTAATACAATATATATGTTTTTTAATATGCATTTTATGGAAAACATAAATGCATAGTAAAATGGAAAAGTTCTTCTTTTCCCATCAAAGGTCCTCTAATTTACGGTTAGAATTTTTCCTTGTTGGTTATATGCTTTTCCATGTAGAAAAAAGAGCAAGTAAAACATCCCATATTACTATATTAGTTTTTTTTAAAGGTAAATTAAAAAAAAAATATTTTTATATTTACTTTATACATATTTAACTTTTTATCTTTAAAATTAAATATTTATATTTTAAATCTTAAAAAAAAAGACGCATTAAACATTTATATAGTCATTTTGCTATGAATTTTATGCATTTCTCAATCGAAGTGCTTTTTTTTTTTTGTTTAATGAAAAAAGAAGTAAAATAGTTTTGAAAGTATATTTTTAAAGGAGTTGGTCTAAATACTCAAATAAAAAATGAGAGGTTAAATTCACATAAAATAAACATAACGAATGTATTTTGTAATTCAACCTTATTTTTATTTACATTTGTTTTTAATCTTTTTCAACTTTGTGTTTTGGTGGGATAAGAGAGAGATGGAATCAACTGAAGCTAGGCGTGGATCGAGTTTTGATTTGAACCTGCATCACAACTGGCTCGCGGGGCTAGAACCGGACCTTGCTCAGCATGCTCGATGCATGGGCGATGGGCACCCCCCGGATCACAACCAAAAAAAGAAAAGGGTAACGAAGAAATTAGAAAATTCCAAAATAAAGTATTTACTTAAATAATATTAAAATTTTAAATTATTTTCATATAAAAGAGAAAAAACTATTTTCCATTCATAGTTACAATTGATAATATATACAATAAATACACTTTAAGAATATGTTTGATTGAATATTTATAAACTTTTACGAATTTTTTTTTTATTTCTTAATAATATACGTCTGAGACTATTTTTTATCTTTTAATTTTCTTTTGTAAATTTTTATATTATTGTTAATATTACCACTTTATTAGAGTATAATTTTGTATAAATAAATAATCCATTTCATCACAAATAAATTAAAAAAAAAACTCTTTGATAGTTCATGGGTAAGAGACCTAAATTCAAGAAATGCCGGTTCTAAGAACTAGCCTTAGATCGATCTCAATTCCACAATTTATGGAATAGGGACCCATTAGTATGGGTTTAGTTCTAAATTGGTTCTAACTTGGGTTTGGATCTATAATCAACATATTTGATATTAATTAAAGAATAGTAATCACGCTATATGAGTATTTTTACATATGCTTATTATGTAGCAGATATTTTTGATCCCTAATCTGTAAAGAAAATTAAGTAGCCAGATGGGTCTTCCGAGTTCTATAGCAAACTATTCGTTTTAAGAGATAAATATGCCATGTGAAGGGTTCAACGGAGATAAACAAATATAAATTCGACGTAACTTGCCGGGAAAACTAATATGATGTTACGAAAAAGAGCTCATGTATCACGAGAAAAAGTAAAAAGGAAATAGATCTTCTCTTCCCATATGCCATCGTTACATCTTCGAAGTTTTCTTCTCTGTTGAAAAGGTGCACATCTCACCACACACATACACACACACACTCTGTCTCTTTCTCTCTGTGATCATGGGGATCCGACCTATCGCAGTCGCATTAAACTCCTCGCGACAAATGTAATACTGCACATATTCATGGATTAAGTGATACCGACGATAAAATCTCCCAGCTATGTGATCCGTGACCATGAGTAAACTAAAACATCTTTAACATTTCTCTAGCTTGCTTCTTGGTAAACTCAATTGTCTACTTCAAAATTCTAGACATCGCGTTCGAGTAACGTGTATTTAATAAACTCAAGATTAAATATTTATTCTCGTTTTCAAACGTTGCATTAAAACTCGCTTTTCTTCTTTAAAAAATATATAGACAATATAGATATGGATGATGCTATCCTTACTTTACTTTTGCGCCTTGTATATGCAACATGTTTCTCGTATTGGCTTACTAGTAGTCCAAACATGACAACCAAGAACAAGTAACCTAAAACTAGCCACGACAATTACTGTTGTGTAATATTTATCAACATATGCGAATTTTTCTATTTATTTCTTTATACCATTCTAATAATACTCCACCGGAGTCTCCGGACAACTTTCGTCCGATACAACATCTTTAGATTCTTTGCTAAACGTTGGAGGAACAAAAGGTGGACGTGTACATCTCAGCAATGCCCAATTTACCCCCTGAAAGAACGGATGATGTTTGATAGCCGATGCACCCTTTGTCGACCCTAATCTCCTAACTGGATCCTTGGCCAAAAGTTGTGATATTAAGTCCCTCGCAGAGGCAGGCACCGCAGGCTCTTTAGGAAACTCGAGGGCTCGAGCCACTATGTTAGCTAAGGTTTGTTCGTCGTCCACACCCCTAAAGGGTGTGAAACCGTAGAACATTTCGTATATAAATATCCCTAATGTCCACCAATCCACCGCACTACCATGACCCTCACCCGACACGATTTCTGGTGCCAAATACTCGTGTGTCCCCACGAAGGACATGGACCGGACATCGATCGGCTCTGCCAAAAACTCTGGCCCATTGTGGCGGCGTAGTTTCTTCTTACGCTTGCGCTTAGGGTGGAAGCAGGACACGGCAGGAACTATACAACTAGGGAGAATGCAGGAGGAGGATGTGAAAGGACGGGGGTCGGTGAGGTGGTCGGTTTTCAGGGCGGTGGTTGGCTGGTTTGGATTGGAGACGATCTGGGGAGTCGATATGGAATCGTCGCATTTGAGGGAAAGATCAAAATCCGTGAGCATGATATGGCCGTCGGATCTTACTAATACATTTTCGGGCTTGAGATCACGGTAGATAATTCCCATCATGTGAAGGTACTCTAGTGCTACTATTACTTCAGATGCGTAGAACCTGGAAGAAGCACGAAATAAAGGCATTGAGATAAAGCTAAAATCCAAATATAAAACCAAGCACATTCATAAAGTGACTTAGGTTAAAGGAACAAATCCCCAGCAAGACGACAATTAAAGAAAGATCACAGATTAAGCAATGTTACATGGAAACATATGGAAAGAAACAAATTATAACAACGTAATTTCAGGGAAAGTGAAGATGATGGATTAGAAAAATAATTGAGATTGCTTGGGGTCATATTGACCATTCAATACATATCCAAATGGATAGCTCCCCGAAATATGTATGTTCTTCACTCTCTCTCTTAATTTCAAATTTGATTCAATATTTTATTGGATAAATGACATCGTGGGCATGCAAATTTAGGCCATGCTCAAATGAAAGCATTTCGATCGTATTCATATAGATCATAAATATTTTCAAGAATAACTATTCAACCATGTTTCTCTTCCTATACTACTCCACTTGCGGGTTACCCAGCTTGAGCGAAATCCCGAGTCTACCACTATACTAATAATTGAATAAAATCATTAATGAAGTGTGTAAAATATATTTATATATATGTGTGTGTATTAATCTCACTCTCTAATAAAAGAATTTCTCTTCTTCTTTTTTTTTTTTGATATCAACAGCCAACAATCATGAAGCCACAATTGTGGAATAATAAGTCGCTCCTAAGCCCCCACACATAACTTTAATAGATTCTCAAATGATGCTATAGAAAGTAGGGTGCCTAAACTTTATATAGCTTAACAACTCCACTATTAATATAGCGCCAAAAGTGCATAGAACATATTACCGAAAAAAAGAAAAAAACCTTAGTGCCTAGATCTTCAATTTTGTCAAATCTTGAGTAATGCTAGATATAGAATCATCAAACTCTAAGCGAACTTTGAGTAAGAGCTGACTGCTGATCAACAGATTTAAACCATTGAAACAACCAAACTCTACACATTAATAAGCACATATTTTGATGACCACCCTGGGACACAGCTAAATGATGAACAGTTTGTGTTTTGAGTTTCTAACAAGTGCCGCTAGTGAACCTGTTAATATTTTCCCAGTATTGAAAATGGCCTAAATATTTGTAATAAAACATATATATCTGAAACTAAGAAAAATCCAGTGTAGCAATTCGCTTGGGCATAAAAAGGAAATATAAAAGAAGTGGTTCCCGGCGTAGGAAAACAAAATATATAAAAAGGTAATATTATGTTTGGCTCTAATTATAAATGCAGCATTTGAAATGCCTATCAATATAGAAGACTGAGGAAATAAAAACTAGCAAAGTTAAATTCATTTATCTTCAATTCCATAGCTTCTATTAGCTTTGGCATCATCTATAGCATTTTACATAATTTCGTGATGATTTCCCATTCTTTCAAACGTAATTGCATTTTTTAATGATTTCCTATATCTTATCAAACCTTCATTTATTTATTTATTTTTAATGAGCATTTAAAATGCTGTACGCCTAGTATGTGAAACCAAACATAGCCTAATTCCCTAGGTGCACCAAATTATTATTTTCTTTCCACAAAAGAAAAATTTTAGGGGTTCCTACCGGGTTTGCATTAATCATACACTTACTATTTTATAAAGTGCATAATCAACTAAAAATAAGTGCACTAAGGACAACCTTAATGACAAAAGAAAAAAAAAAAACTTTTGATACCAATACATTACATATTTAAATAAGTAATGAACAAATACTAATAATATTTAATTTTATATTAATAACAATAGACTATACTTATTTATTATTAATGTATTCACATGTGGTTGGTACGATTGAAACTTGCATGCATAACGAGACCCCTTTGATAAAATAAAGGAACTTTCGATCTTTTTGTCTATGCCTTTTTCCTTTTTTACAAAGGAGCTGCCTAGGGGATTTCAAAACTTTAGCTGCAGCTCCGGTGCAATCAAAACTTAGCCTTAAAGCCAGAGCTACTCAAAAAAGAAGCAAGGAGGTACGGAACGATAATCTATTATTGTGAACAACTTGATCATTCAAATTCGACTTCCAAGATAATAAATATTTAAGGGTAAAACCCACCCTCGATTTATTTAGGTAGGTTTAAGCATCAACCATTTATTTTGAGTCGCTGGCTCATTAAAATTATCAATAAATCTAATGTAAAAAATTTGTCGTAATATCATTTTTCTAATGGCACTGTCTTCCTCTACACATGGGACTTCCAGACATTTTTTTTTTTTACTTCGCACATGCATGGCCCTGTCCTTGGCACTTTGTCTGACGACACGCCCCTTCTCAATAACTTTTAGGTTAAATACATTATATAAGACAATTTATCTTTTTTACTTTTTGACCAAAGTAAACTGTATAGAAGAAGACGTAAAGACTAATCATACCAGCAAGTATATTTATGATGAAAATTCAACTATATTAACCTGCACAACTCATTATTTTAGGCCAGTTTGATAGTTAAATCTAACTCAATTATTCTATGCAAGTCGTTGGTTTGCTTTTGTCATATTTTTGTTATTATTGTCTTCATATCAAATTCTTTTACATTTATATTCACTATAATTTACAATATTATAGTTTTGGAGGTTAACAATATTTTAGCTTTAAAATCATGTTATAAAAACTCCCTTAAAAAAACATATTATCACTCTATTTGTGATAATTGTATTTAATAAAAGACACCAATAAATTACTACAATTATAGTTATGAACTCTAAATTTTTATTATAAAAAAATTACGAAAAGAAACCCCCAACCCACAAAACAAAAAAAAAAAAAGTAAAATGAAAGAAAGAAACCCTAAAAAGTGGGGCTTGGTTTCACCTGATCAATAATTCAAATTTGCACTTTCAAACTCAACGATCGGTTTTAACGTTGTCAGATAAAGCCTTAATGTGGGCCTTGCTTCACCTGATCATTAAATTCTAAAACGAACCACCATACATTTACAACAACACTTGAAGCTATACAAAATTAATCTAAGGTCCGGTTCGCTCAATCTGAAGTAAAAAAACCGACCTGTTGTGGGTCCCACACCTAACATGGACCAGCTTTGCCAGATGCTGAACACATCGTACGACCCATCGCTCTCCACATTTTTTTTCGCATATCATATCTCTATTCTCTACTCTCAACACACTACTGAATCTTTCTTCAATTATTCATCAAAATTAACATTAAATGAAGGAAATATATGAAAAATCATTGCACAATTAACCTTTTATCACTAAATTTCTTTAATCGCTCTTTGAATAAAAAATTTATCTCTTAGAAAAAGAAATATTCTTCACTTTTACCAGTTTTTCTGTTTTTTTTTTTTTTTAACTTTCTTATGTATTGATAAAAAGACTAAAAATTCCAACAGACAAATTGTAAAGATTTTTAACACTATAGGAAGTTCTACTTTTTAAGGACTTTATTTGAAGCACGGTGTATCTACCTAGTAAGAAAAAGTAGGAAAGTCCTCATCCCATGTGAACATCTTAAGTTGTACTTAATGCCACAAATTTAAAATTTTTTCATACCACATGCCAGAGATAAATTTGACCAATCATAGACATAAATACAGCAAATGAGCACCCGGTAAACATAGAAGCTCTAGGGAACCAAAATGTTACTAATATGATTTAATACTATTTTACTAATAAGGCAATATTCTAGTATTTCGCGCAACAAGGAATAAATATATAACACTAACTGTAATGATCCGTTATTTATGGGATTTTTAAAAGGGAAAAAAAAAACCACGAAATATGATTTTAAAATAGAAAATGTTAATAAACGCGTTCCGTTTTTTCGATAATTGTATAATTTTTCTAGGAAAATATGTTAAGTTTCTAATTTAGATTTAATAAATGCTCGAGACATCCGTTTTTGGACATTTTTAATTATAGAAAGTGCTGGATGTAGAGAGAGGGAGGCGAATAACGACGTTACCTAACGGCAGATTCCTCGAAGCGTTTAAAAGTCTGTCGTTGACGGAGGACGTGAAGATCACCGCCGTTACAGAACTCCGTCAAAAGGCAAAGCCATTTCGGCGAGTCGACACAAGCGTAAAGTGACGGCAAGAACGGGTGGTCTAACATCTCCAGTATTTCCACTTCTGTCCTCGCCCTCCCTTCCTTGTTCCTACTCGCGAGCTCGCGCTTGTCCATCACTTTCGCTGCGAACAACATCGAACTCGGAACATTGCTGCTGATGTTGATGCTACTACTATCGTTACAGGTTGCGATTCTTTCATTTTCATTTAGTCGGCATTTGAGCTCGGCTAAGTAGACGGAGCCGATATCGCCAGAGCCGAGGCGATGGAGGAACTTGAGGTCGGAGAGTGTTACGCCGGGACGTAGGGTTGATTTGGTGATGGATGAGAATGAGCCGTGAGCTGAAGACGAGGCCGCGGTGAATGTGGCTTCGGAGCTTGAGCTCGTGCTGCGTTTGATTTCGACTGTTGTTGCTGTTGATGTGAAGCTTATGCTCTGGAGGTCGTCGGCTAAGTCATCGAGCCATGGCTCCATTGCAAAGAGAGAGAGAGAGAGAGAGAGAGAGAGAGGAGGCGTTATGTGTTGCTTGGGGAGTTTAATTTATCGAGGGAGAGAACTAGAGAAATAGAGAGACGAGAGAAGAAGGGAGGAGAGAGAATGGGCCGACAAGCAGAGGATAAGTTGGGCCAAGAAGGGTGGGGGCCCATAACGGATTTTGGAGTTTTGTGATGGAAACTGGGGACATGGTTGGTACATGTTTGTGGTAGGATTATGTATATGAGTATAAAACCATGATGTTGCTGTTTTTGTTGGTGATTGATATTATATATGTGACTTAGGTTTCAAATGTTGGCCTAATGCTGGCCTAGCGATACAAGAATGTTAAAATGAATGGAATTTTTGTCACAAGTCTTATCGCTTTCGATTGCAATATCAACATACATATAATATTTTAATAGAAACAGTATATAATTAGTATTCCAAAACAAAAACCAATTGAAATCTTCTTTGAAAACTCGTTCAAAAATAAGCATATTGAAAGTCCTTTATGTTCTGCCAAAATTCAATCGAGTCTTCTATGTTTTAAATGTGTTATTCGAATCCTTCACATTTGTGCTGTACCAAAATTAATCGGATACTTTACGTTTTAAGTTAATTGATTGAATTATGTAATGTCTATCTTATTAACCAAGTAAATCCCCCATTACACATAGCCATATATTATGATTATAAAATACTAATAAAGTGACGTACCTAGTGCAATAATACAAACATAGCAATACATATAAAAGTCATGATTGGATTTTATCACAATCTGAATGCAATCAAATGATTTAACGTTCAAACAGAACATTCATAGACAGGGATTTAATTATGTATCCTAATAATCATATGCCAATAATAAATTATGAGCAACATAACATAGAGTGAGGCAACATGATCTAGATACGTCCAATCCAACCAACTTGCTTTTTCCCCTTTTATATTTCCAAGGTCTGGATTCATTCGACTGTATAACTCAAGGCCCAACACAAAAAGGGCTTTAACTTTAGACAAGGCCGGTTTAGTTGAAAGAAATTTCCTTTTTCTGGCCCACTTCCTTGTTATTTTTCTTCTTCTTCTTCTCCTCCAATATCACTCGGTTCCCTTCCTAGAGAGGGAATTATTATATTTAAGATCCAAGTCTAATTTCAATCAAGTTCAGAACAAAAAGTGGCTCCAGAACCTGTTATCTTAAGAGGTAATGATAAAATAAAATATAATATATATATATATATATATATTTCAAAAATACTAATACAATCGTTATGATCTTATTATTATCAAATTTGCATCAATTTTTTACTTAAAAAATATTTTATAAAAATATTGGATTGTAATAATTAAGCAATTTAGTTTTTAAATAATATTCTTTTTCATCTGACTACTTAACATTTTTCATTATGCGTATTAGTAATACCCTTTTGCGTATAATAATTGTTTCTTTAATTTTGCAGTCAAGACTCGTAACATTTTATATTATGGATGGTATTTATAGAGGAGTCGCAATTAAGTATATTGAGTCGATTTGAGCCGAATATCTAAATAATCAGCATTGTTACAAATGTGAAAAGGAAGTCAGTATAATTATCGTCTCAAGAAACTTGCAAGGCAATGAAAATCAATCAATTATTGCCTCTCCAATTCACCTAGCACTCTATCGGCAATATTTGGATTGCAGTACTAAATTGTATAAAAAATATTAAATAGTACAAAATAGAAAAAATAGGACGGTATAACTTTTTTGTATTATATTTGCTATACACTATATTAGATAAAAAAAAATTGTGATATTTACATTTGAATATATAAAATACTATATTAAACACAATATATAAAGTATTAAATAAGGATTTTTATGTTTTTGTTTAATAAATTTGATTTTTATACTATATTTTGAATGGTACAAAATATAAGTATTTTGTCAAATTTTTATGATCGCTTTTATCCAGTAACTAAGAAAATACGTAAACCAAATAAGGGATAAAATGTTTTGTCTAATGTACTATTATAAATTTATAACAATCAAACGATAATTATAAGTAAATATATATTTTTTTCTTTTTTTTAATTTTCTATTTTAGGGAACATGTGCCAGTCACGCAAAAAAAAAAAAAAAAAAGAAGAAGACGTTTTCTCCGTATAGACATTCCACGTGTCTAGTTATAAGGTCTTAATAATGTTCAAAACACATGGTGAATATGAATAATAGTAAAAACCGGCCCAATCAGTTGAAGAGTGGAAACGGGGAACCAGCTTCCAAGCCGGTCCGATGAAACGCCGAAAACCGAATAGACCAAAGCCCAGCTCTACTGCAAGAATAAACATATATTGCCTTTCATAGGCTTCTTCGCTGGAAAGCTTTTATAGGCTTAGCAGATCTCACCTCTTTGCAATCTAGATGGATAAGGGACAACTTCCATTCAGGTACGCAACGGTAGACTCAAGTGAAGGAAAAATCACAAGAATCGAGTGAGGAGTGAGGACCAAAACAATAAATAAAATAAAATAAGGAATTAATTATAGCTAGTTGCAACATTTTTATAACTTAATATGAAAATGATAAAAGTCTTAATATATTGTGAAAGTGAGGACAAGAAATAAAAAATAAAAAAGGAACCAATATTATAGCCAATTACAACATTTTTATAATTTAATATAAAAATGATAAAATTCTTAGTACATGAAATTTCATTCTCACAATTTGAAAAACTGACACTCTTTTATATGGCACATTGCTTCATATTAATGTAAAAAGAGCATCAATATTCAGGGAATTACAGCATGTAATATATATTTATATTATTAAAAGATAATATTCTCACTATATTTAAAAAAAAAATTTAACGATACATCATCAATATGTTAGCAGCAATAATATTTTATATAAATCTATTATTTATTATTATATAATAAATGGGCTTATGGGCCTATGGGCTATGGGCTAAGGGCTAAGTTAGTATTCTAAGAGAACTGCCCACATATAAGTCATGAGAAAACCTTTTTAAGAAATCCAGAGTGTTTGAACTGCGTGGCCTTTACTTCGTTAGATATGGACGATTAATTAATTTTTTTTGCGTGAAAGTTAAGCGGAGTGTTAGAAGGGGGAAAGTAATAAAATATATATATTTAAAAAATATATACTTAAAATATTCTTAAAAATATACTACTTTAGGTGTTGATCAATGGATGTCAAGCAGCTACTATGAAATCGATTGCTCAATGACCGACGATAGATTAACACCCGATTTGATTGTGCAGCTATGGCATCGGTTGTTTAACACTCATGTTAAGCTAATTTAAAATCGAGTGTTGATATATTTTTATGAATGCTTTTCTTGAGAAAAAAAAAAGAAAAGTAAAAAAAAAAAGAAAATCAGCATACAATGGTAATGTTATAGATTTATGTTAGGTAATGTTTGGCTCGTATTATTTAAAAGATTAAGTTAGACAAATCGTTTAATTATATGTTTGATTTGTAAAATAAATACAGCCGTATATATATATAAGCTTTTTATGGACAGGGCATAAACATAAATTTTTTGTATAATCTTATTATTTTATAAGATAAAAAGTTTTTTTTGAGAAACCCATTAAAACAATTTCTTCTCTACTAAAGTGATGTGAATTAAATACAATAATAATAAAAGGTTGTGCTATCTTATATAGTACTTTTATGCGTTTAGTTTATATAATTTTAAAAGACTAGACGGAGCAAAATATCTAATATTATGGTTGATTTGCAAAACGAGTAACAGTATTGGTTAAAGGACCTCTTAAGGGATGAGGTGAACTTAAAAAGTATTGTACCAAGAATAAAAATATTGTAATTAAATAAAAATATATATATTATTTCAGAAAATCCTAAAGTAATATTCTCATCTTCTAAAGGTCATGCAAAATGCAATAGAAAAGACTATACCGTACTTTATTGTACTTTATTTATAATATACCATCCAATCTCTTATATTGTGCCATCCTGATAATCATAGGATACCTTTATATTATATCTTCCACTTAACTGAACAGTATAATTCAAAAGTAGACTGTTCATGTAAAACGAACTTTCTTTTTTATTTATTTTTAATTTTTTTAACCCTTATGGGCAATAGGAGCCAGTTGCCGCTGTCAATTCCTGAGAGTACATAATTGTCTGATTCAGCAGCTCTTTCAACATTCAAACCCCATAATCTCCCGCTCAGCCGGTCAAAGAGCTCCACCGCCAGACCAGACAGCTCACTGCCACACTTCCCTTCAATGCCGATACAAATCTCACAGACACCACCATGTTTATTTTTACCAGAAGTTAACTACAGTTTAAGCTCGAAAAATGGAAAAACCATTGATTTGGAACCATCTGCTTTATATAATTAAAGTTTAGTAGTAAAAAAAAAAAAAAAAGCAAATAAGTTTTCAATATTTGTACCATTAAATTTAATTTATTAACATGATTAAAAACTATTATATATTATTAAACAATTCATGTAATATATTAATCTTGGTAAACCATTTTTCTAAAGAAGACGCTAATGATGAGCACCAGTTCATGCAAGTGAAAAAAAGTAGGGATTTACATTCCCTTTTTTCTGCCTAATAAAGCAGCATATTGTCTAAGATGTTGGGTTTTTGATGATCTAATTCTGGATTTATCATCATTGCATTAGAATGGAAAGTTTCTCTTTTCCTTTGTCTGGCCATGATGACCCATGACTTCAAGTAAATTTATTGCTTTTGGTTTTTAACTACTAAGTGACAGGAGTTAATTACTGTGTTTTTTACCTCTTTTGGTTACATTATCACATGCCTCTCTTTTTTACTTTCTCTTTTAAAGCTTGGTTTTGGGTGAAGAAAAAAAAAAAAAAAAAAGGAAAAATCATCTTGAGAAAGATCTCAAGGCATCTCTAAGATCCATGAAAAAAAATAATAATAATAACTTCATCAACAACACTATACACATCGTACATAAAATCCGTGGTAGATATTTGCGAAGAAATTTTTAAATCACATTGCATTGTATACATTGCAGAATTTAACAAAAAGTATAATGACCATCTAACTCTAGTAATTTATTTTATTAAAAATTTGTCATAAAAGAACAAGCCATCCATATACATAAGAAAGTATATTTCATATACGAGATATTTTCATTTAATATCCAATTTCGAAAGCTATTTAAAAAGAAAATAAAAAAGATAGAGGACCCACATGGCCATACCTTTTGAACACGATTTTATTTTAATTTCAAAAGCATAGTATGGATCAACTCATGAATGTGAAAACACACGACAGGATAGTGAATTGTAGTGATCCAAAATGCTTCCTTTTTTCCTTTTTTTCTTTTTTCCCTAGAAAATGCCGGCTCCACCCCTAATTTATTAGAAAATGAAAAATAAAAGGAGGTGAATAAGCATTATAAACCCAATATTATTTAAAGCAAACGTGTCAGCAGTACTAAGCAAGATTCACTTGGACTTACACTACATACCAAATGACTGCCTATATGAAGAACTCTTACGATAGATATTATACAATAGTGCATTGACAGCAATAGCATTATTCTAGTACGTACAGACTAATGAATTTGCCACCAGATTATCACCAGGTGCTGTCGACATGTATTAAATGTGTAAATAATATTGTAACCGTAAAAAGTTTCTTTATTAAAACGTCACATGGAAATAAATAGAAAAAAACATCGAACATTGAGGCCTTGTGGTTGGATCTTAGAAGGGGACCGTTGGACTTGGGATGGGACACGCCAAAAACCTGTACTAAGCTTAATCCGCCTAAAGTGCATAGGACAGACACAGACATACCACGCCAACAGCACCCGACAGGACAATTAATCTCTTCCAACTATAAACAAATTCACATCGTCACTGTTAATAATTTGCTCTCAACCAACTTTTTAAAATGCCTTTTTCCTTCTGGCTTATTCTCTCCTCCTTTACATGTGAGTTGGTATTACCAGAAGCTATATAGTACATTATTATAGACAAATATGTATTCATGATGTGTAAAAGGCAAACAAATCCATATTGTTTGTACTTTGCATTTAAGTATCGTGTACTATATAATGTGGTGTGTTGAAGATTGTGCTTCATCCTAATGATATAGATAATGTTTTTTAGTTATGGTTGATGGGTTAAACAACTTTATCAATGTTATTTTATGAAAAATTTTCTTACACTTCTTAATGTATACCATCAAGTTTATTCGCTTTCCAATTCTCAACGTAATAATGCTCAGTTATTATAGTAGGTTTTCATCGTGCAGGTATTAAATGACGAAAAGGAGATGATGCTGAATTAGTGCTCTCTCTAGTCTCTATCGACCCTAAATGAACCCTTATATTCATTCTTAATTATGAAAGTTTACTTTATCTGACGAATATCGTCAGGAAACATAATTAAGAAAATGTTTTGTAAATTGATGCACATCATTTTTCGGGTTGGTTTTCATTAAGAGCCATGAATACACACTATATAGTAATTAGTTACGTTATTATAAACTTATGTTGCATGTCATTTTGATGGGAATATGGATAACGTTAAACCACCCAATGATGGTCTAACTTGAACCTCGAGCAAGGTAGTATGTATTGTAAGCGGTCTATCTCTTTAGAAACAAATTTAGGTGTTAAGCCTAAAACTCTCGTCCTATTCTTTCTATATATTAAAAAATCGATAAAGATATATATAATTTATATACAACCTATGAACCCATTTTATGTTTCTTTTTCCATCTCGTTACCCTTAAGCATATTGTGTATAATGTATGTTTAAGTTTTATTACTTTTAACTAGATTTTATAGAAAGATAGTATTGTTAGAAAAGTTGTAAAATTATATTTTGATAGCATATTTTACGCATATCATCGTTATACATCTTATTTGTATTTAATTTGTTTTTTATTTTGATTAAACATCTAGATGAATAAAGAGTTGGGATTTTGGATTGGCAAGAGCATTGTAAATTTAAAAGTTTATCATGAATTTAAAGATTTTACTTGAAATCTCAAATATTAAATCCAAAATAATGGTATAATCACAAACAATTTATTATTATTAGCAAACAAATTACTCAATGTGTGTGATTGGAAGCTTTTACTAAATCACATGAGAGTATAACTAGCTACTATAGAGAGCTAAATAGGTTGAATTAAAATTTGGGATAAACTTACTTTTGATTTAGACTTAACTCCTTAGGTTAAGTGATAGTGTCTAAAGAGTTTGGTCCATACTTAAATAGTTCAAGGATGTTTTTGGTTTGATGAGCTTGAAATAAGGGTCATTTAATCGGTCTACCCTCTCTTAATCTCTTTTACACAGACTCATACACTCAATGTGAATAGTTGCTTGACTTGGGTCCATAGCATGGAGTAAGGTTCATCTCATCCATCAATCATTGGAATGATCTAACATATCATTAAGCTTAAGAGCTATAAATACTCGGTTAAGCCTTCTCATTCAAGAATTGACTTTTTAGAAATCAAAGAAATAGTGTAAGACTATAAAGTCTATACTCTTAAAGATTAAATCAACAATTTAAGCAAAGAATTATCTAGCTCAACTATAAGGTCAATGTCTCGAGCTCCCTTGTTTGTCACTTGTGTATCTAGAACTCTAAAACTAATTATGTTATTCTCTCCAAACCATCTTCATAACACTTCAGCTAGACTATGTAATGTGATACTTACGTGGCATGTATGTAACCATATCAATCAAATCCCTACATTTACATCCACCCATTTGAATAAAAGGAATGAAGACTAAACCTACTTTAGTATGTTCTACTTGACACCAAGCAAAATCAAATTTAAGCTAAACCAACTTTGTACTAACATGCATCTATTTGAGACACTTTTTTTTTTTTTTTTATCTTTAGTGTTCCAAGTGAGAAATCTCTAAAATTAAGCATAAGCATAGGTATAATAAAAGGACAATTAATTATTTATTAGATGCTAGGTTTATTAGATTAATTAACTTGAAAGATGAGATTGTAATTAATTTTTGGAAAAATTTACAAAAACATAACTTATGTTTTTCACACCTTGTAATTGACCTGATTGTGTTTTGTCTCTAAAAAAATGAATTATTTGTATTGTTTTTCACTAGACAATCGTTGGTATTTTGTTAAAAATGGCACATGATACACATGTATCTTGCTAATATGATTCTATCTGATGCACTTACTTATGAATCTTAGGCACATGATGCACAAGTGTCTTGCCAAATCATAGTGATAATGCTATAAGTAGGAATACACTTGACAAAGTATGTAGCTATGCTTATTAAGCCACCGACACTTCGAAAATGATATAAAGATCAATCATCAAAATCACAAAGCATTATGTGAATGCAATTCTCCATTGTCATATCCTAGATCATTCTTGTACATGATTGATCGCAAGGTTAATCATTTTATTTGATTATCAAGATAATTTAAACTTGAGGATAGCATAAAGCACAAAGGTTGATTTGCAAATGATGGTTCATGGAGAAGGAAAAAGCTCCATAAAGTACAAAGAAAGCCACATGAAGGATGAAGCAATAGGAACCAACAAATGAGACAAGCTTATTATTGACAAATTCTAACACTATGTTTAGTAATTTTTTATAAAAGAAAATTGAGCAAAAAATTAGTGGGAAAGAAAAGAAACGATAGGAAATAGAGTGAAATATTGTGTTTGGAATATATAAACAAAAGGAAATGTTTCTATTTCTTTTGTTTGGTTTGTTTTAAAAAAGGAAATGAAGTTACTTTCAATAAAATTACTCCTATTTTATTTTAATGAACATTGTTATAAAGAATTTTTTTTTATAATTTTCTCTCATTTCCAACCATTTTCATAAATTTCTCTCAAATTTTAATGAGGGAAAAAATAGATTCTAAAATAGAAATGTTTTCACTTTTTTTTTAGGAGGGTTATTTCCACCTATTTTCACTCTTTATTTAATTTGCCAAATCAATTTCATTTCATTTTCACTATTTTCTACCAATCCAAGCAAAGTGTACATAACTACTTGGAAAAAGCACATGGTTAAAGAAGATGCACACTTTAAAGAATTGGATTTCTTAATACTAGCCGTTGAACCCCATGCTATAATTTTAAATTTTCATAAATTTCGGTTAAGCGATTTAAAAATAGAAAGAGAGATGCATGTAGGAAAATCTAAATTTATACTACTATTATTAATTTTACTTTTTTTCTTTCTTTCTTTCTTTCCATTTTAGATTGTCATAATCCAAATGCGGTTCCTAACTATGGGCACGGTTAATCCTGATCACCAGTATAACCGATTCCAAATCGGTCTAGGAATGGAATTGGTCCAACGGTTTTAGGCTCGCGAAGATTAAGAATGAAGAGGTACAGTTAAACATGTATAAACCAGTTTGAGAATCGAAAACCGACAACGGTCCAACCAGGTAGTTTAAGATGGTTTCAAAATCATGGGAGCCCAATTTCAGCTCCGGAAGCAGTGTCATCCAAAATTAAAACCGGTGCAGTGTACCACTTTGTTTAAATAAAAAAGTATTTATCGGATCGAATTTATAAACACCAATTTTCAAAAGTTACCAAGAACAGTAGTCGAGTAATTCTGCCTTTCTCCCTCCACTAATGTTTGCACATCGGATGAAGAGAAACAAGAACCCAAAACCAAAACCATAAAAAGGAGAGAGAAAGGGAACACAGCACCGGCCATTAAAACGACATCACAACACAAGTATAGTACGTTTCTCTTTCCGGTCTTTTGCCATTTCTGACTCGGAGAAAGATACAGTGAATAGACAGACGGTTACGCATAAGCAACAACGACATATATGATTAAGTACGTACATAAAATAACCCAAATTCAAACACCATACTTTAGGAGTAACATAACAAGCAAAGCAATACTTCTCGTGATTTCATCTTCCCTTTCTATCTGCCTTTTTCTTGCTCTTCCATAATTCACTCCATCATTCATTCTCTTTTCTTTCTCTCTCTACAGGTGCCTAATCATACACTAACCCGAAAATCTCTCACCTTTACCTTTTCGGGTTTTGAATTTTCTCCCCCGAAATTAACTTTTTCCAAGACTAAAACCCTAGTTTATTAGTTTATTCTCATCTGGGTTTGCAGTTTTAGGCCATTTTGTTGATGCATTGGTGAGTTTTCTTATTTTTTGGTTAATTTAGTTTGCAAGCTTTGGTTTTGATTATGATTCCTGTTTCATATGAGTGTGGATTGATTCGGGTCGGATTTGTATTGAGAAGTTTAGTGCAACCCTGATGTATTATTTATGTAGTCAGCTCATAAAATTAAGCTTTTGTTGTTGTATTGGGTGATCCTTTTTAGTGCTTAATTTTCATTGGAAGTTTTGGCCTCAATTATAATTCAGGTTTGCTATGAGTGTGAATTAATCTTGGTCGATTTTTATTCAATTATTTAGTTGGACTCTGATATATTATTTTTTATGTCAGCTCACAGGATCAAGTTCTTGCTGTTGCTGGTTTATAGGTTAGCCTTTTTTCTTTGGGGGTAAAAATTTTGCAAGTTCGGTTTATTATGACAGTCTTTAGAGGATGAGTATGGAGTTGGATTCTTACTGAGGTGTTTAGTTGGATTCTGTTGTTATACATCTTAGCTTTATGTTCTTGTCTGTTTGCTTTGGTTTTAAACCTTTTCTCGCCAACCGGTATTATTCTGCTTCTTGTGAAAGTGACTTTTTTTTTCTTTTTACCGAAGTGAAAGTGACTTAATGTTGGTCACAATCACTAATTTTGCATACTATATAAAATTTGGTTTTATAATGGAATATATCTGCTAGGTTCATCTATTGACTGCTCAGTCAATTATTTGTCTAGAAATCTATTCTTATGTTGCTAGAAATGAAGAAAAAAGAAAGAAAAGAGGCATCACTTTGGCATCTTTATTCCCTTTTACTCTTGGAATCTTCCCTGTTTAAAGAAGTCTTGGATTAAATAGATTGACTACGATGTTATGATATTGCTGTACGACTCTTTTTATATATGTGCAATTGTGGAGTTTATGTACAACACTGTTATAAAATTTAGCTCTTTGGATACTCTTTGGAACATGTACAGTATTACTTCCACTTTATTTATTCATTCATTTATTTATTTATTTAGTTTTGTTATCTTTCTAAAAAGTCCATTATTATGTGAAACAATTGCTGTTGGTATTGCAAGATGAAACTAAGTGAAATTGGATGCTAGATATATGAAGCTGCTTGTTCGATTTATGTAACAATTTTATTTATGTTTGTTGTGATGCTGACATGATCTGATCTTTAATTTGCATAGGGAATTTGGAAACAGAACACGTAAGTCTTGGGATCAATATGTTCATTGTGTGTCTAGAAGATGCTGGCAACCTTGTATTGTTACATTCATATTTTCAAATTGATTCAACTGGACTCGGATAGGGTGATTCTTGAAGCTGCTTATTAATTGAAGACATTCACAAGACATGGCTGTGGTTTCAAGTGGTGCTGAGATTGTTGAAACAATAGAAGAAGTCAACTCTAAGTCAGGAATTGATGAAGCAACAGGCAATTTCTTATTGAATTCAGAATCCAAATATTCCATTGAGGATGATATCAACCGTCTTTTTGAGTCACTTAATGTTAGAAATTCTTATAGGACTTCTGGTTTATCATGTGATGCTGGTAGAGATTCTGTTAGGAAAAATCCTTCAAAGAGACCTATGAGAGGCAGTTCATCTCCTGCATCAGGAATTGGAATTTCTGAGCCAGTAAGTTTGAAGCAGGCCTTGAGGGGGTTGTGTATTTCACAAGCATCTGAGCTGGCTGCAATGAAGCGATTGTCTAAGCCAACAAATTTGTCAAGCATCTCAGAAGCGGGAAATATCAAAAGGTTGTACAGGGCCATGGTGGTTGAGGCTGGCAGATCTGGTCATCCTTTAAATGACAGGAAAGGAAATGTCGTAGAAATCTCCCTTTTACCAGAAAACATTGCTTCTAGTTCTTCCAGGAAAGTATCTGACTCTGCCCAAATTCCATGCACAAAATTATCACACCAAAATGTTCCAACTCCTCCAACTGCTGAAGCAGTCACTACAGAGGGAATGATGGACAGATCGACATCACTAACTCCAGCTCTTTCTTTGCCAATAGACCCTGGAAATTATGCATTGAAGTCAGAATGCGGTAACATTGGTTCTCTTGAGTCTTCGTCCATAGATCCTGGTAGTCGGAAGGTTTTAGATGCCAATGGGTTTGCTCTTCCTGCAGCCGACGTTCCCTCGGAACATTCAGAGTCAAATCATGAACATAAAGGCAAGTTGCCTTTACCATCTTCTTTGCCTTGCTCCACCATTGGGAATAAGGGAACCAAAGCAACTCTAAATAGTCCACGTCTGTTCAGGCCAGTTTTTGGTAACAAGAACTTAATCAGGAAGAAGTTAAAGCATGAATCTTCTTCTGCTACCAGCAGTCGTAACCGATGCATAGATAAGGTGGATAGTGAATCAGATACAAGCAACCTAGAAGGCAATTGTGTCCTGAATAATGACGGTAAAGAAGATGAAAAAGCTTCCCTAGCTTCAAGCAGTACCAAACAGAGCATTGAGGTAAGCTCAACTGTCATGAGCACCAGTACAAACAAACCTTTTTCTGCATTCACTTGCAGTAATGGCACTAGATATCTTTGTAAAGCTGATGAAAAATCTAGGCCGAGAGATAAAGGGGATTTTTCTCAGAGCTCCAAGAGTAGCATTGGTGAGTATAGTAGTAGCACTAGCATTAGTGAAACAAGTAATGCTAGCAGCTCCAGTTCCTGTGGAAATAGGCCTCACATGTCAAAAGACTTGAGGTGGGAAGCGATTCAGTCTGTTAAGAAACAACATGGAAACATAAGCCTGAGACACTTTAAACTGTTGAAAAGGCTTGGCTGTGGCGATATTGGAAAGGTATATCTTGCGGAGTTGATAGGTACAGACTGCCTATTTGCATTGAAAGTGATGGACAATGAGTTTTTGGTTACAAGGAAAAAAATGCCTCGTGCTCAAACTGAGAAGGATATAATGCAGATGCTGGATCATCCGTTTCTTCCAACACTATATTGCCATTTTTCGACAGACAAACTTTCAGGCTTGGTTATGGAATATTGTCCTGGTGGAGATTTGCATGTCCTTCGGCAGAAACAACCAGGGAGGAGTTTCTCTGAACAAGCAGCCAGGTTTTGGAATTTCTTTTTGTTTGTTAAAGAATCATCTCTAACATGACCTGAAGAGCCACAGATTTATTTGGGTTAAAAATTAGCTAAAATATATACAGTTTATAATAGGATTAGAATGGCCCAAAACTGCACCTTCTTCATCCTAACATCATGTATTCAAACTCACCTAGTTATATGATCTAACTAGAAATAGTTATTGCTTGCTCTGGAGTTGTTTTATTAACTTGAAAAAAAATCGCGAACTTAACCCAAAAAACTTGCAGCCATATTTAGCATTCATCTTATGCTGGATAGTGGACACTTTTTATAAATGGGAACAATGGGTTTTAGTGCTGAGTGATTTCCTCTGAATTTCAGTATCGTCTGTCCCATTGCTAACATTTTTTGCATGCATAAATGAGATAGTATATGGAAAAAGATGAGTTGTTTTTTGCATTTAAGGATGCACATACTAATCTTGCCATAGCCACCTAGATGGAATCTCACAGAACAGAAAGAATTATATGATATGACACAGGTTGTTTTTAACTGAAGTGTTGAATTTCTGTTGTGAAAGTCAAGTAGATGACAGAGAGGTTGATGAGTCTTCACTCTGATTCTTTCTGGAAGGAGAAGTGAATAGCAGTTTTATTGTTAACTTTTAATCGGTGAAAGTCCAGTGCATGACAGAGATTGCAGTAGCCTAGAATTGATTTGAAGTGGCCTTGAAACCTATGGTTTTTTTTTTCTTTTTTCTTTTTCTTCTCCTAATAGCAAAACATAGTTTCTGTAAATAGCAATAGGATTTGTTACATTTCTACACACACTTTTAGCATAAAATACCGCTAAAGATACTTCATGCTAGCACTTTGGTCTTGGAATGGTGTATACTTAAAATTCGTTGATCTGGGTAGGTGTCTGTCTCCTTTTCCTTTGGGCAATTTTAGTTCACCTTTCACATATGGTGAATATGTTATCATAAATAGTTGACTTAATATAATGAGAAGTTAGCATGGAAATTTTTTATTCCAGATGGAATATAGTGGCTCAAAGAAGACTCTTTTATTTTAGCGTAATTGTAAAATCGTTTCATTATTTCAGTTGCTGCTGTGCAACTTCCTTGGTACTGATCTAAGTAACTACAGGTTTTATGTAGCTGAGGTCCTTCTTGCCTTGGAATACTTGCACATGCTTGGAGTTGTGTACCGAGACCTAAAACCAGAAAACATACTGGTCCGAGAAGATGGTCATATTATGCTCTCAGATTTTGACCTGTCCCTCAGATGTGCTGTTAATCCAACATTGGTAACAGCAGCATCGCCTGATGTGGAGCGTGAGCCAACAAGGAAGTCATCCAGTCCATGCACTGAATCTAGCTGTGTGGACCCTTTCTGTCTCAACCCATCTTTTCAAGTTCCATGCTTCACTCCTAGACTTTTGTCTGTTGGCACAAGGAGTCGAAAGATGAAATCGGATTCAGCTTCCCAGAACAACTCACTCCCACAGGTTGTGGTAGAGCCAACGAGCGCGAGATCTAATTCATTTGTAGGTACCCATGAATATCTTGCTCCAGAAATTATCAAAGGTGAGGGCCATGGAAGTGCCGTTGATTGGTGGACATTTGGAATATTTTTGTATGAACTTTTATATGGAAGGACACCATTTAAGGGTTCAGGAAACGAAGAAACATTATCAAATGTTGTGTCGAGAAGCCTGAAGTTTCCCAGCAACCCAGTGGTTAGTTTTCATGCAAGAGATTTGATTAGAGGACTGCTGATAAAGGAACCTGAGAATCGATTAGGATCTGTCAAGGGAGCAGCAGAAATAAAGCAACATCCCTTCTTTGAAGGCCTTAATTGGGCTCTGATACGTTGTGCAGTGCCTCCAGAGATGCCTAAGTTAAATGACGTAGAAATTAGTGGACCACCTTCTCAAAAAGAGACACGAGAGTGTAAGGAAACACTGGAGCATGTTGAGTTTGAAGTGTTCTAGTCATCTGATATTTTTGCCAGCGAAGGAAGCGGAAGATGTTTGATTTTCTTTATACAATGCTGAAATCATGTAACTTACAGAAATTTAGCATCTCTTGTACATATAACGTAGGAAGCTGTTAGCTTTTGTTATCTATGAGTACTGAAGCTGAAAATCATATGCAAATTATAGGGAACAATATTCCAAGAACCGGTACCATTTCTATTTTCATAAAGGAAGAGAATGAGTATAGAGAAAGGTGGAGGATTTTGTACCAAGCCCTAAGAGTTTGTTGAGTGGCTCCTTTTTTGCCTTTTGTTTTAAGGCTTATAGAAGCCTTTGCTTTTTCCTCTGTTGCCAGCGAATTTCGTGCTTGTCTTTGTAACTGTTTCTCATATAAACGAAAGGCATGATACGTTTATTTTATTTTATTTTTTAATTATAAATAATATCTATCACTTTTTAGACACTATTAACTCTTGTGAATTGCTCCAAATCAAGTCAACTTAGCAAATAATATGTAATGAAAATGTTAATGGATGCTATCAAGATACTTATTAAAGGTTAAAATATGAAACTTTTATATATGAATACATGATGTTAGGGATGCTACTAGGTCGGGTTTGGGATGAGTTTTATAAAAAGCGAATTCAATTTGCTATCTTGCAAGACTATTTATGACTTGTCCTAAAATCTTATAGGGATTTAATTTGATACCTAAAACTCGCCTTGTCATGAGTATTATAAACCTGTGACTTAACTTGTTGACCCATCATTATAATTTATACAAATTGCCTTTATATGAAAAAAAGGAAATAAAATGTTAACAAGATTCCTATAATTTGTTTTTATCATTCATATAAACATATACTAGCAATAAAGCAATAATATATTATATAATGGTATAAATTGTTTATAAAAGAATAGTTATATTAAATAAGATAATCTATAATTGCAATTGTCATGCTTAAAGTTCAATAAATGAATTTCATTAAATATAACTTGGAAACTATTATAATAGAAAGTTTAATAAACTATATAGACACCTGTTCAAATTTTAAATTAAATAAAGGTCAACTTATCAATAATATATTCTTACAAGTTTATGACATAATTTACCAAATTTCAAAAATCAACTAAAGTTCGTCATATTTTATTCCTAAACATTCATTAAGATTAATTGAAGTTGAACTAATCATTTTCCTTAATTATATTTAAACCTACAAAGAGGAAAAAATTACATAAAATAGCTTAGATGAAATATGAGAATAATGGATATGGATGTAGTTAAGAAGTAAGAATATTGAGATTAAACAATTGAGATATGATTAGAATTTTCTAAATTTTAATAAATAAAATGAAAAAAAAAATAATTTTCTTTAGTGTAATATGATAGATTAGTAGATTATGGTTCTTAACTTTTGAAAATTTAATTTAAAAATATAACATTTTTTAGCAGGTCGGATTTTTCTATCGGTTTTTTTAAGCCTAAAGCCGGACCCAAAACCTTATAGCGTTTCCCTACATGATATTAGACATAAATTCACCTGAAGAATGGAATTCAATTTAGGATGCGTCATAATATTGATTAGCCTTTCTCTTATATTTTCACACCCTTTTTTTTTTCTTCGTAAAATGTGTCATTATTCTTAAAAATAGAAATTTTTTAAAAACTTTTTAGTGTGTAAAGGACCCATCAACATATTTCAATATATAAATTTTCCTATATTACATATAACTATTATGTTAGCATGCATAACAAATGTTGCATAGTCTCAAGTTTATAATAAGTGTAAGATATCAATGTTTCATTATATATATGTGCTTGGTTTAATTGAAACCAAACTTAACAATTTAAAAATTCTTTTTAGTTGGCTTTTCAAAATTTACAGTATATCTAGTAATGGTTAGAAATGTTATATTTAAATTAAAACAAAGATAAAAATAGATGAAAATGAAAATAAATGAATGAACATTTAAACTTTTAAATTCAATTAGATTTTTACCATTTATGGAAAGAAAATAATAGAAAGAGTGGCAATCAACATAAAATTATTCATATACTTCTAAAAGTAATATTTTGAGAACAGAAAAAGAGATATTTAATCTATTAAATATTTAATTTATTTTTATTTCCTTCAATTTCTTTTTACTATGCCAACAAAACCATATAAAAATAAAACATTTCATTCTTGCTCCTCATTTCCATTTTCCTCAAAATTGCATAACATATTGGGAGGGGGAAAAAAAAAAAAGAGGAAGGATGGAAGGCAGAGTGCATGTCCCTCCTACCCTAACACAAGAAACACAAATGCTCCTATCCAAGTTCAGATAAATTTCCATGACACCCCGCACCACACTCCCATGCTCCCCAAGCGTCCAATTCTTCCAACCTTCTGGAGAAAGAGAAAACATGAATACGAAAGTACAAAGCAGTTATAACACAAGACTGTCCACCCCATCCTTTTTACAACTTTGCCACCGCCCTAATATTCTCTCTCCAAACTCACCATTTCTAACTCTTCCTCTTCCAATAAAGCACCAACTTTTTTCTCTCCAAATAACTCTCCCTTCAAAGTACCAAAAACCCGAATTAAATCATCCAATTGGGTCTTCGATTTTCTCATCGATGGCTTCTTCAACCCCACAATCCACAGAGACGAGACCACCAATTTCTGTTCTTTTCGTGTGTTTAGGTAATATATGTAGAAGTCCAGCTGCTGAGGGTGTTTTTACTGATATTGTCAAGAAAAAAGGGCTTGAATCCAAATTCAAGATTGATTCTGCCGGAACTATTAATTATCACGAGGTGGGTATATTTATACATTTACATTTTGTGCCCTATAAATGCTAAAGTTTGGATCTTTATGTCTAATAAATAATATTTACGCATTGGAATGTGGAAATGGTAAAGTAGATATCGTCGCTAATTAATGTGTATATTGTCTGGCTGCCATGTGCGTGTTAGAACTTAGAAGGGAGAATAGCAACTCCTTCCGGCGGAGTCCAGCTACATGTGGTCTCATTTTTCCAACAAGGTGCCCCCCTTTTCCCTATATGATAAGAAGGGAAGGAGTTGCTAGAGTTGGGTGTCTTGGAACCACACCACTTTTGCTCGTATTAGAAGATTGTTTAAATCTTTGGTTGTGATCAAACTATATGTGTACATTTTTGTGTCCTGAGATGGCAAAGACATTTTTGGTCTGTAAGCGAACTATCATGTGCATGATAAGAGTTAGGAATGGTAAGATAGGGCTGCCCATCCGTGTTATTGTGTTGGGGAATTATGCGTGTATATGAGGAGATTGAAGAAGAAACTTGTCAAGGCTCTTGTAGCTTATCCTTTTCCATCCCGGTAAAATACATGTTTGGCCAAAAGAAATAAAGCAGTAGAAACATGGGCAACTACCCGCATGGGGGTGCTTGTCCATTTTTGCACCACAAGAAACTGCTTGTCACCGTGTCACTGTATGTTAAACTAGAATAGCTGTTAATGTAAAATTATTACTGTTGTTCATGCTAGGGTTAGTTCTATCTTGTGGTATAGATTTTGGGTTTTATGTCTACACATTCCAAATTGGATAGAGTTTGAGCTGCATTATCCTGTTATGGCAGGAGTTGATACCAGCATGATAAACTTGACTTTATGAAATGATGAATTCATTTTGATTTGTTGAATTTTTATTGGTTGGCATAAGGTGACCCAGCTGTTCCTAGAATGAAAGTTGCTGCTATCGTTCTCCATCCCAGTAAAATACATATGTGGCCAACAGAAATAAAGCAGTAGAAACATGGGCAACTACCCGCGTTGGGGTGCTTGTCCATTTTTCCTCCACAAAAAACTGTGTGCCATTGTGTTGCCGCATGTTAAACTAGAATAGCTGTTAAAAATATGTAAAATTATTATTGCTGCTCAGACTAGGGTTAGTTCTTTCTTGTAGTATTGATTTTGGGCTTTATTTCTGCTCATTCCAAATTGGATAGAGTTTGAGCTGCATTATCCTGTTGTGTCAGGAGTTAATACTAGCATGATAAACTTGACTTTATGAAATGATGAATTCATTTTGATTGGTTGGCATAGGGGAAACCCAGCTGATCCTAGAATGAGGGCTGCTGCATTATCCTGTTATGTCAGGAATTGATACTAGCACGATCAGCTCAACTTTATGAGATGATGGATTCATTTTGATTTGTTGAATTTTGATCGGTTGGCATAGGGTAACCCAGCTGATCCTAGAATGACGGCTGCTGCTAAGAGACGTGGGATTGAGATAACATCTATATCGAGACCAATCCAACCATCTGATTTTTGCAACTTTGATTTTATCCTTGCAATGGATAAGCAAAATAGGGGTGAGAACTATCTTTCAACTTCTTGAACAAATCAGTGACTCTAATTCACAGAATGAGGCATCCTTTGACCTTTTGAGGTGTGATTCGGTTGGATTTCTGATGGATGTTATTTCTTTGCACAGAGGATATATTGGAAGCCTTTAATAGGTGGAAATATAGAGAGCCTCTTCCTGAAGATGCGCACAAAAAGGTTAGTCCAACAATGTTAGGTTTTGAGCAAATTACAGTACAAGTATTTTATAGTGCGGTGTTGACTCTACAGGTTAGATTAATGTGTTCATATTGCAAGAAGCATGATGAATCTGAAGTACCGGATCCCTACTATGGTGGACCACAGGGTTTTGAGACGGTAATGTGGCATGTCCCTATCTTTCTGCTTATTCATCAAAAGCCCTTTTTCTGTTTTGATAAACTATGTAACATGCAGAACTCATGCTAATTGCTATGCATCATAAATTTGAATGGATAATTAAACAAATACCGTGATATTGTGCTATAAGTTCTCATGTCATGCGCGTGGTTGTTAGTTCTCAAGGCTTTTGTGATCATAGTTCATTGCAAATTGGTAATATTTTTTCTGAGTCACGTCATCCCATCTTTGATCGAGAATATAAATAATTACTGGACATGTAGAGAGATATAAATAAAGAAGTGAAGTCTTTTTGTCAGTTATGCAATCGTTTATTTCATTCTGACTGTTGATGGTTATTTGGGTATCCTTTGTTCATATCCTTGTTGATTCAATTTCAATTGGAGAAGATTTGCTCTTTTGAATTGAGGAGCATGATGCTCTTCTAGCTGTGCTGTGCTATATTATGTTGTTTCTTTCTTTCCCCCCTGCCATATTAAAGTTTGAAGAGGTGGAAGAAGGTGGAGACTAGTTCATGTACATAGTTATCTATAGCTCTTGTTCTTTTTTTTTTTGGGCCAGAAATCTATGGCTCATTTTGAAACATTTGCTTGTCAGTTGTCATCATCATGATGCAATGTCCAATAAATTTCGTTCATCATTCGATTGCCTTGAACTATGGAATTAGTAACTTTTCATTATGTTTGGTAAACGTTCTCTTCAGCCAACAACTTTCCTTGCATGCTCCATCATCTCTTGGTTCAGTTTCCGATGGTATCATCTGATAAAACAAAAAGATTTCCCCTTTTATGATTTTCAGGTACTTGATCTGTTAGAAGACGCTTGTGGTTCATTGCTAGACACCATCTTGGCCGAGGACAGCCACCTTTTGGAGTAGTTTGCTTCATGTTTGGTGATTGATCTTCTGATTGCCGATTCCTATTCTTGGAACAGTGCAGATACAGGTTATTTCCTTTCAGTGAATTGACTGCATAGTGATATTTCAGCTTCAGGAAAGGACCGTATCTCAAGAATAATCTCCGGGGCCACTGTACTGAAAACTTTTCTATCGAAGTGAAAATCCTGCTGACCCGCCAGTTGGGACAATGTATAGGATTGTATGTGTATTTGAGAATTGAAATCACAAAACTATTGAGTTTAAATCAGTATGCAGTTGCTTATAAAAAATGAACTACAAACGGCACAATCCAATCTGTTCCTGATATTTTTCCTTTACGTGGCATTTGGGATGTCTAATATCGAACAAGCCTAATTTGCCAGGGAATTCAAGGGGTTGGTCTAATGAACAAGACACAAGAATTCTCATAATGATTCGCATGAGATCTTAGGTTTGAATAATACCATGGATCTACCTACATATTACATAGCACAAGTTATGCGTAATCGATGCATGGGTCTTTTAATAGGATGGCTCATACCCATTTATACCAAAACGGGGGAAAGAAAGTCTAATCTGACGGGTGTTGCTTAAAAATAGCAGGGCCTGGTTTAACAAACTTGAACAATCATTGTTAAGAAAACTATGATGAAAAATATTCATTTCCAGCTCAAATTTCAATCAATTAAAGAAAGAAATTCTAAGAGAAGCAATAATACACCTTCTCCTCAGATTGTTCATAGCTTTATCCATTTGATTCCCATTGGCAGAGAACTTAATTTATAGTATTAGTAAATAGAATTTGCAAGCCAACATCTCCAAATTATTATTTCTTGCAACTATAACACAGAAGGAAGCAAAATAAGGTGAGAAACCTCACTCTTCATCTCTGTTCAGGCGATGATTCACGTATTCTTCATGAGATATGTATCTTATATCCACTGTTTAACCGAAACCATTGGGAAAAACCTGCTCCTATGATGGCAAATTCAATAAAACCACTTGTTTTGATTTATATTTTTTAGACCAATCAACAAGAGATGTAGAAAAACTACAAGTGAAACTTAATGTTCTTGAACTTTATTTTCTTGAAGAAAATTAGCTGCTTAATTTAACAAGCTCACAAATACATAACTAGTTAGCCATTTTAGTCTTCACAAAACTGGCAGCTGCAAACTCTAACATAGACATTCATGACATAGAAACTCCTGCACGAGTTGGTCTGATAGCCATGAGCCAGTCTAAGACAATATGATGTAATGTATCTGATGTCGGTGTGTTAACTCGTTATATGACTGCTTGCAGAATGTTGATTGATGAATTGCAGCTGCCCCACCTCATAGATTCCACTGAAATCCCATAATGAATCCCTTTTTGATCTCTTGCAATCCAGTTGGGTCACACAATGAAACTCTTGGTAATACCTTTTCGACCTCTTTTTCTTCTTGGATTGGCACTAATCATGCAAGAAAAGGCATTTACAAGATCCACATCCTCTTCAGTTACAAGGATTTTTGCTGCAGTTGGGTTGGCAAGGAGGAGCTTTGATACAAGATATCCTGCAATAGTCCAAGTCTGAAAGAGACGAGCCTGCTTTCCAATAAATCTTGCTTGCTTGGTGTCATAATATTCAGGCCATTTGTCTTTAGATATGCGCCTCTCAGCCAATCTCACAGCATTTTCAGCAATCTCTGGCCTATTCATCTTTATTGATGCTACAGTGAGCTGCAACACAATCCCCGAATGACAATTAAGGTTAAGACTTAAGACAGATCTTTCTTTTTCTTTTGACCACCATCCGTGGTCAGAATGTGGAATGATAAAAAAAATATAAAATCAGGAAGGAAACTATGGTGGAATACTCCTTGAAAATTTGTGATTTAGGTAGAATTCAAGTGACTAAAATAACAAAACATCATCATATCTTATTAGCAGCTGCACATGGCAAAAAAAAAAAAGTTGATGGAGTTCTAGATTTTCAGCTGAGTAAACAGCAATTTAAGGAACTTAGGATCCTACGATGACAAATTAAACATTCACTCTACCTTTAATGATGGCCATATATTACTAAAGTCTCTTGCGAACCATTTCAAAACCTATAATAATGAATTGACTAAGAAATAGAAAGCAAGTGAAACTGGTCAGTGGGTAGCTGACAAAGGTAAACTACTGAGTTCTAAGAAGGAGAAAATTAGATGTAGGTGTGATTAGTTGAATTTCATGCGACCAACATGACTCGTCTACTCCCCCACACCCCCATATTCATTGGACTCCATAGCCAGAAAAGGAATAAGATTGTCATAAGGTATAGAAGCTGATAGCAACCTCTACTGTTGTTGTTTTGAGGTGAAGCACAAAGCATGGAAAGTTAGATATATGCAAAGGTTCAAGTGTAGTTATTTTGAATCACTGTTGCATACAGAAAAAGGTGGAAAACCTTTGGAGAAAAGCTTCTGATGTTTCATGGAAAAAACTTATCGATATAATTAAGGTGAAACAACATAGTCCATATATTTTTACAATCCTTAAAAATTACACTAACCTGCCACAGCAAAGTTGGCCAACCTCCTGCATTGTGATAGGACCAGGGACTGCAAAGACATAAACATTTGATTTAAGCATAAAACAAGAGATGGAATTATAAATACTAACAGAAGTCTGTAGATGAAGGGTAAGAAATTACGTATTCTTGGGATCGCTTCCTGTGATAATTCGCCACTCCTGACCTTCAAGAGCAGGATAGCATATTTTTAGGGGCATCTCAGCCACAAGTTCTGTCCATTGTGCTTCAATGAGATCTAATATGGCATGTGATTGATCAATTGTCGCCAGGCTGCTTACAATAGACCACAAGTTCCCAAGAGAAAAGAAACGAAAATCCATATGAGCAGGCTGAAGGTTTCCAATTAAGTAACCACCTCTACTTGGCATCCATTCCACCAGCCAGTGAGGAATCTGATCTGGGTAGATATTAAACTTGTTGACTGCATCATATGAATATTCCTCTGTTGTGTAACGGTAGATCTCATTCAGCCTCTTCATATCAATCCAGTAATATTCTCTGATATGAAAGGATAATGCAACTAAACGGTTGTTTAATGCCCGTATAAGATCAGCTGATCCATCTTCAGGGGCAAGCATCTCCCGCGCACAAAGCAGAGAAGAATAAAACAATGCCTGAAATACCAAGTGACGTTTTTATAGGACTTAACATTAGTCATTTCTTGATGTTGAGGAAATTTCTGGAATGAAAGAAGATGGCATAAGCATTTGTGCTACTAATGTACGATTGATTACTACACATAGGGCTAGGGGAGAGAGGATAATTTACATAGATTCAGAAGTAAAACAGACCGAACTGTGTCTTGGGTTACAGTCAAAGCACAAACTAGTGTTAGCTAAAAAGGCTATGAACACCAACAATATTCAATTCAAAGTTCTTTTTATTGAATCAATAGTAAAACCAAGGCGCACAAGCATCATTTCATTATCGACAACTAGGGCATTCTTGGAATCATCAACCAATTATCCTTATGAACAAACAAATATTACAATATTCAGAAGACTTCACTATTACCTGAATCTCCAAAGGATGGCCATGAATACCCATGCGGCGATCTATCATGCATGAACCATCAGTCACCAACAATGTGGGAAACATATCAAAACCGTCAGCAAGACAAAGCTTTAAAATCATTTTAATCCCAGTTTGTACATCAACTCTTTCTTGAACTGAGAGATCTCCGGAGCACTTTCCATATGCTCTTAGTAGTATGATCCACCAAAGCCCAGAATCTACTGGTGCCACACGGCCAATTGCCGCCTCACCAAAATCTGGGTCAAGTACTTCTTCTGTTGCATATTCATCACCTTCAAGCGGAACAGTCTTCACCTTGAAGCTGGCAGGCATTAGACCTTGACCAGGGCTATGGCAGTCCATAGTCTTCTCCCAACTCTGTCAAAGAATTGTCCTTTAATGTACTGACAAGGAGCATGGAAACCAATAATATATGGAACCACTAAGAATATGCAGTAAGCATATTCTAAATTGACATATATTATGAGTCAAGACGGATACTGTCTCCAGTATATACAAATTGATCAACTAAGATAAGGATGAAGGTCAGATATACACATCCAAAATTGACATAACCACCACAAAATCTGTTTATGCAGAGTGCAGCAAACTAACATAGCCAGCTAAGGGATGATTTTATACCTGTAGCTGAAGCGTATGTAGAATGAAGTTCCTTACTATATCATATTCACCCTTCAAAAGGAAGGCTATCCCAGAAGGCACAAAGTCCCGAATGAAAACCTGATCATAGTTGAGGATACTCGCACTGCTAGGATCATTAGCAGCAATGGTCCCGATAGGAGTGTTACAGTAATAAACAGTGGCCTCCCGAAGTAGATCCCATGCTTCATCCTCGATTGACTTTGCATTGGAGCTTTTCTTACCTTTAATCATTTCTTGGACAGGTGAGCCATTGGATTCTAAACCCTCACTTACATGGTTCAAGACAGCTTCAAACGAGCTTCTTTGTTTCTCAGCTGGCAACCCACCAATACCTTCAGCCTGCTGGCATCTGCAAGACAGAGACTCCAACCTGCTGCCTTTGATCATTCCATCTTTATGTGAAAGAGAGCCAAATGTTATCCCATAATTGATCTTTTTTCTTCTATTATGCAGCTGCAGCTGCTGAGAACTCCATCCTTTTATTGAAACTATTACATTTGAGAAGGAACTTTCTGACCCTAAACAGTTGGAGCTCTTGCTCCAATTTAGTTGAGGTGAAGCGCCACACCATGTCTGAAGGACTCCTTCAGCAGCCAGAGATGACATGGTTAAATCTAATTTCAACACCTCAAAGATGAAGTCATGCAGTCAGGAACCTGGAAAAGAAATGCTAAATGGGATAAGTCAAATGAATGAAAGCTAATAAATGCCACATGAACCACAAAACCTAGAGGTCAATAATGCTCCACCAGGAAATGCAATTCAGAATCGTTTCATTTAGGTAAAGACCAACTGAATATCTACAACCCAGCTCTTGAGGACATCTGAACATTCCATATCATCAACCAGTTTCAATTTAAATTAGAACAATTCAACATGCACTAGGTTTCAATTATATGGTATTGAATTAACTAAAATATGAATAATCATCTTTCCTATGTAAGGAGGCATCAACAGCAACTCTGGTGACAAGCAATTGCTACCAACAACCATTTATGTGCATGGGCGCAAACTATAGTTGGCCTGTGGACTAGGCCAATCCTAGTAGCTACACTTCTTACAACTGTAAGTTAAGCAATCGTTCCTGGTGACAAGCAACTATTAATCAGCACCAATTATCATTCCCGCTTCACAAACCTCCCTTTAAGTCTAAAGTCACTGATGGCAAAACATGTTCTTTTCCCTCCCAAGAGTCATCTTCAATGGCTTCCTATAGCTTCTGATTTTTGGATAGAAAATTCTACCCTATCATCGCTTAAAAAAGGAAAACTTTACGTTGGCTGACAACATCTACACGAAAATAGAAATTCCCCGGGTCTTACAAGTCGTATAGCTCGCTCCAAATTTTCAGGCCTCGTTTAATTTTTCCGTGGAATAGGATTCCAAAGAATCCAAATACATATTGTTTTTCGTTAGAGCCTGGCATCCTCACCAAGCTCTTATGGAAAATAACAGAATTCTGAATGATCTGGAATTCTATCTCATTCAAAACCAAAAAAAGAATAACCAAACCGAGGCCTCACTGTTAAAAATATTGCATAATCCAAAGATGACAGCTTTTCTGTGCGTTGACTATCTTGATGACTCGAATGACAATAACTTCGAAAATGGAAAGTTTATATAAGACAAAACCCAAACATCAAGTTTTAAAAATTGAACTCAATTTCCGACTTCAAGGGGTTTTAGGGTTTAGGGTTCTATCTCTGTGTCTTCATGCCTGGTCTGGTCGGAAACAGGCATGAGATGAGACTGCTACATGTAGTTTTCGGTTTGAACTAGACGATGATAGCAGTTTGTAGAACTCCGTTCTCAGAACTCAATCCTTTCCTGCGTTTTTTTATTTATTTTCCTGGTTTGGGCCTAGACTGAACTATACTAGATTGCGGCCCATGCCCAGTTTAAGAAATCAGTACGAGGTTGATTTTTAGCTCGCTATTATCGCAACCGAAAAAGTAATATACATACATACATACATACATACATACATAATATACCACATATTTTCTTTTTTACCTTTAAAAAAATGAAAAATACATATTTCAACATTAATGTTTGCATATTCTTTTATCTAGATCTCAACATCTTTTCTTAATTTATATCATTAAGAGTAGAACTATGCAAATGAATCGAAGCTCATGAATCAACCTATTTAAGTTATTTTTTAAATGAGTTTAAATTGAATTTTTTAATCTGTTTAAAAAGTGAACTAAATAAGCTTGATCAATTTAACCCATGGGTTAAAATAGGTCAATCCATAACACGCCGAGTTGGCTTAGTTATCCAAAGACCTAAAAAAAAAAGAGAGTAGTTGACACTTGACAACATGTAATATATTTTTTTCTTTTGCTTTTTTTTTTTAAAATAATACATAAATGGTAGAATAAAGGCGATAAAGGAAATTTTTTCAAAGTTTTGCTATTGCCATTAAATTTATTTTCTTATGTAAACTCATTTTATACTTTAAAATGATAAAAAAAAAATCTAAGTGGTTTAAATGGGTTAAGTTAGTGGGTCAAACTATTTAACGCACTAACCTGCATGGATTAGGTTCGGCTAATAAATTTTAACCCATTTATTAAATAAGCCAAAATAGATTGGCTAGTTTGACTCATAGGCTAAAGTGGACCGAATTAGGTTGGCTCGTTTGATTTACTTGTACATCTCTAATAAAGAGTTACGCCATTAATTATGTTGAAAATTTTATTAGGAGTTGAGCCATGTTAGCTTTTAATATCCTCGGAATATTTAATCAATGAAATAATATTATAAAATATGTTAAATTGAATAATATAATAGAAATAATAATAAAAATCTATAAAATTAAAAAAAAAAAGAGAGAAAAATCCGATACATATATAAAAGACCCTTCGTGTGTGGCTCACACACATGATTGGCAATCGGTGGCTTATTGTCCTTGGGTCTTGCAGTGGCCAGGCAAGCATAAAATGAGCAATGGATTGTGACCCACTTATGGTGATGCGAAGGCACCCAACTTCAATGTTGATTGATGTTATCTGCATATCATTTTTAAAAAATAAAGAAAAAAAGAAGCCTTAAATTGCTATTAAGTCGTAATTAACTTTTATTACCCCAGTAAGATGCATCAATAAAAAAATAACAATAGTAATTGTTCTTCTCATTAACATGATAGGTGGTGAACCATTACCATGGTTGGGTCACTTGGCCTATCACTAGTTTCGTACTAGCTTGACTATCCCAAGGCAGATGGACAATCGACTACGTGTGAGGCACCAGAGTTTTGTGTTTGTTTTTTAATTTTTTTTTTTGTAATTTTTTATTATCATCTATTATATTACTTAAAAAAAAATACAAATAACATCCTTTAAACTTATCAAAATATATTTTAATATCTCATAAACTTTGAACTTAATATATTTTTTTAAACTAAAAAAATGAGTATCCTTTATGTTGTCAATTTATCAAAATTTAGGATGATTGTTTATAATATTTAAAATTAAGAGGGTAAATCCGTATTTATGTCAAAGTTTAGGAAAGCTATTCATAATTTTCATTATTTTATTTTATATGTTTCGTAATATTATTTTTTTATTAATTATTATGAGCTTAATATAAATTGACACCTGTTAACTCTTAACATGTTTTTTTAGTGAAGTCAATTGAATGACTCAAATAGAAAGGTATCAAATAATAAGGATTGAGATCGGAAAAAAAAAATTAATGACCCATGTTGGTGGTGTGACCTCGACTTGTTAAATTTTCTCACTGCAAAATTCTCTCTCTAACACACACCGTCTCTCTCTCTCTCTCTCACATACATTTCAATAGGTGATAAGTGACCACTCACTGGTGTTAGTGAATGGATGGGTCATCCATGGTATAGACCTTTGGTGCCACCACCCTTGAGAGAAGATAATTGCACGCTCCACCTTGCCCCCCCCCCCCTTTTAGAGTGTACAATTTTAAACTTGACTTCTCTCTCAATTTTTATATTTTTTATTTTATTATTTAATTAAATATAAATATATTCATAATATTTTTTAAAATTAATTATTATAGGCGAATTAAAAACTAACATGTGTCTATTGGCCAAGGTGATAGATAGAGATGAAATATGGGTTTTAAAGCATTAAAAACGATAGCATAGATATAGAGTGTTTAAAAGGTGAAAGTGTCGATATGTAAAATGAAATTTACTCAAAAATAAAAATAAAATAAACCACCTTTTTCCTTTATAGTGAAACATTGGGAATAGGGAAAAAATATTGTATTTAAAAAAATCACCTCAGAATATGTCTTGTACATGTGTACTCCTAAAATACCTTATATGAAATTGCGTTAAATCATGTTATGAGGGCCTTGGCTCGTTCATTTAACTCAGGAAAAAATACAAATTTAGTCACTAACAATTGCCACTTTTTCTATTTCAATCATAAATGTTTAATATTTTCTACTTCAGCCCTTAATGTTTGCAAACAAGTCCACCATTAGTTTGCTGTTAAGATTGATATGTGGTATGATTTGATTAGTAAAAACAATCTATTTCAACCGATCAAATCATGCCACATGTCATTCTCTAATAGAAAAATTAACCCTATCGCTAAAAGGATTCATTTGTAAATATTAAGGATTTAAATATAAAAAAATAAACATTTATAATTGAAAAAGAAAAGATAATAAATGTTGAGGACTGAATTTATACTTTTCTTCTTAATTTATATTGAAGTACAACCTTAGAAATATGGAATATATTTAGCCAAAACAAAGAAAAAAACAAGAGAAAAAAAGAAATGTAATCACATTTATAACACTACAATTAATTGTTCACAGCAAATTCTAATATGGTCTAAGAGTTATCACCAAAGAGAGGAATCGAGTTGTCTTTTAAAGAGTTTTTCCATTATTTCTTTTAAAAATTACTCTAGTGCATTTTCCACCATGCATGAGAGAGGAAATTTGCTACATTGTTTTGCAAATTGCACATGGTGAAAGTATAAACTATGCGTTTAGAGCTTGCGAACAATGCAACATTCAATAAATGGAATAATTTCATATTGAAGATGATGTTTCACTATTACAAATAACCCTTAATAGATAGGACATTACCCTAATAAATGAATTAAGTAGAGCTCTAAACTAATCGAATCAAGTTGAATAATATTAAACTTGAGTGTTTTTTTTTCTTCTATGGGAGCTTGAGCTTGGTTTGAAGTGTTTGCAACAATCACAAACTTAATACAATTAAGTTTGTTTAAATTCAATAATTTATTTGAAAAAAAAAGGCATCCTCTTTTTTAATTGAATTTATTATTGAAGGCCTAACTCAACTCAAATTTTAAAAAGTTCGAAAAAGCTAAACTCAAGTTTGATTAAACTCATGATTCTATCAAGTTAAGTAGATTGAAGCTTGAGCTTAGATTGATAAGCTACTTGAGTACCTAATTCCTAAGCTTAACCCAACAATTGTATAAACATTAGTTTGCTAGCCAGCTTGGTTGATTGACATGGTTTAAGAAGCCATTCATTGACTCCTTTGAAAAGTTTATTAGCTCTTACATAATTTCTTAGCAAATAATTTTATAAATATTGTATTTTTTCATAATGGAATAGAATTCCTTTATGCAAGTATCATAACAATATATATAAGATATTAAGCAGTGGACTAACTAAATATGGATCAATGTCTAATGACACTGGAAATAACATCAATTAACAATAAAATAACATCACATTACAATGATGATGATCATGTGTTTCAAGCATATGGCAACCTCGATCAACAATCGGCTTAGAATTGGATTATTCTTTGAAAGATTTAGTACAGATTTGCATAAAAGAGTTTTAAGGGATAAAAAATAAAAAGCAAAGAAAAGAGAGAGAGAGAAAAGACCTTTATGATGGACAATGTTAAGGCTAGACTTTTGAAATTGCACAATCCACTTACTTCCTTAAAAGGTCTGTCTCTTACTTAAATCGGATTGAAATTGCATTTGACTCCCCTTCCTTTCCTTGATCATGGCCAACAGCATGAGTTGAGGAAGAGTGGAGTTGCTATGTGCATATGTCTTGCACACGCATGATTGATTTCTCCCTTCTTCTTTTTTATTTTAAAAAATGATATAAAAATTTGAAGCTTATGCATGCCATTGATTGTGCCATAGATTTACAAGTTGAAGTTGTAACAATTAATTGCACCAATTTCTAACTCGGCCTAATTATTTATGTTTACTACTCATTTCGATAAGTAAATCAAGCTCGGGTTTATTAATGATAGATATGAAATGTATTCCCATTAATTTCCAGGTTGGGCTCAATCTATCTAAGCTAAAAAGAAAAATTAAAGAAAATAAATAAATAAATAAAAGAAAAAGATTGGCCTGTTGTAGCTCCTGGGTGTTAAGCTTGGGGCTCGAGAAAATGGAATGTAATGAGGCTTCTACCCCATCCCTGTTTGGACTTGTTGTATGAAAAATGAATAGTAGAAATGTCCATGGGCCTATCCTATCACTTATGTTCCATGGCAAAGAAATGGAGAAGGATGTTATGGTGGAGAATCAAATAGCAAAGCTGAAGTAATGGCTATGGCCTCTCATTGTGATTTTTTCCCCCATTGGAAAGGAAAAAAAAAATCAAGACCCGGCTTTCCTTTTTTTTTTTAAAATTAATTGGATGGAGGGCATTAAAATGGGCTTAGACTTCAATTTGTCAAAATCAATTATGGGTTTTTTTATAATGACCTTTCCTTCCTAATGTAGGCATCAACAAATTCAACCGGGCTTTGTGTAATTTTGTACTTGTAATAAATTGCTTGATATCTAATTTCCCTATCACAACTACAAACATTCACACATTTAAAAAAAAAAGGGGGGGGGGGGGGGGGGGGGGGGGGGGGGGGGCATATTATCATAATAGAACGTATGAACATAATATAAGTTATTTAAGCCTTGTTTTCTTCTTCTTCTTCTTTTTTAAATTGTTTTTTTACTTTTTTTCTTCTTCTATTCTTAGGGCTTTTTTGCCTTGTAATCTTTTGTCCTTTGTTTTTATTTACCAAATTGAAGAGGGATTATTAATTTATTAGTACCCCATATTTGACTCATTGTTAATGCAGATTAAAATTGCATTTGACTCCCCCTCTTTTCCTTGATCATGGCCAGGGGTATGAGTTGAGGAAGAATAGAGTTGCCACATGCATGTGCCTTGCATGCACATGATTGATTTTTTCCTTTTTCTTTTTTAAAAAAAGAAAAATGATACAAAAAGTGCATAAAAAATAAAAATTTAAACCTTGCACATGCCATTGATTGAGCCATGCACACTACTTGGTATAAATGGGATTTCAATTATATTTAAGACATTTAGATCCTACACTTTTCAAAATAAAATTCAAAAGTGCAAAATCCTAGATTTGAGTTGTAACTTCTTGGATGCATATTCATTCCCTTAACCAATGAGGAATCAAATATTAATAATGCATATTTGGAGATAATGATTTTTCTTATAGGACATAATTTAGTGAATATAAAGAGTTTTTGTCAAAATTTGAAACTTCATCTTTAGACTTACAAGTTGGGGTTTTAACAATTAATTGCACTAATTTCTAATTTGACCTAATTATTTATGTTTACTACTCATTTTGATAAGTAAATCAAGCTCGGGTTTATTAATGATAGATATGAAGGTTAAATATTTTCAATTCAACTTTATATTACACTTATGTTTAAAATTTATTATTATTTTGTGGAAGGATAAAAAAAGTGAATTTGGGAAATTATTCACAAAATATCTAAAGTGCATGAATTACGAACGGAGAAGCTCATTCGTCCCAATATGCCAATCGTTAACTCTCATGTCCAGCAATAGCAATATGGGAATATCAATTTTGCTATCTAAGAAAGCCATTTTCAGCTAATTTCAAAGGCAAATTAAAGTAATAGAAATATCAGGCTTTATCCAAATCAGTCCAAGTTCCAATCAATTTCATAAGCCTCTACGTCGATTCCATGTGAAATATGTATTCTAAACATATATAAAAAATTTAGTTATATTAATTCATAATTTTCCTACTTTCTTTTTTCTTTCTTTGTTTTATATCCATATTATTGATTGGGTTCAACTTTGAATTGATCCTACTATTATTATCATTAAGGTCCAATCTTGAATCAAATGAAGGGTTATTCTCTACAAAATGATCTCAAAACTAAAGGTTTCATGATCCATTATTGAGGTTTTGTTTTCAGTCAGTCTTTCATTTTTTAGGAGTCACTAACATAAATTTGGCTAGAAGGAATATTACAGGGTTTTGATCCTGGTGATTTTGAGAAGATGAGGAAGGTTTAATCGCTATTTGAGCATCCATGGCTACATCTACATACACTCTTTAAGACGACTCGACTACACTACACTACTTGGAAGAAATGGGAGGAGTGAAAATAAAAGGCATATTTGCTTTCTTTTCTTTTTTTCATCCTTTGGACAATAAAGGAAAGTGTAACTAAATTAAAATAGCTAATTTACTTTATCTCTCAAAAAGATTTTAGGGTTAATTATTTGTGGAGATTTATTTATTTTTAGATTAATTAAAGGTTTGAATTATACTTTCGGGTTTCATTAAATCATTTTGGCGTTAATGAAAATGGTCTTTGAATTTACGGTTTGAGGGTGTATCGAGTCCTCAACATATCTCTAGATTCTTACATTCACAGGATTGATTGCAAGCCCATTCAAGCGGGGGATCCTGTTTCTGTTAATCATAAGGCAGGATCCTTGTTGGTTCTTTTATTTTTTTTTTTTTTTATATTATCATCTACTAGTTTCCGTTATTTTGTCAATTGTGTGTCTGATGTAATGCTGTGTTTTTTTGCAGCTGTTGATGGATGCATTTGTCTTACGGCTTGACTGTTGAGGATTGGAAGGGATCTGGTGGAACTAGAAGTCGAAGACCGTACTACTACTACCAAAATGTTTCCTTAGTAGATTGTCATTAGCCATCTTTCTCCCTTATTGGGGTTTGAAGATGAAGATTGCATGCTTCACTGGCGCTCTACTACCTGCTATTGCATTGGTGTAACAACCATTTTCTTGACGAAATGATGTTTTTGTCCTAAACATTTTGCCCAAAACTTTTTTATTTTCATTAGTCATCTATCTACTTTATCAGGGGTTTCGAGATTGCGTGCTCAACCGGTGCTCGCCAGTGCCACGCTGGCACTTCGTCAGTGCTACGCCGACACCACGCTGGCCCTATGCGAGTGCCATGTAATAACGGCAATGTATTCTGGTTTCCATTTTGCAAAAACTAAATCGCAATAGAGAAGCTCAATCTTCCTATTAAGAAGATATATTATCACAAATCACTCAAGAGCTATATTTTCTGAATTATTTTTTTAATAACGAACATGGTCATCAAAGCCTTCCACGAGCAAGGATAAACTGAATTCCATTGTGGACTTTGTATGCAGTCAGGGGATGGACTGCAAGGCCAATTGGGTTTGGGGGTCCTGCTTTCGAAGTGGGAACAGGGTATCTGATGCATCCGTTGTAATGAATTTTATACTTTCAGGCCCACTGTCAGCAATTCTCCGCCTGTCACTTTTAACAGCTCTGGTATACTGATTGAGCAGGATCCCTGTAAGTTCTTCTTCTCTTGTTAATATCATTATCTATTTAGTTTTATGATATGTTTTGTCCATTGTGGTTGTGGCTAATCTCTCTAATGCCCTGTCTTATATGCAGCTGTTGGCCGGTGCATTTATCTGACAGCTTAGCTTGAGCCTTTGTGGAATGGAAGGAAGGATTCTGATGGAGTTTGACGTCGAAGGAAGACCCCCTACTAGTTTTTTATTTTAATGTTTCCCGTGGATTCTTATATTCTAGAGTGTGTTGCTGTTTCTCCCCTTGTTGGAGTCAGCATTATGGATAAAATAAAATAAAAAATAAAAAATAGTATGTTTTATTTCTGTTGTTAAATGTTCCTATGCTATGAGCTGCTGCTCAATGGACTGACTATTATTATGAATTACATTAATCTCGACCATATTTTATCCCCGTGTCATCTTATAACATGTTTTCATTTTTCATTCATCGCAAGTTTCCATTCTTCTGTTATTTATTTATTCCTCTGTTAATTTTTAGCAAGTTTTAATTTTGGAGTGGGTTGAAAGTTGTAATCTCTGTCAAGCATCATGCACCTAAATAAAATTGCAATAAATAATGGAAGATGGACATAAATAATTTCGTAAAATATTTTAAGGGGAACTAGAATAATTGGGACCCTAGAATTCAAAATGGGCTTCCATAGGCATGGCCCACTCTGAGTTTTATGAATATTCATAATAATTTCAGATTTTTATCTCTTTTTGTTTTTTTTGGAAACATTACTCTTTTTCCCCATTTGACAAAGTGCCTTTTCCTTTTTAAGCTAACACTACTGCAACAAAGGATCATCATTATTGCCAAGTTGAAAGTGCAAATAAAATTGAAATAAAAGCCATTTCCAACATTCTACAGCAAATATCTTTTTCGATGCCATCTAAATTTTAAGGTGCGCATTAGCTCTGAGCCTCTCTGCCTTTAGCTTAATGCAACTTCCAATGGATGAATTACTGTAGGAGTGCCCTGAAGAAATTTGAGAGAGAGTGCATGCTTTTTTGTGATGCAAAAGGACAGGACCAGCTTGACGAGAACAGCCTTGTATTGCCTGGAACCAGTAACCTCCTTTTTTCTCACTATGATTCTAATGGAATAACAAAAAACATGATGGAGTCTAGACCATGGTACTGTCTCTTTCTTGAACAACAGTTGCCAGCAAAAATCTAATAAAAAATCTACAATTAATTCTATACACAAGAAAGATCTAAGATGATTAATCCGAAAAAAAGAAAAAATACTACTGCTTGGACCATCTTTACACATCCTCCATATTGTGGTCATTATCATTGTCCCCATCATAATATTCATCGTCGCGCTGTATTTGCTTATCTCGGGTGTGCTCTGCAGAGGAATAGTTGTACCAAGTTTAAAAGAGAAACAACAGTATGGCAGCGATATTTGGTATAAGTCCCAGGTATTTTGCACTTACGATCCATGCGCTCATCAGGATTCTGCTCATCTTCATCAAAATCAGGAATATAGAAATCGGGTGGAACCTGCCAATACAAGAAAGGATCACTATGCAGGTAAAACTCTGATCGCCTTAACAAAGAAGCATTCCATCCTATGGCAAATATATCGCTCGGAAAGGTAAAATAGAAATTCATCTTAAAATGGATTTAGATCCAGCACTAACAAGATAAATATCCAGATATTATTGGAAATCAAAGTTAAGCCTCATGCCATGTGTCTGCAAGTAAAACCATCTCTCCTGTTTCGTGAATCTTGTCATTTCTTTTTGAACCACACTAGTCAATCATATGATGCACTTGCAACTCCAAAAATCAGTGAGACACAGGACCCAGGTGATGGATCAAAGAAAACAGCATGAGATTACAAAACCACTGTTTTCACATATTTTCATATGAGCAAGGGTTTTGCCTGTTAAGTACTAATATTGTCATGTCTGAAATAGTCTATACCACAATCAAGAAGGCAACGAAGAACAAACTTATTTGGTATGGGCTACAAACCTCTTGCATCTGAACGCTTGGGGCATGCTGAATGTTTCGAAGGTTTTCCAAGACTTGCACTTTAATGGAACTAAGATAGGTTTTACCGTTTAGATTTTCCTGCTTGATTAACCAATAGGAAATAAAAACAGTCAACACTTTGAACTTCGACTTCGTGGACTGTTTCTGAAAATGCTTGGAGGTATATGCAACAAATAAAGCTTCAAAAGATTCACATACAATGTGGCTTTGTGGAATCTTTAATGAATAATCTGGAGCAAAGTATTTGATATAATCATTATCTGGAATTTCTGCCAAAAGGATTATGACTCCCAATCAATATATGAAGTAGAGAAAAGAAAAACAAATATTGTTAGGAAAAAAGTTGGATACACAGTGCATATTCATGTCTTCCAGAGTAAGAATTTAAATGTGCATGGCAACTATTAGAAAGCATGTAAAACAGGACACAACTTAAAAGTTGAGGTGAATCCACACGGAGATGGAATTCATTTAATTGAAGCAATAGTGTTTAATTAATTACACTGCTTATCACTGAGTTGACAAATGACATTATATTGTTTAACATAGTGCATTTCATTCTAATTTAAGGGCTGCGCATCACCCCATATCGCCTTACCTTTTTGTCCTTGGCATGGAAGTGTTTTCTGGAATCCTAAGACAGCTCACTAATAAACTTAGATTCTCGTATCACTGGAGATGTAAGGTGGAGTCACTAACACACCTTTGTTTTGCAGATGACTTCTTGATCTTTTGCAAAGGAAATGTGAATTCAGTTGCTGTGATTAAGGAGGCTTTGCAGACCTTTGAATCCTTATCAGGCCTTCAAGCTAATAGTGGTAAAAGCCTTGTGTTTCTTTCTAGTGTGCCAGCTCCAACAAAAGAAGAGCTACTTAACTTGCTGAGATACAAGGAGGGGACTCTCCTTATCTGCTATCTTAGGGATCCATTGCTTGCTTCCAAGCTCCACAAATCTGATTGTGATGCTTTAATTAAAAGAATTTTAGCTAAGATCATTTCGTGAACAGCCAAGTTCCTCTCCTATGCTAGAAGACTCTTAACTTATTAAATTAGTTCTATTTTCTATGCAAGACTATTGGGCACCTATATTTATTTTACCCAAAAAGGCAATCATAACAATTGAAAGGCCTATGCGTAACTTCTTGTGCAGTGGGAGGCCAAATATTTCAACAAAAGCCAAAATAAGATGACAAGAGATCTGCTCCTTCGATTGATGAAGGTGGTTTGGGCATTCCTAAACTTGAAATTTGGAATAAAGCAACCCAACTAAAATATATTTGGCACCTATGTGGGGATTCGATTAGGGGAATTTGGATTGATTGAGTCCATTCTAATTTCCTTAAGAGATCCTCATTTTGGGTTGCTAAAGTGCCCTCTAAGTGTTCTTGAAGTTGGAGGAAAATGTTAAAACTTTGCCCTCTAGCAAGGAATGTATTCAAGTGGGAAGTTAGAGATGGCCTTTCCATATCCTTGTAGTCAGATTTTTTACTACCATCTGGACCTCTAGACATGGTGTACAACCCAAAAGAGATAGCTAGTTTGAGTCTTCCTATTAATGCCAGGCTATGTTCCATTATACAAGATGATGGTTGGGAATTTCTAAACAATACCTTTTGGAATAGATTCATGATTCCCCTTAGTATACTTCCTACTTCTTCTACAGCTGATAGGCTAATTTGGTTAGAAGACTCTTGGAAATTTTTCCATAAAGAGTGCTTACAAAGCCTTGGTGCCTCACAATAGCCTTGTCCCTTGGTCTAAGCTAATCCAATGCAAATATTCCATGCCATGTCACTCGTTAATTCTATAGTTAGCTTGGAAAAGAAAATTGCACTCTGGATAAACTCAGCAATTGGGGTATGGCCACTTCGACCACATGCTATCTTTGTTCAGCTGGGTATGAAAACCATGATCACCTATTTTTTTATTGCCCATTCTCTACACAGGTGTGGGTAGAAGTTTTATTGGAACTAAAGTGCCTATCATCCTTTATATCCTGGCAAGTTGTGTCCTCTTCTCTAGTGAATATAGCCTCTTCCAACAGTCCTTTTGTTTCTTCATGGAGAGTTGCCTTTGCAACAATGGTATATTACATCTGGAGAACAAGGAACTCTATGCGTCTTGGATTTCTTGTGCTTTCAAAGTCATCTCTAGCTAGAAAAATTTTAGCATACACTAGGCTTCTTATACCATGACTTTGGTTTACACAAGTTTCCATATAGTAATTTTGTAAAATTCTAGTTTTAGACTAAATTTTGCTATACCCCTTTCCCGCAACTAGCAGTTGTACATTGTTCTCCTTTATATTAACATAATTACTTACTTATCAAAAAAAAATAAAATTGGTTGGAGGTAAGCAAGTACTCATGAATTTACAATAACATTTAATACTACCAGATAAAATTGGCTACAGCCAACATTTATCTTTTTATGACATCGTATTCAGCTAGTTCACCTATTAGCTCCATGAGATGAATTTGGAAATTCCAATAACTAGCAAATCAATACTGTAAACTTCTCTTCTATTTGTTAGTCTTGGCATATAATTCAGCCACAAGTGATTGAATTTCTTTGCAGAAGCAAACAATGAAGAAAAAGGCCCTTTTAACCTTAGAAATGCACTATGATGCATGCAGGCACTAACCAGCAATTTGGAGCATGCTGCTTTCAAATAAAGCAAATAAATTAAGTTAAATTCACATTCCTAAGGCAAATTTTGGGAAAGAGACACTAAAAAAAGATAAGTGAGTATAGAAGCCATTTGTCCACATCAGGAAAAATACCACAATACCAGGTTTGAGAAATTAGCTCAGCAACTTAATTCTAGAGACATAGTCAGCATGGACATGATTACAGTACCATTAGGCAGTTCTGTATCCAAGAGAACCCCAGTTTCAACAGTCCAACATCGAGCAACATTCTCTTTTGTGTATCCTCCTCCTCCAGTTACCTGCAAATATTTTTATAATGTAAAAATGAGGGAGAGTGGGGGGAGAAAGAGGGAGAGAATATTGCTGTGCATTGTGTGTGTGTCTCTCTGTGTGAGAGAGGGAGAGAGAGAGGTACCAACAAAGGCAAATTGAACTTCTTCACAATCCTAACACACTCAGCATGACCTGGACAAGGCAAAAAGTAGCACCATAATTCACTCCAATCCTCTCACATAATTTTCACAAAAATAAGGAAAGAGCTAAAAATCAAAGAAGAAAAAAAAAAAGGAAAACAAATAAAGGATTAATAAATTATATTTGACAGAGAGAAGACAACTACAAGGAGGTATCCACCATCAATAGAGAGACTGAAGCATCCCAAGCGGTCCCCAGCAAGTGAATCAGCTCCACATTGGAGTACAATTGCACCAGGTTGATATGTTTCGACCACTTTGGGGATGATCTACACATTGGCAATGTCAAGGAAAAAGTTCACGTAATGATGTGAAACAAACAAAAGAACCTTGTATTTGGTCTTAAAAACGGATCTTACAGTCTTGAATAATCGATTGAAGCTAGTGTCATCAATGCCATCCTTGAGTGGAACATTAATGGCATAGAACATTCCTTCTCTTTCTCCTATTTCCTTCAATTAAAAATATAGTGAATAAAATTGACCTGAACTACAGAGCAAATTACTGGATAAAACACGACGCTTCGAAACCTAGAATTTTTTATGTTAACAACTGTTATGGCATGATAGTTTCTACACCCTCTAGGAAAGGGATGGTTATTTTCAAGTGTGCCATAAACAGCAAGTATAAATTCGACACCATCAATCTGTCATTGTTAACCATAAATCATTTAGCAATCTCTATAAAATGTGATAGAAGTATGTTGATGCAAGTGATACAGCCGCACATAGTAAAATGGATGAGGCTAAAGTAAATAGATATTAATGAGCTCACACTTATACACCAGTCAAGAGATAAATTAAACAAATTCACATTTCGATGACCAGAAAAATGTATCAGGCTTCGATACCACAGAATGAAAAATTGAGGCTGGGAGAAGTTGGGACTACCTTAACATCACCAGTCCCTGGAAAGAACCTATCACCATACTTATGGAAACTGACTGTCATAACCCTGCCATGACAACATCAGTAAAATTAATTAGAATCTAGAACAAGCTTACATGCTTAACAGAAACTCTCAGAGGCCAGTAATTACAGTGTATCAACCTCCAGAGTCACAGAATCATCTTAGAAAAGCTAGAATAAGACCAAACAAAACGCATATCATGTGTATGAATCTATGTTGACCAGAAAGGCCAAACAATTTACTATTGTATGTCTAGGCTTCTCCAATACAGACCAACTCATGGTGCTTCTCAGACAGAGCTCAGGCAAAATATATTGAAAAAGCCTTGATTACCAACTTATCAAACAAAAATACAGGATATGATCCTAAAGTTTACAATGATTATGCCTTGTGATTCCTGAATAAAAATAAGATCACAGTAGGTAAATCCTTCATGGCCTGCCAGTCTTCAATTTTTCTCCAATTGGAGCAAAGGACAATAACAGTTCACTTCTTTAATATGTCGACACCAAAGGAATTCTTTCTTTTCTGTAGTAATCTGAAAGGACTTTTCAGGATAACGACTCTAACTATAATTGATAAATCTTACACCTAATAATCTCAATAAGAGATCTGTCTGAATGACAAAGTACTTCCCAAATTACCTATAAATCGAACAGATAAGTGGCAGCCCGCGGCCCTCAGTATACCAACGAACAAACAAGTAACTACAAAGTTATAGCGTGGTGCCACTTTAATTGAATGAGAAGTTTCAGCTACCTGTCAGTAAAATAGAAGGCCTCCTCCACACCATCACCATGATGCACATCTATGTCAATATACAAAACTCGTGCATGGTACTTCAGCAGCTCCAATATCCCAAGAACAAGGTCATTGATATAACAAAATCCAGAGGCTTCACACTTCTTGGCGTGGTGTAATCCACCAGCCCAGTTTATAGCTATATCACAAAGCTGATTATTCAACCTACGGGCAGCATCTGCAGGCAAATCATGGTTAATATATGCCAAAGCTCCAAGCTTAAATATCAAGCAGAAAGAATCAGCAAACATACCTATAGTCCCACCAGCATAAATTTGACAGAACTCGAACAAGTTATCAAAGACAGGACAATCTTCTCGAAGGTTGTCTGAGCGAATGTATGAAAAATTGAGTTCAATGTACAGATTAAAAATAGAAAATTAATGACTAAGGCTGAACAGGGAGATCCCAACTCCAAGTACAGGTATTGTTTATGCCCTTTTTATGGGTAATTCAGTGACTTCATAAATAAGTTAAAACTATACAGTAAAAGACCATTTGCGGCCCAATAGAAGATGTCTGAGACTCACAATAAGAGTATGGAAGAATGCAAACTAAGAGTAGTATGCATCATTCAATAACCTCAAACATACAAATTGATGCAAGTAATATTATTAATTGTCTGTTCACCTTATTGAACGGAATAAGGCTATAATATAATAACTATTACTAATAATGTGATAGAGCTGTAATAAGATTATAATTTCTCTATAATATAATAACTATTACTAATAATGGGATATTATAATAAGGGATTCCTCGTGGAATTACTATTATGAACTTAAGATACAATTGAATGCTATAATAGCTATTCCATAAGGAATAAGACTGTAATGGAATTACTATTACAGTAAAATAAATGAGCAGTAGGAGTCTAAGATACTTTCTAGGCAACTTGATAGCCTTTACATTCAGTGTGACCTTATTTGCAAAAACATGAAGTTGCAAAGGCGATTTCCCAAGTCTACTCCCATTTCATTCCCTCCAAACAAAATACAAAAAGCTGGCTAGGGGCTTATTCCCATAGTTGTACAAGCAAGTTACAATTCATTGTAGGACTGCACATACTTCCTATTAAGTTATGCCACATTACAAAATTCACTGGGCAATGGAACTGCTGCATAACTCTCCTCCACACGTCCTTAATGTGGTTGTGAGTCTCAACAGCAATGAAACAAAGTATACAAACATTATGTTGTATGACTCCCCATGCACCATTTACCATAGTAAGTAATCCACCCCAGACAGCCATCCCCAAAATAGAAGCATGCCTAGGACCATGATTATTGGACCAGGTACAATCAATCCAATGCACCTTTAGGTAGAACTTACAAAGGGATTGATAGACAATCTTAATGGAGAAAACATTGGTTTAGGCTTCCAAATAACCTTTTTTTTTTTTGGCTAATGTCAGACAACTTCCAGAAATGTTCATTTGCTCATTGTAAGCATGTTGCTTGAAATGGGGTTATTTGCACTAATCCCAATCAGAGGAATCCATCACAAATCTCATGAAGAGATCCTAAGGGGTGCCAATTGTCAAGCCACAGAGAGATGATTGAGCCATACCTGATATTCCAACTAAAAAATTTTCAACTCACCATGCAGGCTGAGAAATTTCTGCCAGGCCCAACAACAATCGTGTGGGCTTTTCACAATCCAGAAATTCTTCCCTTTAAGTAAAGAAGAATGTAACCAGCTTGGCTCCTATATATATCGTGATGTGCTTAATTTGTGCTGAAACAATGTCAATAATGCCCCGGCTGCCCTCTTTTTTAAGGCAAGCAAACCTGGTCCCAGGAATCTTCTGGATGTTCTCTACTGTTATTTCACCCATCCCAAAGAAAAGACAACATCTTATGACTTGTGAGAAGTACCTTCAACCACAAGCTTTAAAAGTAATAATGCAAAGGACCAACAATCTTGTGTCGCAAATTAAATGGTTATAAGTAATTGCCAATGCTGCGTGCATAAGAAAGAAGCTTGCTGGTCTGCTGTGAGATTTGCTTGCAATTCTCTCCACCAAGTTTACACAGTCAGAACTCTTGTGCCATGAAGAAATCAAAGGTACACCAAGGTATCTGACCAGTAACATAACTAACTTGAAACCAAGGGTTGCACAATTTCAGTCTTTAATGGCTGTGGAACCCTACTGAGAAAAACAGTACTTTTTATCTGGGTTGTTTACAAACCTGATGACAGAGTGAACTCACTGACAGCCTGCTAAACCACTCAACAGAATCCACATTTGCACTAGAAAAAATCATGAGATGATTAGCAAAACAAAGGTGAGAAAGGCTCTCCACCTTGCATCTACAATGGAAAATGAAATTCTTGTGCCTTGTTTTCTCCCACATCACATGGGAAAAGATTTCTATAATTAAAACAAAGATAAATGGTGAAATTGGATCACATTGTCTTAACCCTCAAGAACTCAAGAAGAACCACACTGCCCCCACTTATGTTGATTGAACTGCATTATTAAATTCACAAACATGGCTGGCAAATTCATTCCTTTAAGAGTGTCTTCAATAAATCTCCATTGCACCAAATTACAGGCCTTCATTAGGTCCACTTTCATCACCCACCTCTAACAATATTCTGACGATAGTTCCTCAACAATTCTTGAGAAAGCAAAATGTTGTATGTAGTCCATCTTCCCTTGATGGAAGCAGATTGTTCATGCCCTGCTGGGCCTGGAAAAGGCCTTCTCATACAGTTTGCTGATAACTAAGGTAGCTGAACAAATTTCCCAAACGATTAGGACCTAGCTTAGTCATTAGTGTGACTACAATAAATTCATTTGACATAGAAATCAATTATCAAAAGACCTCCAAATCCCTGACTGATCTCATCTAGTGTTGCAGGTAACAAGAAATTGGATAATTATTGCCACATAATGTCTCCAAGAATCACATCAAAATATACCATGAAAGAGGACATTTTAGCTATTGTAGAATTCGTGATTATAGCCACATCCAATTTGATGTGAAATAGACTACACTTTCTAAACATTGAAGCAGTTACGGTATAGATAGCGCATGTTTTATCAGAAATCAATGAGGCTTTGCCATTTCATTAAGAAGAAATTCTATGATGGGAGAATTGATGTGCCCAATAAAATAATAACAGAACTTGTAGACAGGTAGACAGCATGGCTAATCCCATTACAACTAATTAACAATGTAATCCCACTTAATAGATGATAATTGAAGAAAATAATTCATTGCACTTGCAAGCAGATAGGGTGTTATATAGCGTATCAAACTTATAAAGTAAATGATACATCTTGCCAATTCATCCGAGAAGAGGTGCTGGGTGTCGGGTGTGATTCGGTGCAGAAATTCAACATAATCAGCTGAATGGAATTGTGAAAGCTCAACAGGATATGCCTTGTGTGGCCGCTGCATTAAACAAAATGCTGCCAATGAGATTCCAGACTCGCACTAGGATAACACAGACAATTTAGACAAGATTAGGAGATAAGCTTCAAGGAATAGTAAATTAACTAACATAAACTTCCATTTTCTTGTGCAGCTCGTAAGAGAGGACAAGATGGTGGGTCATACACAGACGGTGTGGCTTCATTGGATGGTTTGGCCCAAAGTAAACACTGCCCACATCCCCTGCAAGACGACATTCACTTTTAGTGAGAGGAAGCAGACAAAAGCGACCTTTAAACTTTATTATACATAAAAACAATCACGAAACTTTTTTCTCTTTTCTTTTTTCTTCCTATTTTTTCCTTCTCCTTCTTTAGTGCTTAGGAGGGACAAAACCATTATTGTAACATCTACTTCTGGACACATGAATCTCTCTGAAGATTCATGCAGCACCTACAAGATCCATGTGATGGTTAGCTCACCTTTTCCTGTATAGATAACCTTGGTGGAAATTTCTCATGCTAGTACATGACTAACACCTTCAGTTATTTAAATACGTGTAGAATTAACTAGAATATACAATATAAAGAACTATGCAATTTCTCTAATTAGTGCTTCCCCAAAAACACCTGTTAAGCTTACCTAATAAGAACAATGCAATTTCTAAACCACTTATTATACTTTCATAAATCAAAAAACTGATGCAAGCTGTTAGCATGTTAGACTTTCTTGTCAAGGTAGAATAAATGCTACTTAGCACTAGCGTTGTAATCGATTCAAGAACTGACAGTACAATATCAAGCTCCTACGCAAGCTTGACTCAAAGTGAACTAAAGAGACAAGCTCAACTCAATCAGGCTCGCGTAGGCTCATTTTAGTTTAGAAATCATTTTTGTTTCCCTTTCTAACCATAATAATAGTGAAACCTCAACTCAAATTGAACTCTACTCGCTCTTAAGCTCGATTTGACGATTTGAAATTGAGTAATTTACAAGTTGTTTTGGTCCATTTGCACCCTGAAAAATGTGCATTGAAACACGTATCGTTTTTTTCTTTTGTTCTAGGGAGGGGTTTTCTTAGGAAAAGTTGTTCTAAATACACATCCATAGCTTCAAAATCTAAATATTTTCAAATTAACCATTCATTTGAGGAATATTTTCATGTAATTCTCAGTCGAAACCAGATTCATACTAATTAAAAAAAAAAAACCAATTCTGAGGATTTCAAGTGAATCATAAATCAAAGAATAAACTTGCCACAGATATAAAACCAAAGAAATTAGAAAAAGGCCAAACATTGATAAAAAAATGTTATTTTTTCCTATAACCTCGCCCTTCTTCTTCTTCCTAGACTTTACACAGTTCAACCAAACTAAGCAATGAAAAACTGAATACTAACAGAGATCCAAAATAAGGAAAAGGAAGATTGGAGTTTGGTACCGTCGTAGAAGTAAGAAATTCGATCCTTGGACCGCATCTTGTCAGGAACAAATTGCTTTGTTAGAGGCGACGGCGGCTAAGGAGATCGCGACGGGCACATGAGAGAGAGAGACAGAGAACAAAACAGAGGACCGAAGAAGCAGACGTCGGGCGACCGGCGGTCCTACTGCACTCTTGAGTCTTGACTCCAGTTGGCTCTCCACCGCTCAGCAGTAAATCTTTCACGGCTAAACCGGTATTTGGGTTTAAAAGGGGGTGATTCCAAGCCGGTTCAATCGTCCGGTCTAGTAAAAAAAGGGTTTATATGTTTTTATTTCCTTTCTTTTAAAAAAATTAAAAATAAAAAATGAACACAAAACTTGTATGTTCAACTATTTTAAAATCTATTTTCACCTATCTAAAATCCATACTCTATAAAATTATAGATTTTTGAGCAACCAATAAGATATGTAAGTTTTTCTTCTTTTTTACTTTTTTAATTTCAGATGTTATTATTATTTATATAAAAAATTATGATAATAAAATTGAAAGTTAATGTTATTTTTAAATATAAATTACAATGGCTACAGATATATTGAACAAAAAAAAAGGGTATAAATATAACAACAAAAAACACCTTATGTAATCGCAATTTAAATTAGAGATGGGATAAAAAAAATTGGTCATCTATGATAGTTAGTTTAAAATAATAGATTATAAGTTAATCAACTTGGTTTGATTTTCTTTATATTTATTGGATTTAATTGTATTTATTACCAAACTTTAAATATGAATTGCACTATAGCTTGTATATATTGAAAAATCATAAGATGCTCTACAACATAAAACTTAGAGTGTACGCGTTATAATTTGCGGGCAAAGTACATAGTTATACCTATATCTCTTTTTATAGGTATAAGTTATGAGCATTTAGAATGGGAACTCGCCTTGCGATAAGTAATATACAATCGAAAACCTACCTTGCCATACAAGGTTTAATGGGTAAGAATGAGTGGTCAACTCTGTTTATACAAGATATTCACTTATATCCTAAATCAATTGAGTAAATTCTTAATTGGTATTGAAGGCTATGAGGTAGATTCTGAGTTTTAATATTTTAGAATATGCTCCCATTTGATAGAATATAAATTTGATACTCTTATACTTTATATCCATCTTATAACATGTATTCTAAGAGCTCTCATACTTTATACCCACTAAAATATGTACTTTATAGTATGCAAGATATAGATTTTAAGGTAATTTTATTTGCTCGTAAAATTTATTAAATTATATATATATATAATGAAAAAAAAAACCTTATTTTTTCCATCAAGAAAAATATAAAAATAATATCATATTTATGGTTAGAAGGAAATAGAGCATGCCATTTACATACACTAAACCCGTAAAGCTTATTTTCTCTCTCTAGTCTTGGTAACGTGACTTTGTATTGCCCCTCTTTTGCTATCTTTCTATGGAAGGATACTTGATGGCTGATCACCAGGGTCTCATCTCTACTTAATGCATGACGAGATTTGACAATTTCTGAAGATCTCCTCTAACTGAAGATCAAGATTCAAGAGCTTAGTGTGCCTCAACATGTTAATAATGTTTCCAAACACTAAAGTGTTCACTAGGAAGGATTAAATGTTGCACTTTAAACATGAGAGGAAAGATAGGGGCGTTTGGGAGCTACAATGAAGCAAGTAGAGCCAGTTGCAAGAGGTTGCCAAGTCCATGCTTTGTTAAAGTCGATAAAAGATGTTGGAGAGTTTAATGTCATCTACAGTAGAGCTAACATACTGAAAGTATATTAGTAAAGATCTTTCCATCATGTCTAGGTTGTATGTAGAGATCATGTGTTGAAAGTAAGTATTTCAATTGTGACCCATCAAAACCCATTGCTCCTAGTAGAAGTCATACAATGTCATGACATGAAGACGTAATATGAAGTAGTTGTTGCAGCACACATCAAGTCGAATGTGTCGCGCTTAGCTACCAACACATTAGGATATCAAGTAGTAGTAGTAGTAGGTGTTGCAAGAATAATAGGGTCTTTAATTGTTGTATGCGAACATTTACACAGCAAACATTATTCAAGAATATCATGCGTGACGTGATAAGCACTTGATGAAGATGCTACCCAGCAAGTGCCATGTAAAGGTATCATTATAAAATTACTAAAGCAAATGGTGATGATTCACTTGAAACATTCATTTTGATGATTTTTAATGTTTCTCCTCCCCAGTTGATGACTCGTCGTAGAGAAATGAGGCAGCAACTCCTAATAAAGTAATAACATCGACTGAAATCACTTTTTTTCATGGATTCATTATGCATTCCCATCTTATGGAATCAATGGAATGGTTATATTCTTTAGAGGGTGATTTTTGGTCTAGCTAGATATTTTGTTCTTGAAACTGATGTGACTAATGCTATGGTGACATTTTATTGGGGCAAGCCATCAAACTCCTAATCAGGTCTTGGGATTCGCTATTAATACAAGAATTAGAACTCTTAGTTAAGAGTATCAATAGAGCTCGCAATCTCAATTTTACGGTTGGTATCCTATAGCGAGTTGTTTCTAAAGCACAAAAATTATTGCATTGTCATTATCGAGCCTAATTTTAGATTTTTTTCTTAATTAACTCATATTAAGTCTAACTCATTTAATACAATTTACTCGACAGTAAAATTAAGAAAAAACTATATTTTTAATTATTTTAAGAAAATTGGAGTAGCTATCAACTTAAGTTGCAAAATAAGATAAGTTAAGGTTAATGGGATGGATTAACTTTAATTAGCTACTAGTCTATAAATTTTTATAAAAAAAATTTTAAAAAATATTAACCAGAGAATCTAGACTCAGGCACTATCCTATTAAAACCTAAATAGTTACCACTTATTATCTTCTTTAAGAAACTGAATTAAAAGTTTTTGTAAATTCCTTTCGCCATTATATATACAAGACATAATGTTTTCATATAAAGTATGAAATAGCATAAAAAAAATTTAATCAAAATTTTTTATTATACATTTTCTATTATTATTTTAAAATAAAATAAAAGAGAATAAAAACCTTTGCAGTTCTACTTGAATTAAAATTGAATTAAAAATAGGATAACCATGGTTGTCAAAATCGCGATTTTACGTAGAATCGCCAGGGGGTCCGTAGAATCGGAACGTAAAAACGTAAGTTTTTACAACCTTTATAAAATAACCTTTAAATATTAAAAATTTACTTACAGTAGTCATTAAAAAACATAATAGATAATATAAATTAAAAATTTCAACATAGAATTGAGTCATAAATCACAATAAAAGTCATAATATAAATAATCAAGTATAAGTTGTATAATATAAATAATCAACCAAAAGTCTCAATAAAAGTTATGAAACCATAAATCATATTACAAAATAAGAACTAAAATAAATCATCACAATTTCCACCATCTCTCTCATCCATATCATCATCATCATTTGCATCTTCATCATCTTCTTCTTCATCAATGTCAACATCATCATGAGTTGTACTGCTACTAATGATTTCCATATCCTCCAATTCCAAATTTTTTGAAGTTCCTATTTGCATTTCAACTTCAACATTATCAATATCATGATGGTCTAAATCATTTGGGATTAGGGACTTACTGACAGGACTCTTTAAATTGACATAAGCACCAATTTCATCCTCCTCCGCATCATCTTTATCTTCATCCCTTGGACTTGGAAAGATATGCAACACACCTTGACCTTCATTCTCATTTGATGAGTCAAACACATTTTCTTCTTCAACTATCTATTCATCATCAGATGAGAGATCTTCAACAGTGAAAGTAGAAGTGTCAGTGTCAGCAATGCATCTTTCTTTCCTATTTCTTAATTTCAAGTTATGCATTACAAAGACTAAATCATCCATCTTTTGTTGATGCAGCCTATTCCTCTTTTTGGTATGGACCTGAAAATGAAAAAGGTTATACATAACTTTATAAGATTCATAATCTTAATAAGTAATAATATATAAAATTGAATAAAAGAACTATTTGTATCGTACCATTTCAAATGCACTCCAATTCTGCTCACAACCTGAAGAACTACAAGTTAAACCTAAAACACGAATAGCAAACTTTTGTAGTTCTGGGCATTCATCTCCATATGAATCCCACCATTTAGCTGGAGCTTTTTTGTTTCTTGCTAACCTTGCAGCTTCAATGCCAAATAGTCCCTTAGCATCCTTAAATCTTTCAAGCTGCATATCAATCTTACACTTTTCTGTTGGATTAGAAACCATATGCTCTATGCAATCATATAATCCAATCTTAATATCGGCATCAACTTTAAAATCATCACTATAATGATAATGGTGATTCAAATAATAAGCTGTAGCATGTAATGGTCTATGAAATTGAAGCTCCCATCTCTTGTCAATAATCTTGAAGATAGGTTCATAACTACATTAAATAAATATGATTTCAATTTAGAAATGAAACTTTAAAATTAGCACTAATATATATATATATATATATAGCTAGTAAATTACGATATTACCTTTTTCTTCACATTGTTGAAGTTTGCTTTAATTTTCTGCTTAGCACGATCCATTTCTGGATAAATAAAACCCATAGCTGGTTGATCATCAGAATCCACTAATCTGAGCACTTTAATCAAGGGAAATGCAGCTTTAAGGCAAATAATAACATTCTTCCAAAACCTACTATCCAAAACTACTTGTTGAATCCGCTTTCCATCACTTGTGGTCGAATACTTACATGATTTCCAATGACTAGAAGTGGACATCATCATCAATGCACTTTTCAACTCACTAAGGCAACCTAATGTCAAATACGAAGTGGCAAAACGAGTTACACCAGGTCTAATCAAGTCCCTCCCTTTAGTATATCTTCTCAAAATTGAGATAAGTATAGTTTTGGAAAAAAATATATGTAGTAATTCCCCTTCCTTTTGCAATTGTCCTTTGATGGATCTTCAAATTCTTCTCAAAGTCTTCCAAGATCAAATCGATGCAATGTGCAACATAAGGTATCCAATATAAGCATTTTCTCTTCTCCATCAATTTTTCTCCTGGTGCTTTATAATTTGTAGCATTATCTGTAATAACTTGTACAACATTTTCCTCTCCAACCTTCTTCACAATATCATCTAACATTGCCAAAACTTTGTCGGTTGTCTTGGATACATCAGAAGCATCTATAGATGATAAGAAGACTGTTTCTTTAGGGCTATTAACCAAGAAATTGCATATGGAACGCCTCTTTCTATCAGTCCATGCATCAGACATAATAGAGCAACCTGTTTTTTTCCATTCAGCTTTGTTGTCATTAAGTAATTTCGTTGTTCGAGCTACTTCTTTCTTCAAACAAGTCACCCTTAGCTCATGATAAGAAGGAGGTTTAAGCCCACATCCATATCGACCAACCACTTGAAGCATCTTCACAAACTCTGGATTTTTGACACAATTAAATGGAATTACACTAGTATAGAAAAAAAAGAGCAATTTGTTGGCTACATTTTTCTCTCAAATCTTTCTTCATGAATTGGTTAATTGTACCTTGCGTTGCCCGTGTTCCACTTTCACAATTTTTTTTTTTTTGTTTCAGAAAGAAATCTATGCAATTCCTTTCTTTTTTGTTTATCCTTGTTTGCTCCACCTCATCATCAGCATCATCAGAATCTTCAATGCCATGAATTTGCTTTCTCTTCATTTCTGATAATTTTGCCGCTTTTAGCAACATTGTTAACATTTCATTTTTTACATCATTTGGGACACTGGTGCATGGCTCTACATCTTTATGCGTACACCCCAAGTGATTCTTGAATCTGTAAATGCCTCCACTAACAACTTTATTACAATACTTACATTTAACTTTTTTCTTATTGTTGTCTACATCAATTCCATGCTCCCAACCTACATCAGATCTACTTCCAAGTGAATTCTTTCTTTTCGAACTCTCTCTAGATGATTTGGAAGATGACATTTTAACTCAATCAATACTTAAAATCCTATAAGAAAAAAAGAAAAAGAAAAAAGGAGTAAAGAGAGTTATGGTAGAAAGTAGAAACTATAAAGTACTATTACATATTTACAAATTACATATATAAAGTAAATTGCGCATGCTCATGCTCATGTAACAAGTAATTACTAATTAGAACTAGAAGAGATAGCAAGAAAAATAACTATAAAGGTTTTCTTTAAATCATCATCAAGAAAAGGAAAGCAAAATATAAGGGGTAACATGTAACAAGATTTACATTCCATAAAGCTAGAAAAATGAGTATATTATAAATTTATAACTAAGTAATATAATCTCATTTCCAAATTATAACAATATAACTTAACACACCACATGCTCAACCTAAACCCTCCAAATGCAACTTGTATGAAGGATTAAGTTTCTCTGGAATTGGCTTTATTGATATTTAAGCACATAATACATTTGGACGGGATATCAACTTGGATTGAGATCAGATAAGAAAATACAAAGAAAAATGCTTTTTGGAAGGAACAGGGGAAGAGTACAGCCGGGTAATTAAATTGCACGGCCTTGTGTCAAGGAAACACGCCTACAGAAGCACACGGTTGAAGGCACGACCTTGTGTTGAGCTTGAAAAATCCACAGAAGCACACACGGTTGAGTACATGGTTGAAGGCACGGCCTTGAAAGCCATCAACCCATTCACAATCACAACTCACAAGCATAAAAATTCACATGATACACTACATTACAACTGTACAAGTACAAGTATTGCTAGTCAGTAGTCATACAAGTCATACCTAACACAAAACTCGCGTCTATGAAGATGGATTTCAACTCGGTGGCTTACTGCAAGAAGGATTGCTACTTGGCGGCCTTCACTGTTTCCAATTTCGTTCAATACACAATCGTAACAACACGAAGGAGAAGGATCGATGGCTCGCTACTCGGCGTTCTTTGTTCTGATAGTATCAGCTCAGCTCAGTGTGGAAGTGGAACTATGGATCTCGGCTCGCCTCTCCTGTTTTCACTGTCTCTCTTCTCCTCTCTCCACTAAACTCTGAAAAACTTCAACGTACAGGCTACAGCAGCAAGCTGGAAATTGCAAAGGACGCGTTGAGTCGCCGGTTGGGCTGGGCTGGGCTTGGATCCAATCTGAATGGCTTAAGCCTGCAATTGGAAATATTTGTGGAATTGGTTGAAACAGGTAGAATTGCGATTTTGAACGATTTTATTGTTTAAAATCACGATTTTATTACGATTTTGCTTCTCTTCGATTTTGTGTGCGAGTTAACTGGGAATATATATAATAACTCGTAAAATCGTTGAATCATAAGAGTTAAAACGCAATTTTGACAACAATGAGGATAACATATTTTTATGTTTTTCTATTATAAATTGAAATTTTAAAAGGATAAAATATTTTTTGAAAATTTTTTATATGGTAAATTGAAATTGGAAAAGAATAAAGTTTTTTTTTTTTATTTTGTATGTGGTTGCCCAATAGGTGCCTACGTACCCACTAGTTAGGATTAAACTGACGTTGTTCTATTTTTCATAAGACTTTAATGAATTGATTAATTTTAATTATGAAAACAGGTCGGGTTTACGTTTATTATCATTTTAATTTTTTAAAGAAAAATTCTAAACCTAAACTTTATTTCTCAATTCTGAAAAAAAAAATAGAACTAAAACTCTCTAGTTTTGAAAACATCAATTAAAATTTTATTTCATAAAAATCATTTTTCTAGGTGATAAAACATTATATACATACATGTATATATATATTTAAAGAAAAACTCATACCTTAAATTAAGAAAATTTTAAAAGAAACATAAAAAGAAATTATAAACCTAATTTTATCAATAACAAAAGAAAACAAATTTCTAAAACATATGTCTTTTATCATTATTTATTTATTTTTTATTTTTATTTATTTATTTTCTTTATTTACTAATATTATTATCAATTAAAAACTAATCATAATAATGTGAAACCCACTAACTTGGACGCGGGTTGACACTGTTCAGATCGGATCACAGCAGTTGACAGCTCCTCATTGGCGGCTTTTCAGTGAACAGTGCGGCGAGGTGAAGATTCGAGATGCCTCTTGAGTACGGGCTGACGTGGAAATCAACCACGTTTGGATGGTTCTTGACGTTGATGGCGGTTAGGGACGACGGTCGTGGGGTTGCGGTGAGTGTTTGTTGTTGTTTTTTTTTTTTTATCTTCTCCCCTCTCTTTATTTTTTTTTACTCTCCGATTCCCCCTCTTTTTCTTTCCTCCTTTGACCTCCCGAAATCGACCTTTATTTATAGATATCAAGGGCCGGATGTAGATGAACATAGATCTAAATTATAATGGGGATTTGTTTTTATCTTCAAAAAATGATGCAAATCCCTTAGATTAGAGTTGTTTTGGGGACTTATCTTGTTTGTTTTTGTGATAAATCCAAAAAGATTCGAAAAAAATAGTTTAGGTTTGTTTGGATTTGCTCCATTTTCTTCTCCCTTCCATTTCGTAGTGGACGGCTTGCTGGAGAAGATGATTACGTGTTGTGCGTGTGACTTAGATTGGTCTATCGCATGTTGCCACGTGGCAGCACAGGGAAAAAGAAAGAAAAAAATGGCACAAAGTGCCTTCGCATATTCAAACCCGTGACCGATGCCTTCCCTCACATCTTCTAGGTGAGCATGCAGATCAATTGAGCTAGCCCATTTATCAGTTTATTATTGCACACAAATTATACATTAACCTAATGTTTTTGCTATTTTTTTTTTATTTTGAGATTTATAAATTTATTTTAGAAACCTAAATGTATTTTATTTTTATTATTATTCTTTTTTATTTTTACTAATTCATAAATCAGGCCTTTTGTTACTATTATTTTTTTATCATTTTCATTTATTTATTATTTTTAAAAAATCTAGATGGTGCAAAAATAGAATGTTTACAACTGCCCCTTTTTATAGTGAAGTTTGGAAAAACTTAGCTACAAAGACAAAAAAAAAAAAAAAAAAGACACCATTTTTGCTTAAGAAAAAGGATAAATAACGCTATAATCAGCTGGCTATTCAAACCTTAATCCACTAGGGAGTTATCTGACCAAAAGTTTGAGTAAGGAGAATGCTCCATGAGCTAATAATCTCATGTTGCAAAAGAAAATAGTTACTTTATGATGATTAATATTCCTTGGGGAGTGGTCTTAGACAAGAAACATCTCACCAAACCAGTAACCTTGAAGGAGAGATCATCTAGAAAAGTGCTTTATGAGCAAACTAATCGATGACATGATGCGTCTCATTAGACTAACAATCTTAAAAAGAGATTATCTAGAAAAAGTGCTCCTACGAGCTAGCTAATTGATGATAAGAAGCGTTTTATTAGACTAATAACCTTAAACAGAGATTGTTTAAGAAAATGCTATTATGAGCTAACTAACTGATAATAGAAAGCGTCTTACAAGACTAATAACCTTAAAAAGAAATCATCTAGAAAAGTATTCTTATGAACTGACTAACTGATAATAGGAAACGTCTTACATGACTAATAACCTCAAAAAAGAAATCATCCACAAAAGTGCTCTTATAAGCCGACTAATCGATGATAGGAAGCGTTTCACTAGACTAGCAACCTTTAAAAAGAAATCATTTAGAAAAGTGTTCTTATGAGTTGACTAATCGATGATAGAAATCGTCTTACTAGACTAGCAACCTTTAAAGAAAAGTTTATTTAAGAAAGTGCCCCAGTATAGGCTAGCTAACCAATAGTGGGAAGCGACTTTTAAATCTTTCAACCTTGAGAGAGAAAGTTTAGGGAAGCGCACAATTGTAGGCTATTTGACAGTGCGAAGCGTCTCTTTGGACTTGCAACCGTAAGAGAGGATATCTAAGAAGGTGCTCTATTGTGGGCTAACTAACCGATAATGGGAATGAATTCCTAAGTGAGAATCTTATTTTTCCAATAACGGTCATGAGTTTTTAAATTTAGAACGACTTAAGACTTTTAAACAAATGATAACTAAAATTTTTCTAAAACTTTTCAAGGCAAATGTTCTTCTGAAACTTAAGGATAAGGTAGCAAAGTGTTTTCTAGTAAACATTGAAAAATTTTCTCTTTCTTCTCTAAAAGAAATATTTTACTTTTTATTTTTTTAAGCATTGCTAACAAGTAAAGAGTATGACAAACTCAATAATTACTTACTCTTTTGCCTCATTTTGCTTGGAGGATTTGGTTTAATCTTGGAAAAAATGGTGTCTTGGTTTAGTTAATCATCTTTTGAGGTTTTTTTTTTTTTGTAATTAAGACTTATATTTACATCTTGGGGGCATCAATATTTAAAATTTGGGCTAAACAATGCTAATGAGGAATAACTTTAAATTCCCTCATTCCATTTGGAAATAGATATCTCCTTCTTAATTGGTTTAATCTAAGAGGACTTCTTTACAATCTCTCGGTTTAGATGTCACTCTTGACTTTTATTCCAAAAATTATGGTCTTTCTCGTAAGTAATACGCTTTGATTAACCTGTTAAGCCTTTTTGGGACTTGTAATGCAATAGGCTTTTGGTTTCAAAAAAGTATCAATGCCAAGGTCTTATTTTGAAAGAATCATCACTTCAACCTAGGTTTACAAGTTAATAAACCTTGAGAAAAACTAGAATAGCACTTGCCCTAACAATTTTTGCTTAAGATAAATCATTTTCAATGATTTGGAGAAGTCTTCAAAGCAGGGTGGTATATTTTTGAGTTGTAATGTTTGGATTCTTATATTTGGTCTTGGTATTTTCAAGTATTGTTAGGTTTTTTTTTTTTTTTTTTTTATTGTGTATAGGTTTAACCACATTCTTGGACTTTTTTCATTTCATTTCTTTTCTTTCTTTTTCTTTCATTTTCTTTTTCCATCCTTTTTCCTTTTCTTTTGAGCCCAATAATGATCATCTCTTGTGGGTTATGTGTGTTTTTTCAAAATGTAGACTTTTCTTCATCAAAAGAAATAAATTATCCATGGCAAAAATTACCCTTAAATTGTTGTAACTAGGGCAAGCTTCCTTTTTTCTTAATTGATGTCCTTATCTTCTTAATCATCCCATTGTAGGGTAGTTTCGACATGTTTAAATTTTGAAACTCTTTTATTTTTTTATATAAGCTCAAATGGGGTTGGCAAATGATTATTGTGTTTTGGATAGCAAAAATGAATGCCTAACATTATTTTGATTAATGTATCAAATTCAAGATAGACCTCCTTTAAGAAATGAGTAAAAAACCTCACATTAATAACACTTAACTCTCGAGTGTTTGGGATGTGGTTTGCCTCTTGTCATCCTAAACCACTCGAACAAATGAGATATCCGTCCATTTTACTAGATTTACCCATATTCACCATGTCTCATGATGTCTTTGGGAATTACGTGCCCCTTTCAAGTGATTTAGTCTTAACTTAGCTCTCTTAGGAATTTAGTTACCTAAGACTTAGCTAGTTAAGATAGTCTTATTTATGCCCTCGTTGGTAATTGACCATAGTCACTTTGAAAATGTGCCCCAAAATTAATTGTCTTTGTGTCTATTTTATATAATTCCTGATGGAGAGAAAGTTTAAGTGTAACCTTTAGGATTGGAGTGAGTTGGAAGGTTTTGTGTTTCGAGGCTAAATCAACATATGAGGAGACCTTTTGAAGCGAATGAACCTTTTAAATTGAGAGCAAGTTATAGAGGTCTTTGGCTTTATGTTCAGATTAAGTAACTGTGAGCTTTGGGTTAAGCTAACAATTCAAAAGAAACTTTTAGGACCTTGAAAGGATCTCTTATTATTAACAACTCTTCAATTTTCTTGGCTTTGTTCTTTCCTTTATTGTTATTATTATTATTATTTTAATAAATATGCAAACAAGATGTTCACACAGATGTAATTTGATAATTGAATAATAGTGCAATAATTTTATTAAACAAGATTGTCAAATCTGACTGCAAATTTATTGAAATTCCAAGGTTACAGACTGTTGGTTTAATTGAAAATTGAAATAGTCTTTGGATCTTGTTGGGGCGGGTAGTAGCTTGCACCATTAGCAGGTCTTGGACTCTCTTCTTTAACATCCTCAACTGGTTCTCTAAAACCTTCACATAATCCTGTGAAGCTTCAAATTTCTCCTTCCAAATTGCCACCCTCCTTTCCGTGTCTTAACGTTGGATCATTACTTAGGCTCTAACCATGTCCATGTAAGCCTTTAATTTTGAGTTTGGGTTTTCTGGCGTAGGTTCTAGTATACTTGGAGCTTGGTACTCAACTTGCCTTGTCTTGTGCATGAAGTCCATAATGAATTCCTTAATGGCTTTGAAATCCTCCACTCGTCCATCCAAATTTCTTACATCTACGATGGGGCTTAAGATTCTTGTGTCTCAAATGGCTTTGATAGCTTGCAACTTCTTCACTTTAAGGGCTAAGGGAATGTTTAGATCCTAATAATCAAGTGTAATTGAATCCAATGGGGGCCTGTGAGCAATATCTTGAATTGGTCCCAACTGTCTGACCACGTAAACTAGGAAATAGCCAATGCATCCAGTAATTCCTATTAGTGGGACAGTAGCGAAATCGGCACATCCTAGAATAGCTTGTGTGCAATGATTTCACTTGGCAGTCCACAATATTGCTTAGGTAAACCTTCTGCATAATCTCTATCAATTGGTGAGTTTGAACTGTATCTTAGTTGCAAAGTAGTCTACCAGGTCAACTTGTGAAGCTAAAGATCTCCAATCCATAACTTTTAGTATAACTAGCGAACCATACTATTAATAATGCTGGACAACCCTTAAAGTTTCCCTCCCCTTTTCTTTTAAAAATCTCAAAGATCGGATCTATTTGGCAAGTAAGGCTGGGATGTAAGACCTACTTAATAGGAACCAAGTTACTAATTCTGCTACCCTGAAATGGTCATGCAAAACTTCAGTTGGAAATAAGATAGTAGTAAAAATTGCAAAGATTTAAGCATTGACTTGATTTTGCTCCCAAGTTTGCTGGTATCCTACGAAAATCTCTTGACTAATTTGGTAGTCTATAGGTGTTCTAAACCAGTTTCTAAGGGTTGAGATTCTTATAGACTTTCCATTGCATTGAGTAAGAGCTCGAGTTACTTCTAACTTTCTAACCCCCAATAGCTTATAAAAAGTGCTTGTCGGGCTAGCTTGCAGATCTAAAATTGTAATTCCTTTAGAACAAGGAGGAGCTTGTAGCAGTTGGGAATACTCTTCAATGGTTGGAGATAGGGTACGTGGGCTAAAGCTGAATGTTACTAACTTTGGATCTCAAAAGTAAGTTAGGGCCCTCATGAGGTCCTAATCATATTGGACCTTGAGGAGTGAGAGGACTAGCCCCACTTTGTCCTTGATGGTTTCCTGTTGCTCTAGGCTAAACTGTTGAAACTAGTTAAAAAGCGTAGACATAGATGGTAAGGGCTAGTTAACATAAATCTGGCTAATGTGAACATAGTCATTGCTTAACCCAGAGTTGGCCATTCCTTCATAATACATAAGAACTTTACAAAGAATACATACACAATGACAAAGCTTTACATCATCTAAAAAATCAATAAATCTACATTTTATCAAAGCTACACTATTTTTCAATCATGCATAGATGACATGAATGCAAATTGGGTGGGTTCTAAAGGTCCTCAAGTTCTGTGGCCTCCCTCATTTCTAAGGTAATGAGCTTTAGGCCACATCGAAGCAAAAGTGGGGGAGCCTAATTGGCCTCGAGTGGTGGTTACCCTACTTACCCGAAACTTACACAATGACTCCCCATCCTAAGGTCCTAAATGGCCTGGGTTTGACCGTATCTAACACACGTATATGTATGATAACAACTTGCCTAAAAGATCATTACTAGGCTTGATGGGCCTAGTACTATTTCGTTTGGATCATGAAGCCTAATTAGTCTACATAAAAGAAAACCACTCATATAAGAAATATACATAATAATACATGTTAAACGAATTTATAAGAAGCTCTTAATTTTTGAAGAAGCTAAAAATGGCTAGCCTACTAAAGAATTAGGTTCCCTAGTGGAGCCGCCATTTCTGTTGAGCCTGATTTTGGATTTTTCCTTAATTAACCCATATTAAGTCCAACTCACTTAATACAAGTTACTCGATAGTAAAATTAAGGAAAAACTATATTTTTAATTATTTTAAGAAAATTGGAGTCACCATCAACTTAAGTTGGAAAATAAGATAAGTTAAGGTTAATGATATGGATTAACCTCTCATTAACCTTAACTAGCTACTGGTTTGTAAATTTTTCTTAAAAAACAATTTTGAAAAAATGTTAACTAGAAATTCTGGACTCGGGAGCTATCTTATTAAAACCTAAATGTTTACCACTTATTATCTTCTTCAAGAAACTGAATTAAAAACTTTTTATAAATTTCCTTCACCATTATATGTACAAGATATAATGTTTCCATATAAAGTATGAAATAGTATAAAAAAAATTTTAATCAAAATTTTTTATTATACATTTTCTATTATTATTTAAAAATGAAATAAAAGAGAATAAAAACCTTTACATTTCTACTTAAATTAAAATTGAATTAAAAAGAGGATAACATATTTTTATGTTTTTCTATTATTAATTGAAATTTTAAAAGGATAAAATATTTTTTGTCAATTTGTTTTTTTTATATGGTAAATTGAAATTGGAAAAGAATAAAATATATATTTTTTATTTTGTATGTGGTTGCCCAATAGGTACCTATGTACCCGCTAGTCGGGATCAAACCGACGTAGTTCTATTTTTCATAAGAATTTAATAGATTGATTAATTTTAATTATGAAAACAGGTCAGGTTTACGTTTATTATCATTTTAATTTTTTAAAGAAAAATTCTAAACCTAAACTTTATTTCTCAATTCTGAATAAACAGAACTAACACTCTCTAGTTTTGAAAACATCAATTAAAATTTTATTTCATAAAAATTATTTTTCTAGGTGATAAAGCACTATATAAATATATGTTTTTTTTTAAAAGAAAAACTCACACCTTAAATTAAGAAAATTTTAAAAGAAACACAAAGAGAAATTCTAAACCTAATTTTATCAATAACAAAAGAAAACAAATTCCTAAAACGTATGTCTTTTATTATTTTTGTTATTTTTTTATTATTTTTATTTATTTATTTTCTTTATTTACTAATATTATTATCAATTAAAAACTAATAATAATAATATAATAATAACGATGATGAAACCCACTAACTTAGATGCGGGTTAGCACGGTTCGGGTCGAATCACAACAACTAATAGCTCCTTGTTGGCAGCTTTCCGACGAACAATAACGTGAGGTGAAGATTCAAGATGCCTCCTGAGTATGGGCTGATGTGGAAATCAACCATGTTTAGATGGTTCTTAGTGTTGATGGCGGCTAGGGACGATGGCTGTGGGGGCTGCGGTGGGTGTTTGTTGTTTTTTTTTTTTTTTTTTTTTTTATCTTCTCCTCTCTCTCTCTCTTTTTTACTCTCCGATTTCCCCTCTTTTTCCTTCCTCCTTCAACCTCCTGAAATTGACCTTTATTTATAGATGTCAAGGGCCGGATACAAATGAACACATATCTAAACTATGATGGGGATTTGTTTTTATCTTCAAAAAATGATGTAAATCCCTTATATTAGAGTTGTTTTTAAGATTTATCTGGTTTGTTTTTGTGATAAATCTAAAAAGATTCAAAAAAATCAGTTTAGATTTGTCCGGATTTGCTCCGTTTTCTTCTCCCTTCTATTTCGTGGTGGACGACTTGCTGGAGAAGATGATCATGTGTTGTATGCGTGACTTGGATTGGCCTATCGCATGCTGCTACGTAGCAGCTCGAGGAAAAAGAAAGAAAGAAATGGCATGAAGTGCCTTCGCAGATTCGAACCCATGACCGACACCTTCCCTTACATGTTTTAGGCGAGCATGCAGACCAGCTGAGCTGACCCATTTCTCAGTTTATTATTGCATACAAATTATACATAAACCTAATATTTTTGCTTTTTTATTTATTTTGAGATTTATAAATTCAATTTAGAAACCTAAATGTATTTTATTGTTATTGTTATTGTTATTATTTTTTATTATTTTTACTAATTCATAAACCAGGACTTTTATTACTATTATTTTTTATCATATTTATTTATTATTAAAAAAATCTAGATGGGGCAAAAATGAGGTATTTACAGTTATAAAGCCATACAACAACATGATAACTCAAAATTGAACTAGAAGAAGTTAAGCTAGAGATAAGAAGGCTCCTTAGTGATGATAATATTTGTTCTATTGTAAAGTCGAACGTTGGTCCATGAACTAAGTTTTGATATTTGTTGCATCTTATTTTGGCACAATATATGCAAATGTGTAGAATTTGAATAAATAATATTTTTATTTGTTTTTTTTTCTTTCGAGCCATTTTATATTTGTCGTGATGTTGAATAAATTAGACCCTCGGCAGTTAAAGAAAAGAAACTTATACTACTATAAAATAAATTGCGCACTTATGAGATATAATACTTAGTTAGTAGCAACAACAATAAACATATGTAAGAAAATTGATATAACTTTTCATAGTTTGTCATACTGTTAATGAGATCTTGCAATCGGAGCAATGCTCTCACTTGCGAGCGATGATCCCCTTTTTTTTTTTTAATAATTCAATAAGAGGTAATAGCAATTGTATGACTAATTAAGGGGGTATTACTCATTACTTAACCATTAAATGTCCAGAGAATAATTTGGGTGGAAAATTTATGTATGTTGGGCATAACTATTTTAGCTTATTAAACCGATAGTAGGATCTCACGCATTAGAGCAATACTCTCACTTGCAGGCAATGATCCTTTTCAATATATTAATAATAGATTATAGTAATTTCAATATTAATTAAGGGGGGTATTACCTATTACTTAATTGTTTGATCATGAATATCTAAAAAATAATTTTGATGAAAAAGCTTACATATATTTTATGCACAAGTATACTCCAATTAAGTAAAATCTTACTTGTTGGTGTGAAGGCATTTATGTCATGCGCTTGGGAGGCAATGCTTTAATTAGGGGTGAGTGCGGTTCGATTCGATATGATTCATCTCTTAAACTAAACTGAATTGCATATTACAATTCATTTTGTTCCCTAAATCGAACTAATTATATAGTTCGGTTCATAATTTTTTCAAACCTAAAAAAAAGAAGTTTAATTCGACTTGGTTTACGATTTGAACCATTTTTACAAGTGTTATTATTATTTTTTTATATACAAGTCAATAAGTTATGGAGAATTATATTTGAAATAAAAAAATTTTAATTTATCATCATTTTTTTATATCATTTACCATCCTCAATGTCCATTTAATATATTTAAAAATATTTTATTGTCCCTTTTAGGGCAATTATGGTTTCTATATCAATTAACAAGAAAAGATACAAAAAAAAAAAAAACAAAAATAGCAAGTCACTTGATAAAAACTAAATACAAGGATAAATTGAATAAGTAACTGGGAATCCTCTTTTTTAAGCATACATTTTTAGATTTTCACCGTCATTTTCTTTTTTTTTATTTGCGTTTCAAAGGTTGGTTATGATTTAACATAAATGGTTTGGTTCTATTTGTAATTTTTTCAATCATAAAAAAATAGTTTGAATGTAATTTACGGTTTAGTTCAATTTGATCCAATCTAATTCACAGCTTCAATCAAAATTTTTCCCCAACCCTAGCTCTAACCGGTTAGCAAGTCATAAGCCAAACAAATGTTGTTTACTTAGGAGACATTTCTTTTACCAAGCAACAACAATTGTATGATGTGATGGACTCGGGTAACCTCACGATGGTGAGCTCCTAAGCTAATATCCTTTAATTTAAGTAGCAAGTGTACTGTTAATAGGTGTCATGCGGAGGTGTTGCGTGCAAAGGCATTATCATGCATAATAAGGTCATGGGCAGGGCATAGTGATAATTGTTCATGGTGAGCAACTAGGGTATTGTGCACAACTATGGTATTACGTGTAGCAAGGGTAAAGCACCTATATGCAATGAGGGCATTGTGTGCTCCTTGGGAATTACGTGCAGCAAGTGTAACGTGTGCAATGTAGCCATTACACACAACGAGTGCATGCAACAAGTTAGTTGCCTATAGTAATCATTTCTTATGGAAGATGATTTTTCCCTTTATGCATTGGGATGATGGTCATAGCTCAACCAAGTATTTGAGACACAAAGGTTGATATTCCAACTTATATCTAGAGAAAGGTGATTCATGTTGATGTGATATTGCATTTAGGTGTTCTTGATGTTTGAACAATTCCTTTTGAGGAAGTTTTCTATCGTATATATGTAACAATAGTGGCATTATTGTCTGGGATCAAGAAGTCTTTTACTTTTATCAAGGGGGTCTTTTGACTTACCAAGATATTAACTGAAGTTAAAATGCAAGGGTTATAATGCTAAGGTGTTGCCCGAGTGTAAAAAGGCTAAGTTGTCAAGGTATTGATTGGACTTGTAGCATAGATGCTAAGATGCTAAGATAATGCATGGGCTTAAGACATAATAGTGGAGATTTTAAGGCATTATTTGAACTTAAGGCATACAAGCCAAATTGTTAGGGCTCTACTTAGGCCTAAAGGCATGGAAGTCATGATGTTCGGTGCAAGGATAACATTCCTTAATGAAGCGATAAAAGGAAATGTGTGGAGTGAGGTGACACAAGCAATGAACAATCGCATGCAGCTAAGCGACATGCGTAATGATGGTTTGTATGCAGCAACAATTCATACAAAATGAGGGTCACGCATGATAAGGTAACTTGTGTTGCTAAGGTTCGTGCATAGTGAGGGTCGCACACAATAAAGGCATCACAAGCAGTGAGGGTTGCATGTAGTTGCGAATGTTATGCACAGAGGGGTAAGCATTATATGAAAAAAGTATCATGTGTGGCATTCATCATGTGAGGGTAGTATACTGATGACTTAACTTATGATTGTCTCATGTATATAACAAGTCTTCCCCTTATGATAAAAAGGAAGTTTTTGTTAACATTCTCAAGCGGTGGGACTAAGTCTTGCTCAGTAGACTGATATTCTTCTCTTACTCTTGTGAAGTGGCATCGGATGTGCTAGTATTCTCTTCTATGGTGGTGTCATTACTACATTGTCTACTCTCTTTGTTTCTAGAGGAGTTGGCAAAAATGTAAGTGTGGAGATCCGATTGTAGTGGTCACATGCATACAGCATGAGTCTTGCACTTCGTGTGACCTTAGAGGACTGATGTAACAATGACACATGGGAGAAGACTTGGAGAGATGGGCAAGGGAGGAGGAGTAAGTAATCTTAGGGAGCTCAAACGCGTACGTGATAGGTGGAGGAGCTATAGAGCATCAATTCCACTATTCTTGATGAGAGGTGTAAACACCCCATTTTTGCCATAGGAATCAACAATTCTCAATAATAATCAATTTTCAATTTTTTTTCAATTTTTTCTAATTTCTCTCTAATTTACCATAAATAATAAAAATGTTCAAAAAAATAAAAAATAAATAAGAAAACACGTCAATTTTGAAAAATGATTTCAGAAATGGCAATAATGAATAATAAATAATTTTTACAAATTTTTGAAATTTCAAAAAATACAAAAAAATAAAAAAATTACATCGCATATGTACAATTTGCGATGTAAATAAAATCGGGAAATTGGGCCAGCTCAGCTGGCTCGTGCGTGCATGTTGGGACCGTGTGAAGGCTGAAGGTCGCGAGTTCGAATCCCCCCGCAGGCGCTTGGCAAAAATTTTTCGTTCTTTTCCCTGGAGCTGCCACGTGGCGGCATGTGATTGGCCAAGAGGAAACGCGTGCATGGCGCGTGATCGTCTTCTTCGCCCAGGAAAATCGGAGGAGGAGCCGAAGCAGGTCCGACGAAGACGAAATCGGCCGTTTTCTTTTTAATCTTCTAGATTAAAGTCAAGATAAAGCCAAATCCATCAGAAAAATCAAAGAAAAACAAGAGATTTACATCAAATCGCCGGGATAAAACTGAATCCAAAAACGGAAAAATATGGGTTTATCCAAATCGGAGAATTTGAGCATATCCAAGAGGAGTTTGAGGTGCCTATAAATAGAGGAGAGCAGGAGGAAGCTAGGGCACGAAGAAAAAGTGAGAGAAAGGAGCGAATCGGAGTACGCCGGAGAAGCTTGAAGCCGAAACCACCGACCGGAGCTAGAGCCATCGCAAGGAGACGTTCTGGGAGCAAACCACCGCCATCATTGGATTCAGCAACCTCGAGAAGCTAGGATTCGACACCTCACCCGCTGCAAAAGGCCACCGGAATGCCGTGAACGAGCCTTCCCCGCCGCCGTGTCCGATCGACCCGACCCGACCCGATTCGACCCGACCCGCACACCGACCCGGATCCAGGTAAGTCGGATTTTCAGGATTTTTTTATTATTTATTTAATTAATTTTGTTTATTTATTTATTCTGAATTAATTAATTATTTGTTATTTAGTTATTTATTTATTTATTTATTTATTTGTTTATGTTTTATTTTTAATAAATAGGAAAATATAGAAATTAGATTTTTCTAGAATTTAATAATGTAGAAAAATAATAAAAAATAAAAAAATAGATAAATAAAAAATAAAAAAATATAGAAAAATATTAGGAAAATAATCATAAAATTTTAGATGTCAAAGTATGATAGATAATAAACCAAAAAATCCCAAAAATCACAAAAATTCCCAAAAATCCCAAAAATCACAAAAAATTCCCAAAAATCACAAAATCCCCAAAATTCTCAGAAATCACAAAAATAACAAAAAAATCATTAAAAAAAAAATGAGTTTTAGCACTTAGAAAAATCCTTTTCTTCAAATAAATCCAAAATTGATGTTTTTCCTAAAAATCATTTTCAAAATCAGATTAAAGCTTAGGCTTAGAATTTTTTAGAAAAAAAAATCCCGAAAATGGTAAAAACATAAATAAAAATAGGTTTCAAAAACTAAAATTTACAAACAAACTTAAAGTTTTCAAAAAAGCGAACTACGGCTTGTTTGATCCTGAGTAGCAGGTACGTAGGCATCCATTCGGGTCAACCCATAAAAATGAATAAAAAATCATTTTTTTGAAATAATTCAAGAACATAATAAAAGTAACAGAAACACAATAAAACACATTTCTAAAGATGAACAATTTTAAGAGATTAGGTGGTAACCGTAAAGGTTTTAATAGGTTAGCCTCCGGACTTAGAAACTCTGGTTTTCCCTTTTTCTCTTTTCACAAAAACGAAAAGAGGAAATAACGACGACTAGTAGTCCAAATTAAGACTAATCCGCTCCTTTAGTCTTAATTCAATTTTCCCAACAACAGTTGGGTGGCGACTCCAAAAATCAAACGAAATTCCTAATTCAAGTCGAGGATCTACATTAGATGAGCATAGGGTCTAGTCTAGATTGGATTAGGAATGGGAATTCAGAAATTAGACTCGACAAGAGGTAATGTGTTCTTTGTTCTGAGCCTCGTTTGATCCATTAACACTACAGTCTAACAGCACCACATTGTTTCTCTGATCTCTGAATTATGTTGAATGAAGAGGAGTTCTTAGGTATTTATAAAATCAAGCCATTGATAATGTCCATTGAATCACAAGGACAATTAATGACTGAGATGAATTCTTCAATTGATGTATCTTTCCATGGACTCCTTTGAGTCTAGGTCCATGAAAAGCTTCTCTAAGTGCCTGAGTTTTCTTGAGAAAGGTTAAGTGGCTCATACTTTTCATGAGACAAGTGGCTTTTCCCTCATAAAGTTCTTGTGTGGCACCTCACCATCCCTTTAATTTTGTGTTTACTTAATTTGAAATGGTGATCTAGGATCCTCTTTCTATTTTACCGAGGTTTTATTCCGTGTCCATCCCTCATTAGAAGAGTCCTTATCTAGCTTTACCACAATCCCTTTTATGTTTGAGGAGACCTACTTTTTCAACTATTTTTAATATGTGATGACCATCATTTAGAGAGGGACATCAACTTCTGACCAATTTGTTCTTAAGTAGCCAAACCCGCCTTTTAAGAACCCTCACTCCTATAATAAACTATTTTGTTGATGCTGCTTACCACATTTTAAGCCCACATCGATCGTTCCCACTTGATTCCCTATTTGCTCTTAACTCTTAGACCATGACACTAGGCACCATTTCCAAAACCTAAGGACCCCATTTTGGGTACTTCATAAATGGGGAAGGTCCTTAAAAGTTTATAAAGGATCTCAAAAAGCTACAATTTTATTTTATTTTTTTACTTTTGTGAGGTTTCTGTGCGTGTATTTTTTATATTGTAAGTTCCATAAATAATATTAATATGCATTAAAAAATTCTTTTTAAGAACTTTAGAAATTAAGTATAGATGTTCTTAAATAAAAAAATTTCTTAAGATGTTAATGTAACATCAAAGAATTTTAAATAAATTCTATGGGGTGGAGATGGTTTAAGTTGGCACAATAACCTATGTCAATCATCTATTTTTTAAGGTCATTTTCCAATCGGGAAAGTGCTTACAATAGAAAGTCCTAAAAGTAACCTTTTCTTCTTCTTTTTTTCCTTTAAAAGTATTATTTTAATACTGTAAACAGATTAAGAAATATTGTAAACAAATCTTAAGGATCTTTGTTTAATGACCTTTAATATAAAGAAAAGAGATCTTTAAAAACAATAATTTCTTAAGACATTGATGTGACACCTTAAAACCTAAAATAAGGTTCTTAACTGTATATATGATATAATAAAATATTAGAATTACGAGAGAGACGGCATCATGATATTGTTATAAGATATTTTAAAAATTTTAATAATTTTAACCATTAAATATTATAACTTACCTAAAACATTTTAGAGAATTCACTTCCATTAAGGACCAAGTGTTGTATATAATTTTAGAAATAGTGGTAGATACAACTTTTAATTATTGGTTAAAAATGATAGATTTTTCTAATATTTAGAAATATTAGTTTATCACCATATAACTTTTAATATATAGATATAGATATAGATATGCCCTAAAACTATTATTGAAAATATAAAAGCCATTGTCAAAAGAAATATAAGTAATAATAATAATTTAAGGATTTTAATAGCAATTTTAGTTTATGTGTATATTTTAAAATTATGGTTACAATACTTTGAGAGTTTAACTTTAAAATATCAATCCATTTGAATGTGTCCATTTTTTTAAGTGATTATAAAAAGAGGGGGGACTCCAATTGCCATGCTTATATAGGGGGGCTTAGTAGTTTTCACTATAAGTTATTGCATTTAGTATATACCTATGATACGATAATTGTCTTACAAGTAAGATGTTATAAGACTCTAATTAAGTCTCTTTTAGTTGTAATGCATATAACTAATTATTATATAAAAATAACTCAGGAAACCAGTAATCCACAATTACCAAAACTGTAAAGAATCGGTATCCCCCACCAAATCATAAAATTGGTAGTCACAATTCTAAAGAAGTCTAGGTTCAAATAAGTTTAAAGGAAAATAAAATTTGAAAAGAAAGAATATAAAAGTTTCACAATATTTTGTCACCTTATTTAAGTCTAAACTAACAATTAGTCTATCCTATACTGGTTTCTTGATATCTGAGTTTGGAGCTCTCATTACTTGATTTCTAGTCCATTCCCAACTTTTGACTTAACCTATAAAAGAAAACTGTTGGGGTGCAAGCTATAAAGCTTGGTGAGCTAAATCTTCTTACCAAATTAACAAGCAAATAGCAAGTAAGTTATTTAATTCACACATATGCCATGCATGAGCAATCACATGAATGCAATAATATACATGGTTTACCGGATACCACATGTAGCACGAATTTAATGCCCTCCGTTCCTAGGGGTTGGGAAATCACAAACTACTTGCAAGCTCCAGGCTTTAATGACCTTGGGCTGTCTTTCGAAAATTTTCTAAAGTCTATACATATTTTGAAATATACTTCAATAGATTGGAAAATACATATATACATACTAAGCCCTTAATGGGATATAGATTGTGAAAAGCCTATAAGCTCAATTACGCCTAAGAATTGAATCCCTAGACTAAGAAATCCTAGGTCTCAATAGAAGGGTAGCATTTTCTGAGTTCCACTTAGTTCCCAAAGGTCGAGATAAGATGTGCCTACAGAGTGTATCCTCCATGGGGCCTTTCTCGTACCACTGCATGATGCCGACAACCTTCTTACATGTAAAACTCCATGATGTATGATCCATTTCATTTATGACCGAATAGACTTAAGTGAAATTATTTGGCATCCACGATAATTTATAAAGACACTCACAATTTCTATAGGCTAAATGCAGGGGAAAATAGAAATCAATTAATCGGATATAGTTAGGTTTGATTGGCACTCAAACATGACATTCAAGCACATACAATTTCCTATGTTACCCCCACATGCAAATCCAATTCACATATAAGATATTTATAACATGTAGGTGCACTAATTACAAATACAAGCAAAGTACAGTAGTCATTGGATTTTTTACTCATTCGGTCATATGGTTTCTAGTTGTAGTTGTCAAGCGGCAAATTGTCCTCAATTAACACATCACATGACAAAACAAGATATTCTTATAAGTTTAGGTTAGAAACTAACCTAACCTAGTTTTGCCAATTTTGACTGTTTTCTTGGTTCTAAAGATCTTAGTATTTTTTTTTCATAACTTTTTTTTTTAAACTGGTTTTTTTTTTTTTTTGCATATTTATAGTCATTTTAGAGGGTTTTGAATGTTCATTCTATTTCTAAATTCGTTTTAATTGTTTAGACTTCAGAACATAGTGCTAGTGCCTGAAAAGTTTAGGTGCACTTGGCATGTGTTTGGTTTAAGGCTTCTTTTTGTTTAATTTGATCTACTAGCCTAGAAGAATTAATCCTAACCCTTTAAAACATGTTTGGGACTTCCAATTGGCATATTTATCCTCTGTTTCTTTTTGAAAATCCTAGAATTTAGCGCATAAGTTTTGTGTAGCATTTCTAATGCTTTAATCATACCTTTCTTTCTTAGTTGATGCTAGTTTTGTGTTTTTCCTTTAGGATCTTTAATTTTATAATTTTCATAATGATATCTTGGCATGTTTAGGTTCTAGAAATAAAGGAAATCCTCACATTTCATTGACTTGGTTACAACTTTGAAATTCTTGGATACATTTTGCATCTCTTTCCAATTTTTTCTACTCTTAACTAGTTCACTTAGTCATCAAAAATTTCCACCACCTAAAAGGGCAGGAATCGTGTAAAAAATTTACTCAGTTAGCCCTCTAATCTTGACGTCCAAAAGCACAAAATTCTTCAAATTCTAATTCAATTGATTTTTCTACAAGCTTACATATAAGCTATAAATGAAGCTCCACGGTTTTACATTTCAAAGGGGAATTACATTTCCAATCTTTTTTTTTAAAGCTAAATATACTTTAATACACATGGAAAGTTACAAAACAAAAGCAAAAGTAACTCTATATAAAGCTATGGAATTGAAATATTACAAGGAAAGAAAGTAACATCAACATGAAAGTGAAGGATTCTTACTTGTTGCAGTTTAGGGTGCTAGGATCCTCCTTCTTATTTATTTATTTATTTATTTATCTCTTGGGGTAGATTTAAGCTTTGATTTTTCTTAGATTCTTAGCTCCCTTAATAGTCTCTTGAGTAGTGTTGATGATAACAAAAATTGGGCTCGAATGAGGGTGGTTAAAAGCATGATTAGATAGTTGAATATGGAGGTAAGTAGCAAGAGCAAAATAGGGGACAAATTGGAGAACTCCTTTTTAATTTGATTTTTGGTTGAATGCTTGGGTATTTTTGAGGAGTTCTTGGGAGTATTTTCCTTGTACTAATGCTCTAAAAGAGTGGGGATTTCACATGGTGATAAGAAGGTGGTAAAATCAAAATGAAAAGTTTGGAAGAAGAAGAGGGTTGACAGTGGTTGCTAGTGGTGTGTTTGATCAGTTTTTTGGAGGGTTGTTCTTAGAATTTTTTTGACAAACGTTTTAGAGCTTTTGGTGTAGAGTTTTCCAGAAGAAAGAGTGATTTCACGTGAGAAATAAGGAAGGAAATATCGGAGGTTTAGGTAGCTAGCTTGGGTGGAATGTCCATTGGTTATTAGCATAGGTTAATTGGGTAATGACTTTGTTCAATGGGTAAAAGGTGTAATCTTAGCAGGACATATTTGCAACTAAGGGTGATTAGGCATTAGATTTATCCCTCTTGGTTGCCATTTAGTTAGCTTTTAGTTACTTTTACATCTAGTTAGGCTAGTCATAGTTGTATTTTTAGTTGTTATTTAATTACTCCAGCTAGCTTTTCACGTGGACTAGGTAGATTTGGAATTTGATTTAGGCTATTTAATTCTTTTGTTTTCTTATGGTTAAATGGACTTTAATTAGGGCTTGGGGAATTTCATATTAAATTTAGGCTTTATATCAGGTCATTTGGTGGTTCAAATGGGGCCTTACTCCCCTCCTTTTTCACGCCACATATAGAGATTGATTAGGGGTTATGTTTTTCAATTTTTGTTTTGCCTAATTTGGTTGTTTTGTAGAGTTGGATTCAATTAAATTTTGGTGTTTCTTCAAACTTATTATAGGGTAGTTTGTCGTCGTTTAAGTTTTGATTTCATTTCGATCGAATCTTGGGTTTTTCTTAAATCGGAAGGAAATCTTAATTTCAATGGTTGGTTTTAAGATTTTGGGAATTGAATATGAGCTTTTCAAACATCCAAATTCAAATTTAGTTTTCTTAAGGCGATATTTTATCGTCGGGGTTTGGTTAGGTTTCAAATTCTTTAGCTTTTGGATGTACTAGTTGGTTCGCGTATCTTAAGGCAAATTCTAATTTCGTAGTTAGGTTTTCATATTCGTTTTCCAACGTAATTATTGATATTTTCCTTCATACTCATTCTTGAATTGAAAATTTTCGAGTTATTTATTTATTTATTTATTATTATTGTCATTATTTTGGATTTGGATTCAAGTTTGGAGTTTAATTTATTGTTTTTGAGGTTTGTTATTTAAATTAGAGTTTGCATTATTGACTTAGGGTTTATAGGTTTAGATTTTTTTAATTAAAGTTTGAAATATTATTTCATGTTTTAGAAATCAATTTAAAATTTTTGTAAAATATTTTGATATTATGGAACTTAATTATTTAACATAAGGTTAAATATCTCCAAAAAATTCTTCTTATGATTTATATGCTATTTCGAAATTTTAACCGGCCAATCTCTTTCACTAAAAAATCTAACGTTCATTCATGCCTATATATTCCGACCATTTTCTATATGCAATTTCGCGGTGGCTAATGAATTTATATTCGGACCATATGCTCCAATGTAAGAAGTTTACTTTTATTTATTTATTTAAAGATGTAATTCCTTATGTACGACGTGGCGGGTCATTATTGGCCAAGGTGTGAGCCCACAGTTACTCCTTAACCCGCATGACAAGTTGGAACGCCTCCAAAACTCATTAGATCGATCTCTCTCCCTCTCTCTCTGCCCCTACTCCACTTGCACTTATCTCCTATTCTACTCCGAGCCCTAACTTCCCCATTTTCAGGTAAGAACACGATTGAGCCCTAATGTTACGTCTCAGATTTAGCTTTCACGTGTTCTCTTTTCGATTAATCCTAATTTATTTACATCGCTCACTTGTTGATTTTCGATCTTTTTTCGGTCGACTTGGTCTGTATCTCTGTGGATTGGTTTTAGGGTTTCATTTAGGGCTTGTTGTATCGTTGCGTTTGGTGATGTTGATTTTCTTTTTCTTTTTTTCTTCGGTTGGATAAGAATCAAAATCCACTACTTTGTTGAACAGGTTTATTCGGATTTAGCTTAGTGGAATTGGATTGATGGAAAAATGAACTGAATTATTCGTAATGTTACATGAATTTGTGCTGAAAAATGGATTTGGAATTGGGTTTTAAATTCTGAAATAGCACACTTATAATTATTGAAAAGGATTGACGTCGTCAAATGCAATACCAAGTCAAATTTTTGTATCAACATATGATCCCAGTTGTTTTCTCAGGCTGATTCATTGTTTGATTAGGGATTTTTTTTGTTGATCTAGTAGCATAGTGATCAATACAAATGAAATCTGGTGATGAATCGGCCTTAAAAAGATTACAATTTTGTGACATACAAAAGATTGATTTGATGCTCTATTGTATTGGCGCAGGAATTTTGTGGTTTTCAATATTTTTAAATGGGTTTGAATGCGTTATTTGGAAATTTGGGGGGTCAGGTTGCTGTAAATTTGATAGTTATGAGAGGGATTTTATTTTAATTTACCAATCTTTATTCCAACTGTTAAAATTATTTTACAGGAAATCTGTACTCTCTTTTTTTCCCCTAAATGATGCTGAATTTTTTCTTAAGTTGGTTCTGCTTGCATAGGTGTAAGATACACATCAATCTGTATGTAGCCTGCTTTGACTCTGATTGTTGTGAATTATGTGGGAAAATACAAATTTGATTCCTAAATTAAATTCTTCTGTGGTTTTTACTTAAAAAATCAAAGTGTTCTATTTGGCTGTTTAGACGACAGAGAAAGTTATGTATAGTTTGCTCCATGCTGTAATATGGAGGGATTTAGTGGCAAAACCTGTGGTTTGAGATCAAAAGCAATTGGGAAGAACTCATTAAAATATGGAAGGGAGTTTTACATCCTGATGTTAGCTTTTCTTTCCATCTTTTCCTGAAGTTCTTGATAGCTGGGGCATGGTTGCATTGCTTGGCTATCTTTTGCCTCCACAAGATTCTGACACTAATGAATACTCTGCACAGAGAAAAATAGATCCTTTGGAAATTTGTTCGAGTTTGAAATTATGGGCTGCATCTTTTGGAACACATATAAATTTTAGGATGCACTGTGCTTTGGAGTTGATGTCCTGTGTGATAATAGTTGACCCCTTCAAAGTGTGAATTTTCTTAAAAAGTTTGGTCAACTGTATTCTGCAAATCATCTTTATATTACAAGGAAGACATTGATATTGTATTGTCTCCAAGTATGTTGAGCAATTACAGTGTTATTGCTGTTGAGCCAGCCTGCAGTACCAATGCCTGTCAATATATAGATAGAGTTCCAGAGCTGCAAGGAAGAAATGTTTTTTATCTTAGATAAGTGGTCTGTCCTGTTGACAAATTAAACCTGCAAAGTATTTAGATTAGGGAAAGTAAGCATGACAAATTTTTCCTGCTGCTGGTTGAGATATCCATTCATTCACATCGTTGAAGGCAGCTTGATCTTTGACTCATTTAAGCTCATTAATTGGTGAAAGTCACTTTGTAAATATAATGCATCTGAGCATATTTTGGTAGTTTCATCTGTGAAAAATGGCTTGATCATTCTTATCCAAAAAAAAAAAAGGCTCAATCATTGAATCTGCTTTCTGTAAGGGCATTTTCATCGAGTTGTTAATTCTTCTATGCAGAATGATGGAGACACCTTTCAGACCAAGGGAGAAGCTTCTAGAAAAGCAGAAGTATTATCAAAGCGTCCATAAGTATACACACCTGAAGGGACCTTTTGATAAGATTACTTCTGTTGCAATCCCTCTTGCTTTAGCAGCTACTACAACTTTTATGATTGTGAGTCTCCGTTTATCTTGGATTTCTTTTCCCTGCTCTAAACTTCTCCTGGTAGTGTCTTGTGCTTTTGCTGCTTAATGACTGATATATATCTGTGTGGTTTGTGTCACTGTGATGGCATCTGTGATGGTTAATATTGTTCTTTTGGGTTAGATGGTTAATAATGCTACCTAAAACATTTTTTTCATTTTGTCCAGGGAAGAGGCATCTACAATATGTCTCATGGGATTGGTAAGAAGGAATAATGTTGCAGTTACCGTCGATGAAGTTCTATGAGTTAGTTGTTTGATTATTTGTGGACAAATTGTCTTTTCCAGTTCTTTATCTTAATAATTGCATAGTTGCAACAGGATGGATTTTGACCATTACCTTTTATGTCTTTGTTTCTTTTCTTGATCAAATTACATTGGCTGTCTCTGTTTTCAGTTGGTATTTAATATCTTCAGTTGCTCTATCTTCGTCCTTTGGTTGTGTCTATGGTTCAAAGATGAAGTTCGCTTTATTGAAAACATCAGGATCTAGCTGGTGGAACAATCCAAAAATATAGGTCTAGTATTTGGGAATGAGAAGCTTGGAGGAATCCTATCTTTTATGTCAATGGATCTTGCTCTGCTGACTGCTTGTAGTGTTTTTGCGGTGTTCTTGCTTGACTTTATGTTACATTGATACCTAACCTTGTGATGACTGAGGCTGCAAACTTGGAGCTGCTATATTGATGTCACCTGTGTCAAATTAGTGATGTGTGTCCTTTTTCTTTTTCTGCCAAAGCCAATTGAGAATACAAGCATCCTTAAGTGGTAAAAACAATGGAGGTAATTAGAGTATTTGAGAATCTGAAAGTGAAAAAGGAGCCCGCTGAGCTGTTGTAGCAGGCTTGTTGAAGTTCGTGCAGGAGCGGGATAATTTTTCTTATTTTACTATTTGCTTGGGTGGTAACTGTTATTCCTTGCCTTCTTGAAGGGGGTGGGAGCTGGGTTAGGTCCTGCTTGAGTGCAGCGCAAAATGAAAAATATCAGGCTCCGTGTCTTAATGTTTTCCCCATTTCTGTCCGTGCAACTGGACTCCCATTCATAGTTATAGTGAAGATGTTTGAGGTGTTGAGCAACAGGATAACAAATTTCGTGTCGTTTTGAACGACAATGGATTGGCGTGAACATGGCAAGAAATGGAGGTGGTTTGATCTGGCAAATGCACGAAATGAAGGTGACCCGGGATTCGTACGAGTTCAAAATCATTTGGATTGGCACGGATCCCAGGGCAGACACGAGAGACACTGGCACGGAGAAGAGATGACATGTCTAGGCGTGGTAACACTTGACCTGATGCTCATTGATACGGCCATACGCTAGTCCCGCCTCCATAGCTGGCCGTGTGAAAGATTGAATATAACCTTCAATCGTAAAGCCCCTGGGATGATGATTTAAAAAAAAAAAAAGTTAGTATTTTGGCTAAAACATAATTAGCTTCTCGATACTGTATGTCATTTTTTATCTATACAAATTGATTTCATACTTGACAAGACACTGGTGACTGGTGGGTGTATATACTTGTTTAGGAAAATATCTAGAGCCATTTGTGAATATATATATATAGTGGTATGTGACTAAGAAATTAAAAGAAAAAAAAAATAAAATGACATCTGAAAATTATCTGACGGGAACACCGAATCCTACACTCAATAGGAAAGTAATAATACTTCCTAAAAAAAAAAAGAAAACTCTAAAAATAAAGCATTTATAAAATCGTAGATTGCTCTGTTAATTCTGTACTTCCCATATATCTCGCACAAGTCTTTTCCCTTTCTCTTTTTCTTTCTATCTCTACTCTGTCACTCGGCTCTCTCTTTGTATCTCTCTCTCCTAGGATAGAGGATTCAAATCACCCATGTTAGATTCATATTAAAAAAATTTAATTTGTAATTTGATTCATTTATTAATTGTATATAAAAATTGAAATCTATAATCTAATTTATTTAATAATTGTATTTTGTATTTGGATTTAACCCGTTTGTTGATTAAAAAATTATAAATATATAAAAAAATGAATTTAGTATTTATAAATAAAAATGATATAATCTTAGTACTTTAATATAAAATTATAATATAAAAAGAATTATAAAATAAAGTTATATAATCTATAACATAGTATATATATATATGTTATATATTTGTTATATAAGTTCCCTTTATATATATATATATTATATAGTTTTATAATATATATTAAAGTAAAGCATATATATGCTATTGTAATGTATGAGCTGAGATATATATAACATATGTATTTAAATTATGTATTTGTTATATATATATATTATTAGTTATTTTATTAAACGAATTCATGAGTCAAATCAAATATGTTTATAGGATTTATTTAAAAATTAGTTTGTAAACAAGTTTGTAAGTTAAACTTGAATCTAAACACAAATTTTATCATGTTTAAACGAGTTTGATTTATTTGTATCTTATATCAATTTTTTATGTACATAAATATGTTTATAATTGTATTTAGAGTCGAGAATGCGAACCTAATAGGCTGGCCCATCTCGACTCATGTTAGCCCGCATCAAAAGTGAGCTAAAAAAGAGGCCTAACCCTCTTCGCATAGGCTTGCAGGTTAAGCGGGTTAACTTGTAAACCCGCAATAATTTTTTTTTTTAGAGAATTATATATTTTTGAAATGATAATGGATTTTTAGTTCTTGACAATATATATGTCATGTAACAATTAGATAAAATTAATAACTATTAAGTACAAATTAAAAAAAGAAAAAGAAAACTTAAATCTCATATAATAGAGAATCAAACAATTCCAAACCATAATCAAGCAAATGTAGCAATTACCACCAAATCTTTTTCACTAATTATATAAGAAAACAAAGTTAATAATAAAGAACAAAAAAAAAAAGCTACTAAAACACCCATCACTCCTTCTCATTCTTTATATATCCATCAGTTATCATCATCAACAACCAAATTCAAGTTCTCCTTTGATAAAGTAGTCTCAATGTCTTCTTTTCATCTACAATTTGCCAAATCACACATATAATTAGATACAAATATTAAAAGCTTAAAATAATATATTAAAAGAAAATATTACTAAAAGAAGAAAAAAAAATCACCTTCACAAGCAAATCTTTGTAACCAATTATGTATACATGTAAAAACTTCTACATTTGTAGGGAGCATAAAATTGTAATACTTATTAAGAACACGGGCACTAATATTGCAAGTTGACTTAGATATTATAGTAGTAATTGGAATGTTGAGCACGTTAGAGGCTATGATGCATAAATGAGAATACCTTTGGCTTTGAGTCTTCTAATATTATAATACATCTAATTTTGAGTAAAAGTTTATATCAATTACTGTCTCATCAAGGTAAAGATCTAAAGAAGACTTACTGGTACATTCTACTTCTACTTGACTATACTCTTACATCATTAAGGAAAAATTAATTAAATATTGATACATAATACGAAAAAAAAATCATCAAAAAAATAAATAAAGTTATTTGTTGAACTTACATCTAAAGTAGCAAAATCAATACCTAAACCTCTTCCAAATCTTAAGTTTCATCTTACTGCTCCTTTATCTCCACCTCTTACCTCTAAATATATCTTGCCTTAGAGAAGATGATCCAACTTGAAGACTTTTAGATATGTGATATATCTTACTCTTGTCATATTCTCCAAAGAGCTTATATAACTTGCTTTTTATATTAGTCAACTTCTTTTTACAAGTGAGAGGATTAATTTTGTTAAAGAAAAACACTACAAAATTAAACTTTATTTGAGGATTAAGGATTGCTCCAAGTGCAAAGACAATACTATATTTCTTTCAATATTTATTGAACTTTTGTTTTATTTTAATAAAAATCTCCCTTATAACCTAATATTCACTACTTAAATTCTCATTTAACAAACATTCAATTATCCATACTTGCAAAAAATAAAGGTTTGAAGTTGGATACAAGAAACTCGACATCAAATTGGTGATAGTATAAAAAGAGCTTAAAAACTTGCATATCTTTTTTGCTCTTCCTCACTCATCCATTAATGGACAATACTTATAATTAAAATCATTCAATTGAAGGTAGCAAAAAGCATGTTGATACTTTAGTACACTATCAAGTATAAGGTAAGTGGAATTTTATCTAGTAGTTATATCCAAGTGAAAACCAACACTAGTATCAATGTACTAACCTGATCAATACACTTTAAAAAATGTTTCATTCTACCCTCTGAGCCTTTAACATACTTTATATTCTCCCTTATTTTATGCAAAGCTTGATTAGTTACCATCAACCTCTCTTGAACAATTAAATGAAGAATAAAAATACAACATCTAATATGGAAAAACTTACTACCACATAACAAACTATTGTATAAGTTAAGTTTCTCTTTCAAAAAATCTTGCATGTAGTCATTTGTAGATGCATTATCTAATGTAAGAGAGAATATCTTTTTATCTATACCACAATTTTTTAGAAGTTCAAATACTTTCTTGGATAGCTTAAAACTTGAGTGAGGAAATGGCATTTTACAAAAAGAAAAAAAAAAATATTAAGTCTCCATTTCTCATCCACTAAATGACTAGCTAAACAAATATATCATTCACTTGTGGAAGCAATCCATAGATTAGAGGTCAAACAAGCTTTCCCTTGAATTTTCGGTAAAATTTGTTTCAAATTATCCTTTTGAGCTAAATATAAATTCCAAACATCTGAAGTAACGGTTTTTTTTTTTTTTTAAATGAGCTTATAATTGAGATTGTATAACCTTATAAACTGTGTAATCCTTTTATACTTAACAAATGAAAATAGGAGATTATGTTCAACAATAGCCATTGTATAATCTCACAAGCAACTTTTAAATCTGGTTTTCTTGACTTTAACTTCTCAGCATGATCAATTATTATATCACTTATATCATTATATTTAGGAACTTGACTGAAACAACACTTTTCAAGAAGTTGAAGTAAAGTTGAAGTTTCATGTGAATGTCCACCAATAACATATTCACTTCTACATTCTTTACATTTGTCTCTATTTTTACCATCTTTCCTAATACCCATTTTTGCGAATTTTCCCTAAATTTCAAAAGCACTTGATCAAGACCTTTTACTTGGGGGTTCTTCAGATTGAAAAGATCTTGCATGTATATTAGTATTAGACCCATTGACTTGCGACTCACTATCCACATTAATACATTGTATTGTATTTGTAGTGTTATTACTTATAGGGTCCATTCTAAAAATATACTAGAAAAAGAAAATGTAAGATTTGAGATCATGTTAAAGAAGAAGAAGAAGGTAAAAGATTTTGCAGTTATGATGGTGGCGATACTTTACTAGGCTACTAACTAGTATGTTAAATGTAGCAATCAAGTGCTCATCACTTGATATTGCACTTTGATTTATCATTTGGAAGCATCCATATTAAATATGTGATCACCATTAAAATTAATTAATAAAAAAGTGCATTTGTTCATTTTCATAAATTGCTTACTATATATTCAAATATAAAACCCTCTAATACAATAAGGTAAAATATTGAGGATATTAGTCTAATAAACGAAAGTATGAATAAAATCAATGGCTAAGTTGATCTAAATAATCTTCTTATGGTTTTTCCATTAGCATTAGCATGTCTCGAAGACTATATATCTCTTGAAGTTCTTATTGTTTCACTATTAGCTCTGTCTTGAAATTGCTCCTTTTCTTCTTTGCATCTTATTCCATCTTTTTAATGACATTATGGTTGCACCCTAGGAGAGACTTATGCCTGCAAAGGGGTCTTCGTTACTATAGTAAACTCAGGCTCCTCCTCTAAGTCCACATCTTCTCCATTCACAGGTTTCTACTCATCTTAATCTCTCTGCTTCTTGTTATATCAAACCCTTCTACTCCACTTCCGCTATTGTCATTATTTATGAATCTCTTTAGGTTAAATTCCAATAGATATTCCCACACTTCAAGGTTTAAACCCATCTTTTCCACCATGAAGTTCACCCCCTTCCCTTGTGGGTATCACATAACCATTCAATAATTAAAAAAAAAGGGAAGTGAAGTACTTGCATTGCATCGTTTGACATAGAAAGACATATTGGGGGGTAGAGGAGAGATGTGTCGGTGGCTCTAGTTGGCGAATCGACATCTGTTGGTTGATGCGCACTGTTCTAGTATTCCCGTGACTATGAAATTGTTCTACACAATGAGTGAGAGTGAGAGAGATGAGATAGAGAGATGAAAGAAAAAAATCATTCAATGATTAAAAAAAAAAAAAGGAAGTGATATACCTACACTACATTGTACCGACGCAGAAAGATAAATCGAGGTAGAGGAAAGATGCGCCAGTGGCTCTAGTTGGTGGGTTGGCAGCTGCTGACTAATGCATGCTACTTCAGTGTTTCCATCACTATGAAACTATCTTGTACAGTGTGTGAGAGCGAGAGAGATGAGATAGAGAGATGATAGACAAGAACTAGAGATGGGTGTGTGTTGGGATGGGACTATGGGAGGCTAAGAGTGTGGGATTGGGGTGGTTGGGTGGGAGATGGGAGTTGTGAGTTGTGTTGTTATGTGTGAGACTGTGAGTTGTGAGTGACTATGGGTATTGAATATTGAGTAGTTAATTTACTCTCCCTTTTTTTAAATAATTATGTAAACCAATCCACTATACATTAGATTGACTTGCATTATTAGTCCGAGGGTCAAGGATCAAACAAAATAGATCAAAAAGCTTACAACTAATACGGCTGATACAAGTTATGATGGAGACACACGAGGCATGGGCGGACACACGGCTTGTGCCACGGCCATGTAGTGTTTGGAAGGAACCCACAGAAGTATACACGACCTCTACACACGGGCAGAAGCACGGCTGTGTATTTTACCAGGATTTCCACAAAGACATACACGGTTCCTATACACGGCCGTGTATTCGATCAGGGTATCCGTGTATTCGATCAGGGTATCCCACAGAAGCTGACACGGTTCCGGGCACGGCTTGAGACACGGCTTGAAGGACTGTCACAGACTCTGACACGGTTCCGGGCACGGCTTGGGACACAGCTTGCGGGACTTTCACAGAAGCTTACACGGGTTAAGACACGGCTTGGGACACGGCCGTGTCCTGCGCTTGTTACATGCCCAGTGACATACACGGCTAGAGGCACGGCCGTGTATGCGATAGATTCCAGACGCGTATATTATTATTTATTTCTACGTGTACGCTTAGATTTTCCCCTTTTAGGTATTTTACGGGGAAGTATAAATACTCTTTTGTCAGACATATTAAGGTTACGTTTTGTTTATTATCAAATACATTTCGTGAGAGAATTTTCTCCCTTTTCCCGGTTGTGCGCAACCAGATTTGCATCAAAGAGTGTTTCTTTGTTGTGTGAAACCAATCCATATTCGGATTCGTTTCGTTTCGCTTTCCGTGCTGCGTCAGTTGGTATCAAAGCAAGGCTATTTCCTGTGGAGATGTCAACTTATCAAGGCGATGATAGCGGTCGTGTTCTTGACGGTGTTCAAGAGGCGAGGTTTCAAGGGAACCATCAATGGGTTCCAAGGGTAGAATTCGACGCAATGCATCAGAAGGTCGGGCATATGGAACGGTGCCTTGATGAACTGATCGAGCGTTTCGATGCTCTGGTGGTAGACCCCAATAGGGTTGGAGGCGCTGGCAGAAATCCACCACGTGCGGTGGAGGAATTCGGGGGACGCGTGATCCGACCTGTCGTTGAGAACAGGTGGGGGCGTGTGGAGAGTGAAGAGTCCAGCGAAGAAAGTGATGACATGTACGGGAGTAGGCCACGGCAAGGGCGTGGTGGTAGAGGTGGTGGTCATTGGATGGCTCATCATGGAAACCACCCTAGAGAAGGTGATTATAGGAGGAACCGTAGAGGCTATGATCAAGGGGATGGGGGAGACTATCGTCTGAAGGTTGACATCCCATGGTTCGATGGCAGCCTCAACATCGAAGGCTTCCTTGATTGGCTTGCGGAAGTGGACTGGTTCTTCGATTACATGGAAATTCCCGAGGACCGTCGTGTAAGGTTGGTGGCATGCAGGTTGAAGAGTGGCGCCTCGGCATGGTGGGAGAGGCTACAAAGTAGGAGGCAGCGGGAAGGAAAACACCCGGTGAGATCATGGTATCACATGAAGCAGTTGCTGCAACATGATTTCCTCCCGTCGGATTATGAGCAAATATTGTTCCAACAATATCAACGTTGCCGCCAAGGACAACGTTCCGTGCATGAGTATACGGCAGAGTTCATGAGGTTGGCGGAGCGGAATGATTTAAGGGAGAGCGAAGGTCAGCAAGTTGCAAGGTATGTAGAAGGACTGAAGCTCCAAATTAAAGACAAGATTGGGGTTACGATGGTGAGAACCCTTATAGAAGCAAAGAACTTGGCTCTCCGAGCTGAACTTGTGTTGCATGAACAAGGGAGTAGATATGGAGGAGGACGGAAGGGATATGTAGACGAAGCTGTGGGTGGTGGTAGTCGGTCGGTATTTGAGAAAAGTAGGACTACATCATATAAACCAACTGAGGACATGTCCAGGAGGGAAGAGAAAAGTGAGGGGAAGAAGCCGATGGAGCAGAAGGGAGCTCAAAGACAGAACAATCCCTATGCCAAACCTATATTGGGCAAATGTTTCCGATGCAACCAACCGGGTCATCGGTCAAACGAATGTCCATCGAGGAAGAGCGTCAACATCCTTGATAGGGAAGATGATGAGGAGATCTGCTGTGAGCCCGATGGAGAGGGAGAATATTATGAGGAAGAAGAAGAAACAGCGGAACCAACATATGTAATTCGGCGCATGATGCTCACCCCGAAGCAAGAAGAGATCACGCAGAGACACCAGTTGTTTCGTACATGGTGTACTATCATGGGGAAGTTGTTTGAGCTAATAGTAGACAACGGTAGTTGCGAGAACATCATAGGAAAGGAGGTTGTGAAACAACTGCAGCTGCCCATCGAGAAGCATCCGAATCCGTACACTATTGGCTGGATTAAGGCAACCGAGAAAATTGAGGTCATGGAGAGATGCAGGGTACCTTTCTCAATAGGGAAGTACCGCGATGAAACATTTTGCGACATTGTAGATATGGATGCTTGCCACATCTTGTTTGGGAGACCATGGCAATTTGACGTAGACGCGCAACATGCGGGTAAAGAGAATGTCTACAAGTTAGAGAAGGAGGGTGTGAAGTACACCTTGTTGCCGTTGAAGAGGGAAGGACGAGCTAAAGGAAAGAAGGTTGAGAGTCGTTCATTCTTAACTATCACTCAGTCTGAGAAGGAAGTAATGGAAGACTTAAGGGAGTCGCGAGTGGTGCACGCCCTCATCGTGAAAGGTGTGACCGAAGGGGGGGAAGAACTTGATGGAGAAGTGCCAAGGGCAGTGAAGGATCTTCTTGAGGAGTTTAAGGAAGTGGTTCCAGACGACCTACCTGAGGGGCTACCCCCTCTAAGGGACATTCAACACCAGATAGACCTGGTGCCTGGAGCTAGTCTCCCAAACCTCCCGCATTACAGAATGAGTCCCAAGGAAGCCGGGATTCTACAGGAGAAGGTCCAAGAGCTTTTGGACAAAGGGTTCATCCGGGATAGCTTAAGTCCATGTGCGGTTCCAGCGTTGTTAACTCCCAAGAAAGATGGGAGTTGGAGGATGTGTGTTGATAGCCGAGCTATCAACAAGATTACCATAGGGTATAAATTCCCTATACCCCGCATCGAGGATATGTTGGACCGTTTGAGTGGCGCTACTATCTTCTCCAAGATAGACTTGCGGAGTGGATATCACCAAATTCGGATCCGTCCCGGAGATGAGTGGAAGACGACGTTTAAGACCAAGGAGGGGCTGTATGAGTGGCTAGTGATGCCATTTGGGTTGAGTAACGCACCGAGCACCTTCATGAGGGTAATGAACCAGGTATTGAAACCTTTCAATGGCCGTTTCCTTGTTGTGTATTTTGACGATATTCTAATATTCAGTAAATCCGAAGAGGAACATTTGGAGCATCTAAAGTATGTGTTATCTGCATTAAGGGCGAACAAGCTGTTCGCTAATCTTAAAAAGTGCACATTTATGTCAAGGCGACTGTTGTTCCTTGGGTTTGTGGTTAGTAGTGAAGGAGTGATGGTGGATGATGAGAAGGTGAAGGCAATTAGAGAATGACTTATTCCTAGAACTGTTACAGAATTGAGGAGTTTCCTTGGCCTAACTAGTTTCTACAGAAGATTCATCAGGCATTTTAGTACTGTTGCTGCCCCCTTGACTGAATGCTTGAAGAAGGGAAAGTTCCAATGGGGCAAAGAATCTGAATCGAGCTTCATGAACTTGAAACAGAGATTGTGTAGCGCTCCTGTACTAGCGCTACCGGACTTTGAGAAATTGTTCGAGGTGGATTGCGATGCTAGTGGGGTTGGAGTTGGTGCAGTACTATCACAAGAGAGAAGACCAATAGCCTTTTACAGTGAAAAATTGTGTGAAGCAAGGAGGACTTGGTCTACATATGATAAGGAGTTCTACGCCGTGGTGAGGGCCTTTAAAGTGTGGGAGCACTATTTGGTTGGGAAAGAGTTCATTTTGTATTCGGATTGTGGGGCTCTTAAACACTTGAGTAGTCAGACCCGAATTAGTAAGGACATGCACGCCAGATGGATTGAGTTCTTGCAGAGATTTCCTTTCAGATTGATGCACAAGTCGGGTGTGCACAACAAGGTCGCAGACGCCTTGAGTAGAAGAGCGAATGTCCTACTTACTTTAAGTGCGGACATTGTTGGGTTTGAGAAGCTAAGGGAATTGTATGAAAAAGATAGCGACTTTAAGGACACTTGGATTAAGTGTACCAACAGGGAACCGTGTGACGACTATCATATCCATGAGGGGTATTTGATGAAAGGGAATCAACTGTGCATTCTTGAAACTTCCTTACGGGAAAAGCTTATCCGAGATCTGCGTGGTGGAGGACTGGCGGGACATATGGGTAGAGATAAGACCCTAGCCGCAGTAACTGAAAGATACTTTTGGCCTCGGATAAGAAGAGATGTGTATCGGATTGTGGAAAGGTGCTACATTTGCCAAGTGTTTAAGGGGTAATCCCAAAACACGGGCCTATATACTCTTCTTCCCGTACCATCAAACATCTGGGAGGACCTATCGATGGATTTTATACTGGGTTTGCCTCGTACCCAACGAGGTGCTGACTTCGTGTTTGTTGTAGTTGACAGGTTTTCCAAGATGGCTCATTTCATTCCCTACAAGAAGACCGCAGATGCACGGGCTATTGCGCGGTTGTTCTTTAAGGAAGTGGTGCGGTTGCATGGAGTCCCAAAATCCATTACTTCCAACAGGGATAGCAAATTCCTCAGTCATTTTTGGAGGACTCTTTGGTATCTGTTTGATTCTTCATTGAATTACAGCAGTACCGTTCATCCCCAAACCGATGGTCAGACCGAGGTAACTAACAGGACCCTCGGAAATCTCATCAGAAGCATCTGCTGCGAGAAGCCGGGACAATGGGATCAAGCACTGGCTCAGGCTGAATTCGCTTACAATAGTTCCGTCTACCGAACTATTGGGAGATCACCATTCTCGGTGGTATACACCAAGACACCACAACATGCGCTGGACTTGCTCAAATTACCCAAGAATATGGTGGGTGATGTGGCGGCTAAACATATGGCAGAACAACACCAAGCCACTACTGAGGAAGTTAAACGAAAGATAGAGGAGTCCAATGCACGATACAAAGGGGATGCAGATAAGCATAGACGGAAGAAGCTTTTTGCAGTAGGCGATCAGGTCATGGTTTACCTCCGAAGAGAGCGTTTCCCTGTAGGGAAATATGGGAAACTTCAACCCAAGAAGTACGGACCCTAAGAAGTTGTACATAAGATAAATGACAACGTATATGTTGTACAACTCCCGGAAGATATGAATATCTCCTGCACTTTTAATGTTGCGGACTTGTCACCTTTTCACCCCGATGATACGCCTTTATATCCGGATGAGAACTCGGGGTCGAGTTCTCCATTAGTGGGGGAGAATGATGGAGACACACGAGGCATGGGCGGACACACGGCTTGTGCCACGGCCGTGTAGTGTTTGGAAGGAACTCACAGAAGTATACACGGCCTCTACACACGGGCAGAAGTACGGCCGTGTATTTTACCAGGATTTCCACAGAGACATACACGGTTCCTATACACGGCCGTGTATTCGATCAGGGTATCCCATAGAGGCTGACACGGTTCTGGGCATGACTTGAGACACGACTTGAAGGACTGTCACAGACTTTGACACAGTTCCGGGCACGGCTTGGGACACGGCTTGCGGGACTTTCACAGAAGCTTACACGGGTTAAGACACGGCCGTGTCCTGCGCTCGTTACATGCCTAGTGACATATACGGCTAGAGGCACGGCCATGTATGCGATAGATTCCAGACGCGTATATTATTATTTATTTCCACGTGTACGCTTAGATTTTTCCCTTTTAGGTATTTTACGGGGAAGTATAAATACTCTTTTGTCAGACATATTAGGGTTACATTTTGTTTATTATCAAATACATTTCGTGAGAGAATTTTCTCCCTTTTCCCGGTTGTGCGCAACCAGATTTGCATCAAAGAGTATTTCTTTATTGTGTGAAACCAATCCATATTCGGATTGTTTCGTTTCGCTTTCCGCGCTGCATCAAGTTAGAATCTTTTAGTCCAATTTATAATTATTTTACGAATTAAATAAATCGATCTAGCTCAGCACTGCATTTTCAACTCTAATTGTATTATTGTATAGTGAATTGTCGGCCTTACTCTCTCCTGTCCTCCCCCTCCTCTGTCTCCTCTTTTTCCTGTCGATTTCTGTCTCCCATATCTCTCCTGTCGTTTCTCTTTCTCCAAATATAAATATCTAAAAAGTTGCCGACTGAATCTCACGAATTTAGAGCCTTGGAAATAAGATTGCAAATGCTATATTCTTAATATTATTTTTTAAAAAACTTTAATTTAATTTTTTTAATAAAAAGGCAACATTAATTTTCTTTTTCCTTGAATATGGTACCTATAGTAACTGAAATAAAATCCAAATATTATTTAAAAAAATAGTAGAAAAATGGAAAATAAAACAAACATGTGTAAATGCTGAAAAAGACAAACTAAACTAACAAGCATGTTTTACCTTAATCCATCTCCTCACGTCATGTTTGTTACGATTTACTTGAGACAACAAAGATAAAGAGGCAAAACCAAAGCATACCATATCTTGGAGTGAAGAATTATAATTAATACCAGTTATAAATTAAAATTAGCATACTTTTCCTTGGAATGGCAGTTGTTCAGCTAAGAAGACCCAACATTTCATAGTTTGAAAAGCTGCCGTTGTGCTTGTATTTAGGATGCATTTGCTAAAACCAAAAAGGTATATATATATATATATATATATATTTTCAATATTTATAATATTGAAAGCTTTATTATAGTTGAATATTATTATATTAATCTTAAAAATTATAAATACTAATAACTTATAACCGTAAATGAAGTGATAATAGAAAAAAATGTGGAAAATGCTTTTCTTTAAAAATCATTATCCTAATTTACATTGATCTTTTCTATGATGTTAACTGCTACCACTACTAATTATTTACGACTTTTGCTTTTCACCATTAGCTACCTCTAAAAGCCATTATTATCTATGTCCTTGCGATAATATTTGAAAAATTTAAAACTTTAATTACAAGAAATATTAGAAATTTTTTTTTTGAAAACATGAAATTAGAATTTAAAAATATAAGGGTAAATTATAAAAAAAATTACTTATGTTTTATAAAGAGATGACCTAAGTTAATTTTTTTGACAAACAAATTACTTGAGTTTTATAAAAAAAGTATTAATATTATTTTCTTATATATATATATATATATATATGAAGGAACATGTGTCAACATTTTAATGGTGAAAAATAATTAATATAATATAAAATAAATTTGAATAAAAAAATAAAAAAGCGCAAAATAGTAAAAAAATAAATTGGAAGCCTAACCCACCACCAGATTGTGACCCAATGAGTTTTCTATGTGATTATTTATTCATTTTTTTTTTTTTAAGGGTGGTGGGGGTTGTAAGTCTTGCCTATCATGGTGGTTATGACCCACATGGCATTTTGGCTATTTTTCGGCCACCCCAAGGTTAAGGGGTGGTCGATAGCCACCATGGGGAGGTCATCTCACCTTTCCCTAGTGGTTGTTGTTACTCCTCAGCTTTGGGGTATTTGGAAAATGACTTCATTTTTTTTTTAGTTTTTTTTGGTTTAAATTTATTTTATATTATTATTTTATTATATTAATTATTTCTCACAATAAGATGCTAATACATATCTTTATATATATATATATATATTTAAAATAATATTAAACTTAGGTCACTTGTTTATATAAAAAAAAATAATTTGAGTACTTTTTTGAATGAAAATACAGCTAATGTTTTAGTAATTTTCCCCAAATACAACTGGTTGTCACATGCAAAGAGACGAAGGGCAGACGACAACTTGACCCGCTTATATCTCAATTTCACAGTACCACATCTCCTTACATCCAACTCCTTGATTGTTGGCAACTGTTAGTCTCTTTACCAACAGTTATTGGCTGCCATGGAAGCTGTAGGATACGTCGTAGTGGAATGTTGCAAATGCTTATGGGGTTCATTGGCAAAACCTATAAGCTACATCTCCGATCCAGCAAGAAACCTGAGGTCCTTAGAGACTGAACTGCAGCGATTGATGAACAAAAGTGCTGATGTCGAGAGAACAGTTGAGGCTCAAGAGGCAGCGCAACTGAAAGAACGAACAAATCAAGTGGCTGGCTGGCTGAAGGAAGTGCAAGACCTCAAAGCAGAATGTGAACGAGTACTTGAAGAAGGAAACTCACAGCAACACAGCAAGTGCCTTGGGTGGTGCAGGCCTTGCAACTATGGATCCAGCTATAAACTTGGGAAAAAGGTCACTCAGCTGCTCAGTACTGTGAGAGAATGCCAAGCCGCAGGACAGTTTGATGTGGTAGTTATTGAATTGCCTCCTCCTCGAGTACATGCGATGCCTATGGAAAAGGCTGTAGGCCTAGACTCCATGGTTTCTCAAGTGGGGGGATGCCTTCAGGCAGAGGATGTAGGAATCATTGGATTATACGGGATGGGAGGTCTTGGAAAAACCACCCTCATGAAAAGAATCAACGAGGAGCTCCGCTGCAGGAGCCATGACTTTCATTTTGTCAGGTGGGTTGTAGTGTCAAAGCAGATAAATTTGGATAAAATAAGAGACAGTATAAGGAAAGGTTTAGGAATCACAGAAGATGACTGGAGGGGAAAACCTGAAGATGAAAGGGCTGGAATGTTATATGGATTATTGAGTAGGAAGAAATTTGTACTGTTAATAGATGATATTTGGGAGCGATTGGACCTGTCAAAAGTTGGAATTCCTATTCCTAATGAAGAGACTGGATCCAAAATAGTTTTTACTACTCGATTAGAAGAAATATGTGGTCAAATGGAAGCTAACAAGAGTATTAGAGTTCAGTGTTTGACATCAGAGCAAGCGCTGGAGTTATTCAAGGAGAAAGTCGGTCAGGAGACTCTAAATCTGCATCATGATATACCTGGAATTGCTGAACTCATTGTTGAAGAATGCAAAGGCTTGCCCTTGGCTCTTATTACCATTGGACGGGCCATGGCAACCATGAAGAGCCTCCGCGAATGGGAATATGCATTAAATGTTTTGAGGAGCTATCCATCAAAATTTTCGAATATGGTGGATCATGTTTATAAATTACTGGAGTTTAGTTACCATAGCTTGAAGAATTCAACCCTTCAACAATGCTTTCTTTATTGTGCTCTCTTTCCGGAGGACTACGATATCAATAAAGATCATCTCATTGATTTGTGGATTGGCGAGGGATTTCTTTGTGATACAAACGTTGTATATGAAGCACAGCTTGAAGGGGAACATGTCATCTATACTTTGAAGTCGGCATGTTTATTGGAGAGTGGCAAGGATGAAGATTCCGTTAAGATGCATGACGTCATCCGTGATATGGCTTTGTGGTTAGCTCGTGATCGTGGGGTAAAGAAGAACAAAATTCTGGTGGAAGAAGGCGATGTACGGATCTCTAGGTGGAAGGAGGCTGAGAGAATAGCTTTCTGGTGCGATGGAGTTTGTACTGCTGATGTAAAACAGCTGGTATGCTCCAGACTCATAACATTTCTGACCAGTACAGATCTGCAGAATGTCCCGAAATGGATTTTCGAAGCCATGAAGGTTTTAAGAGTTCTTGATATGTCTCGGAATACAGAGATTACCAAGATACCTAAAGGAGTCGGGAGACTAGTCAACTTGCAGTACCTTAATTTGTCAGGAACAGGAATTACGGCGCTGCCAAGTGGAATGAAGTACTTGACCTCTTTGCTATACTTGCTACTAGATGATACAGACTTTCTTACTGATATGCCAAGGGAAGTAATTTCAAGTCTCTTATCATTGAAAGTTTTCAGAAAGAGTGGACGGTGTGATTACAGTGATGAAAGAGGCTTTGTAGAAGGGCTAGAGTGTTTGCACAATCTGGATGAACTACGACTTAATCTATTTACAGCCTTCGGTGTCCATAAATTGTTTGTTTCTACAAAATTACAGCGATGCATAAGACAATTGGACATCCTCCGATCCTCTGATCTGACCGAGATTAGAATACCCTCTTCATCATTGAGAAAAATGCAGCATCTAGAGAAACTTACATTCTACCACTGTAATTTACTCAAGAATATAGAAATCTACCGTGATGGTGCGGATGAGATTCGAGGGGGTGTAAGACATCGTCTATCAAGGCGATCAGAATTGACGAATCTGCACCATGTGAAAATCTTCGGAAGTGAATTAAGGAACCTATCATGGCTTTCATATGCACCAAACCTCCAAGAACTTTACGTAGCTAAGTGCTCATCGCTTGAGAAGATCTTCGATGATGATGATAATACGCAAAGTCAAGATGAAAATACAAGTGCTAGGTTATTTTCGTCTCTCACATCTCTTACTTTGAATCTGCTACCAAAGCTGAGGAGCATTCACAACCTAACATTATCATCTCCTTCACTGGCATCGATTTGGATAAATAGATGTCCTAGTTTGAAGAAGCTTCCATTTGATCCTAACAGCATAAAGAATAGCTTAAGAGAAATTGAAGCGGACCCTAGATGGTGGAGTGGATTGGAATGGGATAATGAAGCTGCTAAAGCTTTTTTCACCTCAAAGTTTGTTCCTCTGAAGAATACTTAATGATCCTCTCACTAGGGCTAAACGTGGGACGTGAGGATGACGCTGAAGGATCTGGGGTGGACAATTTATAATTCTACATGAACATCCAATCGAGTAAACAGCTGCTCCCTAAGTTGCACGAGGATTTCACGGTGGTTGTGAACGATTGGTCCTTGACGTCCAATCTGGCATTGGCTTTCAATGGTTGCAGGTGTGCCCTGAAATGCTTGGATTAGAATTTGTATTTTACTTTTAAGAGAAGTTATTTTTCTATTCTGGTGTGAATTGATGTTACAGATGTTTTGTTTGTGTTAATAAAATTTACGCTTGCTGGTGGTCATATTTGGTTCTGGAAAATAACTCTCAAGTTATTAATGTAATGCCAAGGGTAGAACAAGTGTAATGCATTCTTCTTGGCTGTTGATGATGTTTGATGATAACAAATTGTCATTATCATGAGGGATATCTCTTCTTCCTGACAGTAAAATAAAATTTCGTGGAACAATATAGATGTTGTTGCAGTAACTAGAAGTAACCAGGGGTCCTCTATTGCTTGTTGAACTCCAATGTGTTGCTGCTGCAGTTGGCTGCTGTAAGAAACCTTCTGCTATTGCTGTATTTTTTTTTTTTTTGTAAAACTGATATCCCCATAGCTTGTACTGTAGATAAGTATGGGGAGCTTGATTTTTTGACTTAGTTTGATGGACAAACTTCCCATTAGTTAAGGAAGTTTGAGTACCAAACTTTGTTTATGAGTATACGTTAAAAATCAATTAATGAAAAAATCGCAGCAGAACTTTTTCTCTTCACACACAACTTCCTTTTCCCTTCTTCCTTACTGCTTCCTGCTGCTGTTCTGTTCTTGGTTGCTTTGTTTTTTTCCTTTTGTTTCCATCAATAGACTCTAACAAGCTATCTAAGCTTTCATAGGGGTACTGTAAGGAAAAAGAGTAGAAATACGGAAATAGGACACCAAATGTCAATGACATGTAAGTCTGCCTTGCACTCAAATCTAAGGATCTATTTCTTCTCTTTTCTGCACCCAAATGCCACAAACTATGCCACGATGAGAAAAAAATATAGTGCCACAAGTTCCTAGTGCCATGATCAACACAGGGAGTTGATCGGCAATCTTGAAAATCAACTTGCATTGGAAGCATGTGTTGTTTGTTCAGGGCACCTGAAAGTGCTCTTCCACATCGATTTTGGTCGAATGTAAATCAAGATATCCAAATGTGTACGGATTCTATTGCAATGCACTGATAATGCTTGTTTTCTCCAATTAACATCGTGTGATGCGGCTTAAACTTACCAACTTGCAGACCAAGTTTTAGAAGTTTAGAACTTGGTGATCAAGGAAACCCATCTATGTCATCCAATCTGTTTTGCCCAACGAGTTTAATTTTTGGCCATATGGCTCTAAAACAAGGTCAACTTTAGGGAAAACGACATGATTTAGAAAATGGGACCATCCGAATACAAAGTTTAGTAGTTGGGAACGAGAAGCTTGGGGGAATCTTATCTTTTACGTCAATTGATCGTGCTCCGCTGACTGCTTGTAATTTCTTTGCCAGTGTTCTTGGTTGGCTTTATGTTACATTGATACCTGACCTTGTAATGACTCAGGCTGCAAACTTGGAGTTGCTATATTGATATCACCTATGTGCCAATTGATTAATGAGTATTCCTTTTTTCGGCCAAAGCCAATTGAGTATTCAAGTGTCCATAAGTGGTAAAAACGGTGGAAGAAATTAAAGTACTCCAGGTGTGAAAAAGGAACCCACTGAGCTGTTGTAGCTGGCTTGATGAAGTTCGTCCAGGACCAGGATAAGTTTCCTTATTTTACTGTGTCCTTGGGTGGTGACATTTCTTCCTAACCCTCTTGATGGGGCTGGGAGCTGGGTCAGGTCTGCCTGAGTGCGCGCAAAATGAAAGATCTTCGGCCTGGCCCACCACGCCCCAAGTTTTTAGTTTTCTCTCCATTTTTGTCCAAGCAATTGGACTGCCATTCAGAGTGGTGGTGAAAATGTAGAGCATCAGTATGAAACCACATAAGAGGTAAAAGTAGTTGATATTCTTAGCTCTTTATTTGTTCCAAGTTGTTGTGCTTGATAATTAGTAATTTTTATTATAGAACATTAGTGTTCACGGAATTTTGTGATAAAATAAAATAAACTATTCAACACTATGGATGAGCACTTAAAAACAATGATAAGTAACTAGGGGATTTAAATGACTCAAGCCAACTTACAAACTACCAAGCATCATTATTTCTCCACCATAGTACATGGTTTGATCAACCCATTTAATAACAGGTACATACGATTTGGATTATGTATGAAAAGAAGAGAAACAACAATGTTATAAAGTCTTGTATGTACTATTAAACTACAAGGACATATAATAAGTCGAATCATCCTATCAGTTTAGGGTATGAAATAGATAATTTGAATTTTTTAAAGTTTCACGTTGATTAGATATTTTAAACTCTAGATGCTGTTGGAATAGCCTCCTCCTATTTGTGGAATACATCATATCAGTACACCCTTTCACACCTCTTACATCCTATAATAAATGCTATTATTGCTGGCTTAGTCTCCAATCGTGGCTTGTGGAGCAGCAGGCCAAATGTTATTTTCATTATAACATACTTGTACTTGTCTCCGCGCCATTTTTTCTCAACCAGTGTTGCTTGATATTTCCCTCCATACAAATAAGACAACACATATAGTAAAAATTAATATTTTATGCAATAAAACATATTGAGGAACTTAAGAATAAAGTGCAAAGATATTTTTAAAAAATAGTTCTTAAATGTTTTAAAGAACAATAAAGCATTGTTAGGATTAAAAATGACTACATATGAAAATGTCTTTATCTCTATTAATCCATAACAATCTTCTACCGATATAAATGAACTCTTTATAGCTTTATCCATAAAACACTGTGTTAGATTAAACTATACTAAACTCATAAAACTTACTTAAACTCAACTTTATGAGTCTTTTTACAAGCTTTAAAACCTTACTCTTACACTATTATCTACTTAACCCAAAATTTCAACTTGGCATTTACCTTGCAAGAGTGGTTTTTTTTGCAAGTTACTCTTTTCAAGGATGATGATAGCATTTTCAAATTATAATTTAGAGCTCATATGAGGGAGAATGAGTTTTTGAAAAATTTAGGGTTTGTAGTTTATGTAAGGGAGAAAGAAAATATATAAGAAGAAGGAAGAAGGAGAGAGAAAAGATGATGGGGGTGGTTGGGTTTTAAAGGGCAGGTGAATTCAAATTTCTTGAGTTCATCTAACATGGTACTAACAATCTTAGTAAATAATATTGATCATGACATTTTTATATGAAATTTATGGGTAAGATAATTAAAATGTCTCGAATTTAAATATTTGCTTGAAATTTTTATTTAAGATAATATTGTGATGACCACCATTCTTATCAATCTATTTAATAGATTGTGGTGAATTTTTCTGATTGATTCTAGGAAATTGTGAGTCATATTGATCTCTATATTTTAATAAAAGGATTTCATTCGTTGAATTTGTAAGTCATATATAATTTCCTTTTTGTCTATGACCATTTATTTCAAGTGTTTCTATTAGCATAAAACTATAAAGTTATATCTTTTTGTTTATATAAAACCCTAGGAACCGAATAAAAGATCTAATTTTAATATTTGTCGTTGATTGTACCTTGTATTCAACTTTGACATGTGGCACAACAAATTTCCTCTTGAATAAGATCTTTCTTGTTTCCTATCCCTTTTCATCTTAAAACATTGTTGACTTTCGGTTTTAGGTTGTATGGTTATAATTCCATTGCATCATTACTATTTTGTAGAAAAGTGACAAGTGATAACGTGGTATTATGAGAAATGAGTCAGTTTGTCCCATGTAGAAAAACTTATTTTTTTTAAAAGGTTTGGAATAAAGTTTTTTGGAAAATACCATAGCAAAGTCACATATGGAAGTTGTGGTTTTATTCCTACCATTATCCTTATGGGTTTTACGAAGAAATTGCATTCAAAGTATGCAATTTAGAAATCGCATGTATAAATCGCATCTCACATGTGTGATTTGGTTGAACTTATATCCCACACTCTTCTTCCTCATCTCATTCAATCAACTCCTCTCTTTCACTAAAATCGAAAACCCATACAATCTACCCTCTCTCTCTCTAAAGCCTAGTCATTACAAGTGGCGTTAGATCTTAGTTTTACATGTCTATAGGTTATTTTTTATTCGTCTAGATGTTTTGTCGTAGTAGGTATTTAGTTGTTAAAGGTTTTTGGTTCTTTTAATTGAATGAAAATCACATATAGAGGATGTGATTTTTAAATCGCAAATCACACCTATAAAATGCATTTTTTTCATTGTTTTCCCTAGCATATACTACTAAATGGGTTAAGATAAATTTTTAGTTTCTAACTACATTTTTGTAACAATAATTACCACAGTACTTTTGGTGAAGCCTCGTTTTAAAAATTACTTTGTCTGCAAAGGGTAAACTCACCCATTTCTTTAGTATTATTATCTGACTGACACTTGATACATTATGATAATAACATTTAACAAATACTTGGTGTTGTTTTTCTTACATCCATTAGGGATAACTTTTATCCAACTTTGCTTATCTTTCTCAATTTTTGGATTGGAAGGTAGGAAAACATAACTGCAAATTACTTGAATTTTATCCGTCTATAGTCAAGTCGAGCTTAAATTACTTGTATAGTTTATTGGATCAAATTCAAACTTTATAATATTCGATTTGACAACTTACAAACGTAAATGAACTTGGATCAAACTTAAATATAAGTTTAAGATTAAATCAAGTTTATGCATCAATAATTCAATATTACCTAAGTTGGAAATTACTTTTAGTTTCCCTAAATAAAAAAATATCGAACCCAATCAAGCAAAGCTTAAGTTTATCAAGCATCTTTTTAGCTGGCCTGAAATTTAAGTTTAATACTCTACTGTCTTGATTTAACTCATCTTCTGTGTTTAGACAAGCTTATTTATTCCTTCTTCTCTATCAATATATATAGAGTAGATACAATATTCTATTTTGTACAAGTATATTTTCAAGAAAAAGGAAACTACATCTATCTTATATACAATGTTACTCTATTTCTGTTCTAAATATTTAGTTTCCTCTATTCTAGAGATTGTAGAATATTCAACACCCCCCCTCAAGTTGGTGTAAAGATATCTTTCATGCCCAACTTGATAAGTGAATTATGAAATATTCTACTCGAGACATCTTTTGTTAACATATCAGCTAATTGTTCTTTTGACTTCACAAAAGGAAATTGAACCATCTTCTCTTCAAGCTTTCCTTCGATGAAGTGTTTATCATTCTCGACATGCTTCATCCTGTCATGCTGAACTGGATTTTGTGCAATTTCAATAGCAGCTTTATTGTAAAAAAAAAGTCTCTTGGATATTCAGATGTGTATCCAATTTCTTTCAACAACTCTCTTAGCCAAAGTAATTCACATAGCCCTTTAGCCATACCACGAAATTCCACTTCTACACTTGACAGTGCCACCACCTTCTGTTTCTTGCTTCTCCATGCTACCAGGTTTCCACAAAAAAATGTTAAGTATCCGGATGTCGACTTCCTATATCTATAATACTTCCAGCCCAGTCCGCATCTAAGTATCCATCCACACGAAGATGATTGTATTTCCTAAACAGAAGTCCTCTCCCCGGTGAGCCCTTCAAGTATCGCTGTATTCGCTTCACAGCTTCCATATGTTCTTCACTTGGATTATGCATAAATTGGCTCAACAGATTTATTGCATATGCAATATCGAGTCTCGTGTGGGATAAGTATATCAATTTTCCCACTAGTCTCTGAAATCTTTCCTTATTTGTGGGAGCTTGATGTTGCAATTCTCTAAGTTTATGATTTTGAACAATTGGAGTGTCTATAGGTTTACAATCAAGCATTCCTGTTTCTGCTAGCAAATTAAGGATATACTTCCTTTGTGAGAGAAAGATCCATTGTTTTGATCTCATTACTTCAATTCTAAGGAAATATTTTAGGCCTCCAAGATTTTTCATCTCAAATTCTGATGCTAAATGATTTTGAAGTCTTCCCATCTCCTCATCATCATTCCTTGTAATGATCATGTCATCCACATATATAATCAATGCTGTTATCATTCCTTTCCAATGCTTTAGGAACAGGGTGTGGTATGAGTTGCACTGTTTATAACCATAGTTCTTCATCGCCATACTGAATCGTCCAAACCATGCTCTCGGAGATTGCTTTAACCCGTATAATGCCTTCTCCAACTTGCACACCATCCCGGTTTGTGATGCAGTGAACCCTGGTGGGATATCTATGTACACCTCTTCTTCTAAAGTTCCATGTAGGAATGCATTCTTTACATCAAATTGAAGTAGTGGCCAGTCCAGATTTGCAGCAAGTGAGAGCAACACTCTGATAGTATTTAGCTTTGCCACTAGTGAGAATGTTTCCTAGTAGTCAATGCCATACATTTGAGTGTATCCTTTTGCCACTAGTCGCGCCTTGTATCTATCTATCATCCCATCAGCTTTATATTTAATTGAAAATACCCATTTGCATCCTACCACTTTCTTCTCTTTTGGTATCGGCATAAGCTTCCAAGTATCATTCTTTTGGAGTGCTTTCATTTCTTCGTTTATAGCCTTAACCCATCTAGGATCCTGTAAGGCTTCTTCTATCGAACTTGGAACGTTCTCAGATGATAGTTGGTTTACCAGGTTCTTCAGTGGTTGTGACATCCTCTTAGAGTTGATGTGGTGTGCAATTGGGTATTTCACCTTGGTTTCACCATGGTCTGGTGTATAGCGATTTAGTGGCTTGCCACGATTGTTCCTGAAAGGCAATTTATAATTAGAAGATGGATTCGAAGATTGTACCTTTACTGCATTCTCAGGAGCTTGATCCATTGGTACTAAACTTAGGGTTGTATCTTGTTCCAGTGGGAGTTGCTGTTCCTGAGGGAATTCCTCTAAAGTGGACTGTTCTTGCCCTTCACTTCCTTCATTTGCAGATTGAGTGGATCCTCTTTCTCCTATGTTTTCATGGAGATGACTATTGCCTTCATTCTGGAAGATTGATATATCTGGCCAAATCTCCTAACCAGGCTTATGACTGCCTTGTTCGTCATCAACTAGTTCTCTTTGAATAGATAAAGATGAATCAGGATTTTGAAAAAACATCTCTGTCTCTAGGAAAGTAGCATCCATTGTTACATAGAGACGCTTAGTTAGTGGATCAAAACACGATATCCTTTCTTGTGAGTGGCGTACCCCAAGAATATACATCGGACTGCACACGGATCAATCTTAGTTCATTCTGTCTTATGCAGATGAACATATACTGCACATCCAAACACCTTTGCAGGAAGCATTAAGATTGAGGGCAATGGTTTATGTTGAGTTAAGACTTGTAATGGAGTTTCATAGTTCAACACTTTGGAAGGCATGCGATTCATCAAGTATACAGCTGTAGTTACTGCATTAGTCTAAAATCTCCTAGGAGCATTAGCCGATATCAAGAGGGCTCTAGTTGTTTCGAGTATGTGTCTATTCTTTCTTTCTGCTATGCCATTCTGTTGTGGGGTATGTGCACATGTTGTCTCATGATTTAGACCATGAGTCCTGAAATATTCCGTCAATTCTTTGTTGACAAATTCCCCCCCATTATTAGTTGAAGTATTCGTAAATTGGTCGAGAATTGCGTCCTAACCATAGTGTGAAACGTTTGGAATATCTCAGTAACTTCACTCTTATTCTTCATCAAATATAGCCATGTTATACGAGTGCAATCATCAACAAAAATCACAAACCATTTTATTCCTGAAGATATTGAAATAGGCGCAGGGCCCAAACATCTGAATGCACCAACATAAATGGTTTGTTGCATCTTTTATTGCTGATTGGATATGTAACTCTATGACTCTTGGCCAAAATACACGACTGACACTTGAACAATCTATTAGGAATGTCATAAAATAAATTCGGAAACAAATACTTCATATAAGTAAATGATGGATGTCCTAGTCTGTAATGCCACTGCCAGATGTCCTTTTCCTTAGTGTCCTCCTTGCTGACCTTGTGTGCTCTACTCCCACTGAACTCCTCCAAGTAATATATCCCCTCTCATTTAGTACCATGACCAATGATCTCCTTGGTGAGAATGTCCTAAAACAAACAAAATTTAGGATACATTAGGACATAGCAATTCAAATCCTTAGTGACTTGCCCTATTGAGATTAATTTGTTTGAGAGAGATGGAACAAGAAGAGTGTTCGGAAGATGAAGTGTGGGCGAAAAAAAAACTTCTCCAGAACCAGTTATAGGGTATTTTCCCCCATTCTCATTCTTGATGTAAGTTCTGTTCGAATCAGTTTTACCACCGATATCTCGAGGATCAAATGTTATATGATCCGAAGCTCCGGAATCAATGATCCACCTTTGATTATCTGGTTCATCCTTTGCTGAGGAACAATTTGCTCTTACTGTAGAGGACTTTCCCTGTGGAATAAGGGAGAGATTGGCTTCCGCGCTCGTCATATCTATAGTAACATTTGCAGTATGACCTACTTCTCATTTCCTTTTCTCCTTTAATTCATGCCACCAATCTAGGTATCCATGTATCTTGAAGCATGCCTCCTTTGTATGTTTGGTGTTTCCACAATGGGTGCAACCGTTCTCTTTCGTTTGATTCTTTGTTCTTGTGGCAGAACTTCTTTTTCTGTGTTGAAACATATGAAGGGTAGGTTTCTGCTGTAGTTTTGGTCCTCCCCTAGATATCATTGCTGCACTAGACATGGTTTCTTCTTTCATCAACATCACACTTTGTCTTTGATCCTCCCTTCGAACATATGCATATGCTTGTTCTACAGACGGAAGTGGCTGTATACGAAGTGTATCAGCTTGAATGCTATCCAACCGATCGTCAAGTCTGTCTAAGAAGGTGTATACTCTGTCTTCCTGCAGCATAGAGTTGTATTTCTCTATGTCAATATCACAATGCATAGGATTTGGTCGCCTAAAATCAATTTCTCTCCATAATCCTTGAAGTGTATTCTAGTATGCTTCCATATTCAGCTCCACATTTTCCAGCATTGAATTCAGTAATCGTGTGATATTCAGCTCACCGCACAGGGTATGAAATCGGCAATTTAGATGAAACTGTTTTTCCACATGCAAGACTTTCATAATATAAAAAGACCAGAAACTGGAGTTTGCAATCTTATTCTATAGATGAATGGATACGGGTTGAAAGCGAGAGAAAAGGAAAGGTGCAACTGGAAAGATGACTTTTGCGACACTTTCACGTAGTGATAAATTGAACAAGCAAATCAGTCTGAATCCGAAGCTTCTTTCAACGTCTCCAGAAGGTCTTTCCTGCAAGTTTGTCAAACCGCAAGTGTCCGACAAGCAAAGGGTGACTGTTTTTTTACTTTATATAATTATCATCACTCACATCAACGAGTTGTAGCTAAATGAATTTTTCTAATTATGTAATAATTATTTTCTTTTTTTTTTCTTAAGCCTTTTTCTGTTTGTTCATCCATTTCCTTTTTTCCTCAATTCTATAAATATTCATAATTGAATTGTGTCATTAAATTGCTTAATAATTGCTTACATCATTCAATAAATATATCCTTTAAAAGTTATGTGCTCATGATAAAAATTAAGAATCCAAATATATATATATATATATATTTTAATTTATTGCTTTATTATAACTTCTTTTGACTTTGTTTTAATAATGTGTTTGAGTAGTAAGTTTTTCATTATCTTAAAGGTAAATTATAGCGACACTACTTACTACTTGTATTCAAATGATAAAAAGTACCTAGTATTTTAAAAACAACACAAAATCCCTTATTAGAATTATCAAATATAATTTAAGATAACATATATAAATAACAGCTATACTAATGAAACAAACCCTTCAACTCTAAAAGGAAGTGCAATATTGTATATTCTAAATTCAAAATGATTATACGAATCCTTTTAAGGGATATCAATATAATTTATTGTAACATAATCTCCCTTCCCCATATTTTGCTGTCTAACTAGCTAGCCAAGGGCTTAATAAGTAGGCAGCCTTTTATATGATACCGTCCACATTCTTTTAGGGTATCGGAGGATGTCATCAATCGTCAACTAAGAAAGCATTTAAATTACAAGTTTTTCATGGATTAAAATTAATAGAACAAGGTTGATGTCAATCAAAAGGGGTCGCTCAATTTCTTCTAAATGCTTGATTACTAGTCTTTTCTCTTTTGAGACCATTATCAATCATTTCCTGAAAAAGTAATATGTAAGCTGAGAAAAAAGGAACCCTCCACGGTGGATTTCCAAAAAATGGGACCAAGTTACATGAATCTCGAAAAAGGCACCCATTATATTAATTAAACCTAATTAAGATTCAACGTATGGCCAACCTAACCTTACCCAATAGGAGTTGAATTTAGTTGTTAATCTTAGATTTTAAAATCATAGTGCTAATATGCTATATACTTAACAAAAAAAGTTTTAATTGTACTAAAATACCATATAGATAAATTAGCAGTATACAAGTACTGATAAAATTTTAATACATAAAAATATAATTGATATTGTTTTATACTTAAGACGCATACTATCAATAATCTATCTTCTAGCTACTAGCTAGCATCTTCGAAGTTTGAACTCAATATCTAATGTTAATGTAAAATTCAATATCGATTAATGGCATCAAATTTTTTTTGGAAAACATTTAAAGGAACATGCATAATTGTATCTTTTATGATACATGTGTTAATGATTAGCAAGTAAATATTAATACATAATAATCATTATGTTAACCTTTATTAAGTGCCAACCCACTTTTCTTTGTAAAAGAAATAAAACCCTTGTTCCACTATCGTTTTTTCCATGACCCGTACACAAGTGTGTTTCTCTCTATCTTCTCTCTTTACACTCTTAAATTAACGTTTCTAATTTCAAATTCTAACTTGCTTGATTTGGCTCTAGCAAGTTTATGAATGAAAAGGAAAGAAAGCAAAGATGGTACTCTAGACTTCGAGTGCTAAAGAGACTCCTAATACGCGAGATATTTTGGGGTCTGAAAAAACCGATTTCCCCCTTTCATATTATTTCCTTTTATATCTCATGTTGTAATCTATTACAATGCTATGATCTGTTACAACAATTTAACTATATGTAACTAACATATATTGACTAAATCATACTATGATTAAGTCTCATAATCTTTCAAATACATTGGTCTTTTTTTCTATCTTGTAACTCTACTCATAACACATTCTAAAAATTTATTATTCCTATTTTATAAGAATTATTACATCTTAAACCTTTACCAGGAGCACTCAACGCTAAAACAATCCACATGACACATAAATATCACTAAAGCCCTCTTGGTGTATGGTTGTTGTTGTGTTGGGTTTTCAGAAGGTAGTTAAATCGCTTGCAAAGTGAAAACAAATTAGGTTATAGGAGGTATCGAAGTTTTTTCCGGCATAACCATTCTAAGACTTAAGTCAACACAAGGAAAGAATAAAAGGGATATATGAGTATCAAGAATCAAAGGTTTTAAAAGTCTCTTACTCGGTCATTTTTATCATTTATTTATAGGCATTGTGAATTATCTTAACTTCCAAAATGCATTAATTCTCAAGATTCTCTCCCAATATGGCAAGGGCATTGTGAACATATGCATATGCTTGTTCTACATATGGAAGTGGCTGTATACGAAGTGTATCAGCTCGAATGCTATCCAACCGATCATCAAGTCCGTCTAAGAAAGTGTACACTCTATCTTCCTGCAGGATAAAGTTGTATTTCTCTATGTCAATATCACAATGCATAGAATTTGGTCGCCTAAAATCAATTTCTCTCCATAATCCTTGAAGTGTATTCTAGTATGCTTCCATATTCAACTCCACAATGCTTGATTGTAAACCTATAAACACTCCAATTATTTAGAATCATAAACTTGGAGAATATGGAAGCAGGCTAGAATACACGATTACTGAATTCAATGCTGGAAATCAATTTCTCTCCACAAAACAGCTGGTATGCTCCAGACTCATAACATTTCTGATCGATTCAATGCTGGAAAATGTCCCGAAATGGTTTTTCGAAGCTATGAATGTTTTAAGAGTTCTTGATATGTCTAGGAATGTAGAAATTACTAAGATACCTGAAGGAGTTGGGAGACTAGTCAATTTGGAGTACCTTAATTTGTCAGGAACAAGAATTATGGTGCTGCCTGATGAAATGAAGTACTTGACCTCTTTGCTATACTTTCTACTAGATAGTAAACCCTGTCTTAGGGATATACCAGGGGAAGTAATTTCAAGTCTATTATCATTGAAAGTTTTCAGAAAGAGTGGACTGTGTGATTACTTTGATGAAAGAGGCTTGGTAGAAAGGCTAGAGTGTTTGGGCCAGCTGAATCAACTACAACTTGGTGTGTTTACTGCCTTCAGTGTCCACAAATTGTTAATTTCGACAAAATTACAGCGATGCATAAGACAATTGACCATCATCCGATCCCCTGATCTGACCGAGACTAGAATAGCGTCTTCATCATTGAGAGAAATGTGCATCTAGTGTAAAATTCTAGTTATGTATAACATCAGAATCATTAAAAAATTATACTAAAAACTTTAAAAATACCCCACATGAGATTTTATTAAGAGAAATAATTATATAAAAAACAAATAATAAAAAATTATTAAATAAATAATAAAATAAATTAAAATTATAGATTTAAGATAGTTAAATAAAAATTTAAAGCAAGTAATCATATTCAAGATAATTTAATTAGTTTAATAAAAAAATTATAATAAAATATTAAAATTACTAAATTTACGTAAACTATCACCTGCGTTAAATATACCAGCGTCCAGAAATCCAATCAGTCAAAAAAGAAAAAGAAAAAATAAGGAAACGAGAAGAGATAAGGACAGAGGAGAAAAAAAAAAGAGACGAATAAAAAAGAAGAAAAGGAAAAGTGAAGAAAAAAATTCGTAATTTTCATATACGACTTCTAAATTACAAATCGAGATCATTAGCACGATCTCGAGGTAAACTTTATGAAACTAGATTAATTTTACGTGAAATAAGCTTTATTTTTGAAATTTAAATATAATTTTAATACATATATAAAAATTAAAATTTAGTTTATGAAATAATTAAAATAACTAAAAATACATTAAATAAAATGATATCTGTTGTAAATAGAGTATAATAGTATGATTTTTTTATGTTTTAAGAGAATTTTTTTTTTTTGCCAATTTATACAAAAATTATTATAAGTAATCAAAGATGAGTGTAGTGCTTTGAGGGATCTATACACTGTTTCTTTTTGTTGGTGTTGCAGTGTATGTGAACTCAACGTTGGTAGATGGCAGCTGCGGATGTGTCGTTTTTATATGTGTGTGTGTATATATATATATATATTTTGTTTTGTTTTCTGCTGCTGCTGCTGGATTCCATGTATTGCGCGATTGAGGTTGTGACTTGTCGGTGCTGATCATGGGATTATTATGGGATGTGGGCATGGGCAGTGTAGTGCTGGTGCGTGTGTGTAGGGGAGAGGTGCTGCTGGTGCATGGGGGCGACAGAGAGTGCAAGGAAGAGGGATTCTGGCAAGTCGAGGAAGAGATGGAAGTACACCGGGCTGCTGGTGCATGGGGGCGAGAGAGAGTGCAAGGAAGAGGGATTCTGGCAAGTCGAGGAAGAGATGGAAGTACACCGGGGGTGAAATGATTTAAACAATTCATAATCATATATTGCTATATATATATATATATATGTATACATATATAATGCAGGCAAAAGCTGCGCATGCCTGATCAAATAAGCTTTATATATATATAAGTTCAAGGGGGAAGAATTCGGTGCAGGCGACAAGAGCCATTAGGTGGCATCCAGGGGAAAACAAATATATATATATATATATATATATATATATATATATATATATAATATACTATAAATAAAAAAAAGAGAAAAAAGAAAAGGAACGACTTTATGACTAAGGGAAAGAAACGTTATATATATAGATATATAAGATTAAAAGGAAAAAAAATGAGGTTTATCGATTTCAGATATAATTTGAAATTTCTTTGATTTGTGATTCTAAGTGTATCATTTCGAGACCGTAAATGCTTGATGCTTGCTGTATTTTTTTTATTGATGTGATTATTTTTTACATCTCGAAATAATAAACTAATTATTCCGACTTAAATAAAATTTGACATGCATTATAAGAGACATTGCATTGTATTAAAGGCCCATCACTATTACATGGTACATCGGAAGTAATCGGAGGATTACTGTTCCACTATGTGCGAACTAAGTGATTAGGGGATTATCGCGCCTTGACAGTTTCGAGTCCGGTCTGTCCTTAAGAGTGTTATTACTCAGTGTGTGAGTGACACTTGAGCTAAATTTATAATATTAATACTATATAGTAGTAAGAGATAATATTAAATCAAGAAATAAGATGAATCCATTGAGTGTGAGACCTGGGCACTAATGGTATAATCTGAATCCCTAACCTAAGGTCAAGGGGAGCACAAACACTAGACTTTATGTTAGTTATCAGAAGACTGTGTGTGATATTGCATTCATATGGTTGTTCATGTATAACATATGTTTAGAAAACTTGTTTGAAATTGATTGTGTTTGTAAATGGTATTGAGATACTGTACTCTTATCTTACTGGGCTATTAGCTCACCCCCCCTATAGATTTTGCCTTACGGGACACAATTATATAAACTTCCTTAAGGGACGTCGTACCAAGGTATGTGTAATTGCCTCAAAACTCAAGGAACAAGGGTAAGAGGGTGAGATAGTGAGATAATTGTACTTAACTTGATAGACTCAGAGACCTAGAGGATTGTAAATATTAAAATCTGATCCCGAGGGATCTTAATTGTATATATTTTTAAAGGAGACTCATACAAGGCCCTATCCTAAGACATATATGATGTATTTGTTGAATACGGAATAAGTTTTGGTTGAGCTGAAAGAATGCCAGAGGCATTTGTATTGTAAATTTTTATGTCTTTAACAAGTTAAATAGTATTGATGTGAGAAGCTTTACGATTATGTAGTTGAGGTTGTGCAATTGTGGCGGGTTGTCACGAATCGAGTACCCTGCAGGGCATGACATCTAGAGAGCCTTGATTTCTTCTATTGTAATCAACGCAAGCATATAGAAATCTACCATGATGGTGTGGGTGAGATTTTGGGGTGCAGAAGACCTCGTCTATCAAGGTAATCGGAATTGACGAATCTGCTCCACGTGCGAATCTTCGGAAGTAAATTAAGGAACCTATCATGGCTTTCATATGCACCAAACCTCCAAACACTTCATGGAGCTGGGTACTTATCACTCGAAAAGATCTTTGATGATGATGATGATATGCAAAGTGAAGATGAAAATACAAGTGCTAGGTTATTTTCGTCTCTCACATCTCTTACTTTGGGAGAGTTACCAAAGCTGAGCAGCATTCACAACCGAACATTATCATCTCCTTCATTGGCAAGAATTGGGATAGTTGGATGTCCTAGTTTGAAGAAGCTTCCATTTGATCCTAATAGCTTAAGAAAAATCAAAGTGGACCCTAGATGATGGAGTGGATTAGAATGGGATGATGAAGCTGCTAAAGCTTTTTTTCACCTCAAAGTTTGTTCCATTGTAAAATGTTTAACGATTCTCTTGTTAGGACTAAATGGGGGATGTGGGGATGACACTGAAGGATCTGAAGGATTTCATGATGGTTGTGAATGATTGGTCCATGACATTTGCTTAGACATTGGCCTTCAATGGTTGTAGGTGTGCCCTGAAATGGTTGGATTAAAATTTGTATTTTATTTTTAAAAGAAGTTATTTTTCTATGCTGGTGTGAATTGATGTTATGGATGTTTTTTGTGTTGATACAATTTACATTTGCTCTGTAACATTGACTTCTTATGAGAAGGGATGGAATTTTTATTTCAGGTTCCTTTCCTCCTAATCACATGCTATCTTATATGAATATTTAATGTGGACTTTACTTTATTATTTTTTATTTATATATTAAGTTATATGACTGATAGGAACTTGAAAAGAGATACCTAACTAGACATGAGATTCGATTCAACCTGGTCCCAAATCAGTCAAAACCTACTGGTTCCTAAGTTCAAAATATATGAACTAAAATCAACCCTTTTTTTTTACCTTGCATTTTACTGGTTCATCATGTGAACCTATCGAACTTGCGGGTCCAATGCTAGTTTGAATCGACCATCTTAGGCTGGTTCAGACTGAGTTACTGGTCCAACCTAACCCTTTACCTATATCTACACTTAATTATTGATAATTAAATAATAGGATTTTTAATGTGGTTGTCATAGTGCAAACGAGGAAGACGAATACGACCAAAAAAATCAAATTGGATCTAACAAAGATATCTTAGGTTAACCGGCCTTGCATGAAGATGAAGTGATCTACGCAACCATGAATCACAGTTGACTAGCCCTCTATAGCTCGGTGACCTTTCCCTTTTCTTATGCCCATTTGATGATATTTTCCCTTTACATTAGTTAGTATTAATTTGGTTATTTTCATTAGTTTCTCCTTTATGATATTTTAGTAATTTTAGGAGTTTGGTGTTTAATTGTATTTCTTTTAATATTTACATCCTTTTTAATATCATAGGGTCTTGTATCAATTTAAAGGCTTAAATTATAGTTTCATTCAATAATTGATATTTTGTTACTTTTTATAATGGATTGGGAGTATTTACTCTTGCTTTTTATGAATCTAAAATTTAATTGTGATGAGCACATTTTTATCAATTCATTTAATAGATTGTGTTAAGTGTTCTTGATTGATTTTATAAAATCATGAGTCATATCGATCTTAAATTTCAATTGAAGCAATTCATTTATTGAATTAGTGAGTCGTGTATGATTTACTATTCGTTTATGTCCATTTATTTCAATTGTTCATATGAAAATGTCTCGTCTCTCCTAATCCGTAACAATCTTCTACTGATATAAATGAACTGTTTATAGTCTTATCCATAAAGCATAGTTAATGTTAGTAATTTGAAGATCCTGACCACCTTGAAGTGAGCATTCACTGTCAACAGTTCAAAATACAAGTACTCTTGACTAGAAGGAATATTCTAATTGAGCGTCTTACAAGCATTAAGTAAACCATCTCAAGTTAATGGGGGGGGGGGGTAAGAAGAGACATAACAGGTGGGCTGAATCGACCTCAATCTACTCAAAGTTGCTGGTTTCCGAGTTAAAAAATATGACTTGGCACTCGCTCGATTTTTTTTTTTAACTAATTCACTTGTTAAACTCACCGGTTCAGCAGTCGGCTAAAACTCGCCAAACCAACAGGTCCAACGTCGGGTTGAATTAGGAATATAATTGGGTTGGGTTTAGAACGAACTCATTAAAACTCAAACCTAACCTAGCTAGATATTACTCACCCCAAAACTTAGCATGATCTAATAAGAATTTTTTTTTTAAAAAAAAAAACCCGAATCTACTGGGGTTGAGAGTTAAAGAACCCGTGACCCGACTTCATCCCAACACTGCAAGTCTATCCAAAATTGGAGCAACTAATTCTTGCACATTGTCGAAGCCTAGTTGAAAATGATGAGTCCATATCCATGCTAAGGGTTCTTGTTTGCTTTTAATATCCATGAAAAGGAAAGAAACATAATCATCCATTTTGAATTATATACTTTTCAATAGAGCTTCCAATTAATATGTGAAATTGTGATGTACATAGAGTTTGAGGGTTACAAAGCTTCATTAGATCGACTTATATAGGAGGATTGACATAGATTGGTTGGTACAACATGTACTATGTATTGCCTTATGGGACGAGTAACTAGCCCGAGTGGTTCATATGAAGAGCCCTCTTGGGGTTAAGCAGGGTATATGAGATGGTATAGGTCTATCAGCCATATATATATAGGATTTACAGGAGTAGCTCTTTGATATTTGGTAAGTAAAAAGTCAACAATAATTGGGTTATGCATTGCATAATCGATACTAATTCATTTTATGGTATTTTGTTTATGTAGGTTAATATGTTCTAATAGATCCACTTGTCCCTCGACCATTTTGCAATCGTTGCTATAGCTAATCATGGTCTTTAGTTTCTACATAACCACGGGTGGGTGACGCTATACCTGCAGGTTGACCAGGATCAAGACTCGGATTTTGAGATAGAAGCTCTACATGTTGACATTTGGCAACAGCAATAACCACCTCCTGCACATTGTAGAATTGAGGAACTTAGACAACTTTATCACTAGGTTCAATCGTAAGAATATGCAACATAAGCTCAACAACTCTTACTTGATGCTAATAGGATGGTCGATAGCTTGACTCTACTGTGTAGCACTTATGTCACACCACATCATCATTCCATTAGTGGTCCCTTTGCTATGCTACCTGCTTTGCAAAAGAGATGCTTAAGTAAGCAAATAATGTATCATGGTGAATCTTTGTAGCTTGATATAGATTGAAGTTTGGTGCCTCCTCGCGACTTTAGTGATACACTTTAACACCATCTAATACAAGAGTCATAAGCTTCTGCTACTCTAGATTTAAGGCTAGTTAAACAACACACATATGCATTTCCACAACTTGCTTCATAGTTCAATAGGAAAAAAGAACAACATAGGATAGTGATAGCATTTTATTTTATATCGTTTGACATGTAAATTTTTCATCGACAATTGTGACTTATGTATATATAAGTTCTGTAAGTGTTCTCAATTTTCTTATATTCATTGTTGAGTACTTGCTTCTTATTGCTCTCACCATTTCTCATATGTTCTCTCCTTAATTACATAATTTTTTTTTAAAATTATATACTTTTCAATAGAGCTTCCAATTCATATGTGAAATTGTGATGTACATAGAGTTTGAGGATTACAAAGTTTTGCAATTACTACAGCATGTAGCTTCGGTTTGGAGTTTTCGGTCTTACCATTAATAAATAATTTCTTCTCATTTTTATTGCTATTATAAGGATTCTTCATGGCACAACTTCATAAATTCTTTACTGCATTTGTGTTATCAATAACATATAAATAATTTAATCAAAACACAATTATCTCGAAAATAAAAAATAGAATATTCTACTTAACATCTTTCTTTTTATCTGTATTTGTCTTATTATGAGTAATTTTTTCTTAGTCATAATTAAAGGAGCTTTAACAAAAAATCACCATTAAAGCAAAAGTTTTTTTGGATTTTTTTTTATAAAAAAGTTATATTTTCTTGAACTTGAATTTTTAATACTAAATTTTATATTTTTTACTAAATTTTTGAATTTAGATTTTTTTTAAATTTCAAAATTTTGAAATTTTACATTTTCTTCTGTTTTTTTTTTTAATTTCAAAAAATAATATTATTTTTAAATCAATATTTAAAAATTTTAAGTTTATTAAAATTTCCTTAATTAGTTTTTTTTTTTCCCAAAACTTTTCATCAAAACCCAAATTTGGCCGGCAATCTAACGTGTACATGAATTTTCTATTAAGGACAACTTCCATCAAAATAATATAATATTATTAACGCAAGGCAAAGACCAAGACTGGAAAAGTTAATAAATTACACTCAGCTTCAACCTGAAAGTAAGTGGAAAGCGCATTTGCCTTTAACATTTACAAATTAATATTTTCAGAATAAATTAATATTCAATGTTTAAGATAAAGAAGACGATACATTCTTGTAAAAAGATAGCAAATTGATCAATTATTCAACCCCTGACTTCTTACTACATCGGATGAATCTGATACTCTTCTATAAATTTAAATACAACACATTTTTGTTGTCTTATATTTTAGAAGATATTGATGATTAATTGCCGTATGTGGGGTCAAAGAAAATCGCTTTATAATAATTATATGTAGATACATGTCTCAATTATTGCTTCCTTGATAACTACAACATGGAGGGAAAAAAAATTGCTTGTTTTTCTGGGAAAATTACTAAAATATGCATGTGCTTTGGATTCCTTTTTATAGACTTACTATTGATATGTAAGACCAAGAGCACAGAAGTTGGCAACTGTTAGTCTCTTTACCAACAGTTATTGGCTGCCATGGAAGCTGTAGGATACGGCGTAGTGGAATGTTGCAAATGCTTATGGGGTTCATTGGCAAAACCTATAAGCTACATCTCCGATCCAGCAAGAAACCTGAGGTCCTTAGAGACTGAACTGCAGCGATTGATGAACAAAAGTGCTGATGTCGAGAGAACAGTTGAGGCTCAAGAGGCAGCGCAACTGAAAGAACGAACAAATCAAGTGGCTGGCTGGCTGAAGGAAGTGCAAGACCTCAAAGCAGAATGTGAACGAGTACTTGAAGAAGGAAACTCACAGCAACACAGCAAGTGCCTTGGGTGGTGCAGGCCTTGCAACTATGGATCCAGCTATAAACTTGGGAAAAAGGTCACTCAGCTGCTCAGTACTGTGAGAGAATGCCAAGCCGCAGGACAGTTTGATGTGGTAGTTATTGAATTGCCTCCTCCTCGAGTACATGCGATGCCTATGGAAAAGGCTGTAGGCCTAGACTCCATGGTTTCTCAAGTGTGGGGATGCCTTCAGGCAGAGGATGTAGGAATCATTGGATTATACGGGATGGGGGGTGTTGGAAAAACCACCCTCATGAAAAGAATCAACGAGGAGCTCCGCTGCAGGAGCCATGACTTTCATTTTGTCAGGTGGGTTGTAGTGTCAAAGCAGATAAATTTGGATAAAATAAGAGACAGTATAAGGAAAGGTTTAGGAATCACAGAAGATGACTGGAGGGGAAAACCTGAAGATGAAAGGGCTGGAATGTTATATGGATTATTGAGTAGGAAGAAATTTGTACTGTTAATAGATGATATTTGGGAGCGATTGGACCTGTCAAAAGTTGGAATTCCTATTCCTAATGAAGAGACTGGATCCAAAATAGTTTTTACTACTCGATTAGAAGAAATATGTGGTCAAATGGAAGCTAACAAGAGTATTAGAGTTCAGTGTTTGACATCAGAGCAAGCGCTGGAGTTATTCAAGGAGAAAGTCGGTCAGGAGACTCTAAATCTGCATCATGATATACCTGGAATTGCTGAACTCATTGTTGAAGAATGCAAAGGCTTGCCCTTGGCTCTTATTACCATTGGACGGGCCATGGCAACCATGAAGAGCCTCCGCGAATGGGAATATGCATTAAATGTTTTGAGGAGCTATCCATCAAAATTTTCGAATATGGTGGATCATGTTTATAAATTACTGGAGTTTAGTTACCATAGCTTGAAGAATTCAACCCTTCAACAATGCTTTCTTTATTGTGCTCTCTTTCCGGAGGACTACGATATCAATAAAGATCATCTCATTGATTTGTGGATTGGCGAGGGATTTCTTTGTGATACAAACGTTGTATATGAAGCACAGCTTGAAGGGGAACATGTCATCTATACTTTGAAGTCGGCATGTTTATTGGAGAGTGGCAAGGATGAAGATTCCGTTAAGATGCATGACGTCATCCGTGATATGGCTTTGTGGTTAGCTCGTGATCGTGGGGTAAAGAAGAACAAAATTCTGGTGGAAGAAGGCGATGTACGGATCTCTAGGTGGAAGGAGGCTGAGAGAATAGCTTTCTGGTGCGATGGAGTTTGTACTGCTGATGTAAAACAGCTGGTATGCTCCAGACTCATAACATTTCTGACCAGTACAGATCTGCAGAATGTCCCGAAATGGATTTTCGAAGCCATGAAGGTTTTAAGAGTTCTTGATATGTCTCGGAATACAGAGATTACCAAGATACCTAAAGGAGTCGGGAGACTAGTCAACTTGCAGTACCTTAATTTGTCAGGAACAGGAATTACGGCGCTGCCAAGTGGAATGAAGTACTTGACCTCTTTGCTATACTTGCTACTAGATGATACAGACTTTCTTACTGATATGCCAAGGGAAGTAATTTCAAGTCTCTTATCATTGAAAGTTTTCAGAAAGAGTGGACGGTGTGATTACAGTGATGAAAGAGGCTTTGTAGAAGGGCTAGAGTGTTTGCACAATCTGGATGAACTACGACTTAATCTATTTACAGCCTTCGGTGTCCATAAATTGTTTGTTTCTACAAAATTACAGCGATGCATAAGACAATTGGACATCCTCCGATCCTCTGATCTGACCGAGATTAGAATACCCTCTTCATCATTGAGAAAAATGCAGCATCTAGAGAAACTTACATTCTACCACTGTAATTTACTCAAGAATATAGAAATCTACCGTGATGGTGCGGATGAGATTCGAGGGGGTGTAAGACATCGTCTATCAAGGCGATCAGAATTGACGAATCTGCACCATGTGAAAATCTTCGGAAGTGAATTAAGGAACCTATCATGGCTTTCATATGCACCAAACCTCCAAGAACTTTACGTAGCTAAGTGCTCATCGCTTGAGAAGATCTTCGATGATGATGATAATACGCAAAGTCAAGATGAAAATACAAGTGCTAGGTTATTTTCGTCTCTCACATCTCTTACTTTGAATCTGCTACCAAAGCTGAGGAGCATTCACAACCTAACATTATCATCTCCTTCACTGGCATCGATTTGGATAAATAGATGTCCTAGTTTGAAGAAGCTTCCATTTGATCCTAACAGCATAAAGAATAGCTTAAGAGAAATTGAAGCGGACCCTAGATGGTGGAGTGGATTGGAATGGGATAATGAAGCTGCTAAAGCTTTTTTCACCTCAAAGTTTGTTCCTCTGAAGAATACTTAATGATCCTCTCACTAGGGCTAAACGTGGGACGTGAGGATGACGCTGAAGGATCTGGGGTGGACAATTTATAATTCTACATGAACATCCAATCGAGTAAACAGCTGCTCCCTAAGTTGCACGAGGATTTCACGGTGGTTGTGAACGATTGGTCCTTGACGTCCAATCTGGCATTGGCTTTCAATGGTTGCAGGTGTGCCCTGAAATGCTTGGATTAGAATTTGTATTTTACTTTTAAGAGAAGTTATTTTTCTATTCTGGTGTGAATTGATGTTACAGATGTTTTGTTTGTGTTAATAAAATTTACGCTTGCTGGTGGTCATATTTGGTTCTGGAAAATAACTCTCAAGTTATTAATGTAATGCCAAGGGTAGAACAAGTGTAATGCATTCTTCTTGGCTGTTGATGATGTTTGATGATAACAAATTGTCATTATCATGAGGGATATCTCTTCTTCCTGACAGTAAAATAAAATTTCGTGGAACAATATAGATGTTGTTGCAGTAACTAGAAGTAACCAGGGGTCCTCTATTGCTTGTTGAACTCCAATGTGTTGCTGCTGCAGTTGGCTGCTGTAAGAAACCTTCTGCTATTGCTGTATTTTTTTTTTTTGTAAAACTGATATCCCCATAGCTTGTACTGTAGATAAGTATGGGGAGCTTGATTTTTTGACTTAGTTTGATGGACAAACTTCCCATTAGTTAAGGAAGTTTGAGTACCAAACTTTGTTTATGAGTATACGTTAAAAATCAATTAATGAAAAAATCGCAGCAGAACTTTTTCTCTTCACACACAACTTCCTTTTCCCTTCTTCCTTACTGCTTCCTGCTGCTGTTCTGTTCTTGGTTGCTTTGTTTTTTCCTTTTGTTTCCATCAATAGACTCTAACAAGCTATCTAAGCTTTCATAGGGGTACTGTAAGGAAAAAGAGTAGAAATACGGAAATAGGACACCAAATGTCAATGACATGTAAGTCTGCCTTGCACTCAAATCTAAGGATCTATTTCTTCTCTTTTCTGCACCCAAATGCCACAAACTATGCCACGATGAGAAAAAAATATAGTGCCACAAGTTCCTAGTGCCATGATCAACACAGGGAGTTGATCGGCAATCTTGAAAATCAACTTGCATTGGAAGCATGTGTTGTTTGTTCAGGGCACCTGAAAGTGCTCTTCCACATCGATTTTGGTCGAATGTAAATCAAGATATCCAAATGTGTACGGATTCTATTGCAATGCACTGATAATGCTTGTTTTCTCCAATTAACATCGTGTGATGCGGCTTAAACTTACCAACTTGCAGACCAAGTTTTAGAAGTTTAGAACTTGGTGATCAAGGAAACCCATCTACGTCATCCAATCTGTGAAAAAGGAACCCACTGAGCTGTTGTAGCTGGCTTGATGAAGTTCGTCCAGGACCAGGATAAGTTTCCTTATTTTACTGTGTCCTTGGGTGGTGACATTTCTTCCTAACCCTCTTGATGGGGCTGGTAGCTGGGTCAGGTCTGCCCGAGTGCGCGCAAAATGAAAGATCTTCGGCCTGGCCCATCACGCCCCAAGTTTTTAGTTTTCTCCCCATTTTTGTCCATGCAATTGGACTGCCATTCACTGTGGTGGTGAAAATGCAGAGCATCAGTATGAAAAATGTTGTGTTCTGAAGCGCGACGGTCCTAACAGAAGCGTATAGATTATGCTATATTCTGATATGGTGATGATGCTATCAAAGGTGCTATCAAAACTCCTATCTGTTTTTTTTTTTTTTTTTATAAAATGTTTAATAAATTTTTGCTAACAATTGAAATTATAATATGATAAGGAATTATTGTATAAAAGATAGCGTATAGAAATTGTTTTGATATGTGATAAGAATAAAATGTTATAATAATACATATTGTGAAACTTTAATTTTCAGACTTATAAATAACTACTTCAGAAAATAAGGAAAAGGTTTATGTATAATCATATCCCTTTTCATGTATTTAAAAAAAGAGAGAATAAAACACTATAAATTTATTATGACAAATATAATAATATATAGTAAGTATATAATACTTTAATTTCAATATAAGGATTCTAAATTGAAAAGAAATATTAAAAATGAGAAATAACATTCAGTAACAACTTTTTATGGTTATAATATTAAATAAATAAAAAGAATGATTCCTTACTTGTAACTATAGGAAGAAGGTATACTGATAGCCAGTATTCCCTCACTCCTTACTGCACTACACCGTCACCCCAAACCCATTGCCCAGCCACTTTGTTGCATGAACTAAATAAATATAACCAAGCTAGTTAAATTTTAATCCTTAAAGCAAGCTTGGAACTCTACATGAAATATGCTATAGTATCAGGTTGATTCCAAGCATATCAAATAAGATAACCAAAAAGTTAAAACAGCCCTTTTCCACTTCTCTCAGTCTCTCTTAACAGGCATCCTCACCTCATCTTGTCCTTTCAGTTTTCCTGAACCTCGTGTTGCCACTCTTCCTCCTTTTCCTTTTCCATTTCCATTTCCATTGTCGACACATGTTCATCCTCTTCCTAGTTCTTTAGTTTCTGTGGCAGCTGGAACATTTTCATCCCGAAGCTTCCCTGTCCCGCCTCTTCCTTTTATTTTCAAAACTCTGCTAGTGCTAACTGTTCCTTACTTCCATTCTCGAAACATTGCCCCTGTTCCTTCTGCTTCTTTTCCTTGCTCCATTTTCTTATTCCTTCTCCTCGTTCGCAACTCCCTGCCCACTCCCTTTTGCCCTTTGAAACCTGTCCCAAGCAGCAAGGGAAGAACACCGCAGCCCCACATCACAGACCGCTACCGACCCTTGCTTCCTTATCTTTCTTCTTCCTCTCCCCGCTTTTCTTGTGCCCGCAGCCACCCCAGTATTGCAACAGTCGGTCAACTTGGGTTAACGTTGCCTCCGATGCCGATCATGCTCACTCCGGTGCCACGCCTCTAACGTGCGCGGTAATGAAGTTTTCAAAATGATCCTTACTCTCTCTATATTATATATATATATTTGGCTTAGATTTAATAAATTATAACTTACCCATTAATTAAATAAAGAATTGATGATGTGGATATCGTAGCTGACATTGGTTGATGGGGGCGTGTTTTTTACAAAGCACGGGCGTGTTCAGTTGATTGGATGTATCTTTTACAAGACACGACCGTGTAATGTGTATGAAAGCTCTATAGAAACATACACGGTTTTATACACGGCACGAAGGCACGACCGTGTGTTGAGTTTGGAAGATCCACAGAAACATACACGGTTTTATACACGGTCGTGTATAAGCCGCATGACGAACGTGTATAAATATATATATATATTCCTACGTGTATATAAATATTTCCTTTTTAACTGTTTCCCTAAGGATTATATATAATTTTTTAGGTCATTTTTAAGATTATCTTTTATCATATATCGAATTACAGACACTTGGAGAAGAATTTTCTTCGTTTCGTCAATTGTGCACAATTGAGAATTTCAAGGAATAAACTTAGATTGTTCTTTGTTTATCCGTGAGGTCCAGTCCTAGAATTGGTCTCGTGTTTTACGCTTTTTACGCTGCGTCAGTTGGTATCAAAGCAAGGCAATTTCTTGCGGAGATGTCGGCTAACAACGGTGTTGATAGCGGTCGCGTTCTAGACCTAGATCGGGATGCGGAAGTCCAAGGAGTCGATCAATGGGCTCCAAGGGCAGTGGTCGAAGCCATGGATCAGAGGCTCGGGCGAGTAGAGTAGCGCTTGGAGGATTTGATTACGCGTTTCGACGCCATGGTGGTGGGTCACAACGGTAACAGGGACGTTGGTAGAGATCGACCAAGGATAGCAGTCGCTCGTTGTGGTCCTGTCAATCAACCTATAGCCGCAAATCGATGGAATCAACGGCTAGATGAGAGTTCTTCTGAGGAAGAGGGTGACTTCCTACAAAGGAGAGGGCAACAACAGAGGAGAGGCGGTGTTGATGGTGGAAGATACCGCAAGAATGACAACATAATTGATCAGGAGTATGGTGGTGGATATCAAAGAAACTACCAAGGATACGATCAGGCAGATGGCGGTGATTTCCGTCTCAAGGTAGATATCCCATCATTTAATGGTAATCTTAATATAAAAGATTTTCTAGATTGGCTTGCAGAAGTCGATAGATTTTTCAACTATATGGAGATACTCGAGGATAGGAGGGTGAGGTTGGTTGCGTGTAGACTGAAAGGAGGGGCATCTGCATGGTGGGATCGTTTGCAGAATAGGAGACAGAGAGAGGGAAAGCAGCCAATAAGGACATGACACCGTATGAAGAACCTACTGCTAAGGGATTTTCTACCAACTGACTATGAGCAAATTCTCTTCTAGCAGTACCAACGCCGCCATCAGGGGCAGAGGACGGTGCATGAATATACCACCGAGTTCATGAGATTGGCGGAGAGGAATGATCTGAGGGAGACCGAGGGTCAGCAAGTAGCGCAATTTGTCGACGGGTTGAAGCCCCATATTAGGGATAAAATTGGGGTAACGGTATTTAGAACTGTGAACGAGGCAAAGAATTTGGCCCTTAGAGCCGAGATGATGATTCAAGAGCAAAATACTAGGCTTAGTGGGGGCAAGAGGAATTATGGGTATGATAGTGTTGGCAGTGGCAACCGGGTGGCTGGTGAAAGGAATAGAGGAATAGTTGAGAAGGCTACTGGAGGTATAGAGAATAAGGAAGACAAGGTTGAAGGGAAGAAGCCTCTTGAAATCAAAGAGACCCCAAGGCAAAGTAATCCTTATGCTAAGCCAATTTTGGGGAAATGTTATAGGTGCAATCAACCGGGGCACCGATCCAACGAATGTCTAAATCGACGGGCCATAAATGTTGTCGAAAGGGAGGAAGTGTGTTGTGAGCCGGATGGTGAAGATGAGTATTATGATGAGGATGATGATGGGGTAGAGCCGAGCTATGTGATTAGAAGGATGATGTTGGCATCGAAGTAAGAGAGTAGTTCGCAACGACACCAATTGTTCCGCACTAGGTGCACAATTGGTGGGAGAGTGTTCAACCTGATTGTTGATAGTGGGAGTTGTGAGAATATAATCGAGAGAGAGGTGGTGAAGCAACTCCAACTGCCAATAGAGAAACATCTGAACCTTTACACCATAGGGTGGATTAAAGCGACAGAGCGGATTGAGGTGAAGGAGAGGTGTCAGGTTCCCTTCTCTATAGGCAAATATCAGGATGAAGTCTATTGTGACATCGTCGATATGGATGCCTGCCACTTGTTATTTGGGCGACCATGGCAGTTTGACGTGGATGCCCAACATATTGGAAAAGAGAATAAGTATAAGTTGGAGAAAGGGGGTGTGAAATACACATTGCTGCCTTTGACGGATAAACGACCTAAAACACAAAGGGCTGAAGGAAAATCCTTTCTAATAATCACTCAGTCAGAGAAGGAGATGGTTGAGGACTTGAAAGAAACCCGGATGATGCACGCATTTGTCGTGAAGAATGCTGGAGAAGACGTGAATAGTGGGGAGATTCCAGAAGGTGTGAAGGGGGTGTTAGAAGAGTTTAAAGAGGTTGTACCAGAAGACTTGCCAGAGGGGTTACCGCCATTGCGTGACATCCAACACCATATTGATTTGGTGCCTAGGGTTAGTCTTCCTAATCTTCCCCATTATAGGATGAGCCCCAAGGAGACTGAGGTCTTGTAGGAGAAAGTCTAGGAGCTACTGGACAAAGGATTTATCAGGGATAGCATGAGCCCGTGCGCTGTTCCGGCGCTTTTGACTCTAAAGAAGGATGGTAGTTGGAGGATGTGCGTAGACAGCCGTGCGATCAACAAAAATTACAATTGGGTATAAATTCCCAATTTCTCGCATTGAGGACATGTTGGATAGGTTGAGTGGAGCGGTGATATTTTTGAAGGTGGATCTTAGGAGTGGATACCATTAGATCCGAGTCAGACTTGGGGATGAATGGAAAACCTCTTTCAAGACGAAGGAAGGATTATATGAATGGTTAGTTATGCCATTAGGCCTCAGTAATGCACCTAGTACTTTCATGCGTGTAATGAATCAGGTACTTAAAGCCTTTTATTGGTAGATTTGTAGTGGTGTATTTCGATGATATTTTAATATATAGTAAAACTGAGGATGAGCACTTAATGCATTTGAGAAGTGTATTAACTGTGCTAAAGGAGAATAAGCTTTATGCCAATCTCAAGAAGTGCATATTTATGTCAAAGAAGTTGCTATTCTTGGGTTTTGTAATGAGTGGAGAGGGAATAATGGTGGATGAGGAAAAAGTAAGGGCTATTAGAGAATGGCTTACTCCTAAGACGGTGACTGAGTTGAGGAGCTTTTTGGGCTTGGCGGGGTTTTATAGGCGCTTTATACGACATTTTAGTACTGTCGCTGCCCCATTAACTGAGTGCCTAAAAAAAGGGAAGTTTCAATGGGATGAAGAAGCTGAGTTTGGGTTTGCTGTGTTAAAGGAGAGATTGTGTAGTGCGCCGGTGTTAGCGTTACCAGACTTTGACAAATTATTTGAGGTAGACTGTGATGTCAGTGGGGTAGGTATTGGAGCAGTGTTATCTCAGGAGAAAAGACCTGTGGCCTTCCATAGTGAGAAGCTCTGTGAAGTTAGGAGGAGTTGGTCCACTTATGATAAAGAGTTCTATTATGTGGTTAGAGCTCTGAGGATGTGGGAGTATTACTTGGTAGGGAAAGAATTTATCCTGTATTCAGATTGTATAGCTCTAAAACATCTAAGTAGTCAGACACGCATCTGTAAAGACATGCATGCTAGATAGATCCAATTCCTACAAAAGTTTCCATTCCGCTTGATGCACAAATCTGGAGTTTAAAATAAGGTGGCGGACGCATTAAGTAAAATAGCTAATTTATTGATCACCATGAGGGCTGAGGTGGTAGGTTTTGAGCAGACGAAGGAACTATATGATGAGGATGTGGATTTTGGGACAATATGGAAGAAGTGTATCAATCAGGAGCCCAGTGATGGTTATTATATCCTGGAGGGTTACTTAATGAAAGGAAATCAACTTTGTATTTCTTAATCATCTTTAAGGGAAAAGTTGATTAGGGACCTACATGGAGGAGGATTAGCAGGACATCTAGGGCGAGATAAGACTTTGGCGGCAGTGGCTGTAAGATATCATTGGCCTCAACTGAGAAGAGATGTAGGGAGAATTGTGCAAAGATGTTACATCTGTCAGACATCTAAAGAACGTTTTCAGAATACTGGGTTGTACACTCCACTGCCAGTACCTGAGAATATCTTGGAGGATTTATCTATGGATTTCGTTTTAGGTTTGCCTCATACCCAACGAGGTGCTGACATTGTTTTTGTGGTTGTAGACAGGTTCTCCAAGATGACTCACTTCATCCCTTGCAAGAAGTCAGCTGATGTACAGGGTGTTGCCAAGTTATTCTTTAAGGAGGTGGTCAGGTTGCATGGGGTTCCCAAGTCTATTATATCAGATAGGGATACCGGGTTTCTTAGTCACTTCTAGTTGACACTATGGTACATGTTCAATTCCTCACTCAATTTTAGTAGTACAACCCACCCTCATACTGATGGGTAGACGGAGATAACGAACAGGACCCTTGGCAACTTAATACGAAACATTTGTGGAGAGAAGCCAAGACAATGGGATTTGGCACTTTCTCAAGCTGAATTTGCTTACAACAGTTCCATCCATAGAACTACTGGGAAATCTCCTTTTTCAGTGGTCTATACTAAAGCGCCATCTTACGCATTGGATTTAGCTCTGTTGCCTAAAGGTGTAGAGTCCAATGTAACTGCAAAACACATGGTTGAATAACATCAGGCGGTGGCATCTGAAGTGAAAGAGAAGATTGAGAAAGCTAATGAGAAGTACAAGAAAGTTGTAGACAAGTATAGGAGGGAAAAGCTCTTTGAAGTGGGAGATCAGGTGATGGTGTTCTTAAGGAAAGAACGTTTTCCCGTGGGCACTTACAGTAAATGACAACTAAAGAAGTATGACCCTTACAAGATTGTTGTAAAGATAAATGATAATGCGTATGTGGTCAAACTTTCTGAAAACATGAAGATTTCGAAAACTTTCAATGTAGCTGATTTATCTCCATTCTACTCCGATGATAAACCTCTATATTCGGAAGAGAACTCAGGGTCGAGTTTTTCATTGGTGGGAGAGAATGATATGGACATCGTAGCTGACACCGGTTGATGGGGGCGTGTCTTTTACAAAGCACGTGCGTGTTCGGTTGATTGGGCGTGTCTTTTACAAGGTACGGCCGTGTAATGTATATGAAAGCTCCACAAAAACATACATGGTTTTATACACGGCATGGAGGCACGACCGTGTGTTGAATTTGAAAGATCCATAGAAACATACATGGCTTTATACACGACACGAAGGCACGGCCGTGTGTTGAGTCCGGAAGATCCACAGAAACATACATGGTTTTATACACGGCCGAGTATAAGCCGCATGACGAACGTACATATATATATATATTTCCACGTGTACATATATATTTACTTTTTAACTGTTTCCCTAAGGACTATATATAGTTTCTTAGGTCATTTTTAGGGTTATCTTTTATCATATATCGAATTACAAACACTTGGAGAAGAATTTTCTCTATTTTCTCAACTGTGCGCAATTAAGAATTTTAAGGAATAAAGTTAGATTGTTCTTTGTTTATCCGTGAAGTTCAATCCTAGAATTGATCTCGTGTTTTACGCTTTCTACGCTGCGTCAATTGATAAATTACATCAAATTTGAACCCTATGGTTGGGCTTACAAGTTGTTCAAAACGTATCAAATTACGTCTAAATGATTTAGTATTTGATATTTTTGGTTATTTTGTCCCCTCTGTAAATTGGCTGAATAGTTTGACAAAAGACATGTACATCTTTGGCCAATATAGAAGTCTAAAAATTTCACCAAGTGAAAAAAGACAGAGAGGGAGAGAGAGGAGAAAAACCTACGGTGCTACGAATTGTCGTCCCCGTCCTCAAAGCAGCACTCAACGATCACGGTTGATTGGATAACGGGATTTTTTTTTTTTTTTCCTGTACGCATACTTGAAAAAAATATAAAGGAAAAGCAATTGTCAAAAAAGAGGATATAAAGTTAAACAGACAGCATTCTCTATTTGAAACTTTCAACTTCATGACCCAACGTGAAAAAGATGGAGAAAAGACGAACCAATCCAAAAATCTACATTTCAGCATTTCGGTTTTTCCCTTAGATATTGTGATTTTAAAAGACAACAAACCTGGTTTTTTTTTTTTTTTTTGTTTAGGCAACGATTCGCCTTTGAAACCACATAAGAGGTAAAAGTAGTTGATATTCTTGGCTCTTTATTTGTTCCAAGTTGTTGTCGTGCTTGATAATTAGTAATTTTTATTATAGAACATTAGTATTCACGGAATTTTGTGATAAAATAAAATAAACTATTCAACACTATGGATGAGCACTTAAAAACAATGATAAGTAACTAGGGAATTTAAATGACTCAAGCCAACTTACAAACTACCAAGCATCATTATTTCTCCACCATAGTACATGGTTTGATCAACCCATTTAATAACAGGTACATACGATTTGGATTATGTATGAAAAGAAGAGAAACAACAATGTTATAAAGTCTTGTATGTACTATTAAACTATAAGGACATATAATAAGTCGAATCATCCTATCAGTTTAGGGTATGAAATAGATAATTTGAATTTTTTAAAGTTTCAGGTTGATTAGATATTTTAAACTCTAGATGCTGTTAGAATAGCCTCCTCCTATTTGTGGAATACATCATATGAGTACACCCTTTCACACCTCTTACATCCTATAATAAATGCTATTATTGCTGGCTTAGTCTCCAATCTTGACTTGTGGAGCATCAGGCCAAATGTTATTTTCATTATAACATACTTGTACTTGTCTCCGCGCCATTTTTTCTTAACCAGTGTTGCTTGATATTTCCCTCCATACAAATAAGACAACTATGGGAATGTAATAATTTTCAGGAAACTAAGTTATAGATATAGAAGAAATATGAAATTACATATAATATTATCCTTGCATGGTTTAGGAATATCTATGAGTAGAATTTGAAAATTTCATGAATAGAATAGATGTATGTTGTGGATTCTTAAGCCGCTTTTGTCCTGGGTTCTTGGGTTCTTCCCAGGTGAAGAACTATTTGTGGGAATAAATAGAAGTCCTCGGGATGGAATCTATCCTTTGTCAAGGATCAGTTCTTCCCTTTTTGTAATTATATTTATTTTCATTTTCGTAGTAAATACTAACACATATAGTAAAAATTAATATTTTATGCAATAAAACACACTGAGGAACTTAAGAATAAAGTGCAAAGATATTTTTAAAAAATAGTTCTTAAAATGTTTTAAAGAACAATAAAGCATTGTTAGGATTAAAAATGACTACATATGAAAATGTCTCTGTCTCTACTAATCCATAACAATCTTCTACCGATATAAATGAACTCTTTATAGCTTTATCCATAAAACACTGTGTTAGAGTTAGGAATTTGAAGATCCTGAGGTGAGCATTTCACGTCTGTAGTTCAAAATATACGCACTCTTGACTAAAAGGAATAATCCAATTAAGCATCTTATGAGCATCAAATAAACCATCTCCGTTAGTTGGGTCTCTGAAGACTTGTTGGAGGTGAAAGTATTTCAAGTTCTCAGCAGCTCACTTGTTCCAAGTTGTTGTGCTTGCAATACTATGGATTTTTTAATTAAGTCTTTTATCTTGCTCCACCAATATTTGTCTTACCGAGAATCATTCCTTGTACTTATCCAGTTATGTGGTCAAATAAAGCAGATTGCTCTATAATATTGACTTCTTATGTAAGAAGGGATGAGACTTTTGTTTCTTGTTCACATGCTATCTTATATGAATATTTAATGTTAACTTTATTATTATTTATTTATGCACTAAATCACGTGATTGAAGGGAACTTGAAAGAAGATACCAAATTAATGACTATTGAACGGCAGGATTTTTAATATGGATATTGTCATATCTCTCGCATGAGACTCTACTTATAATAATTCACTATTATTACTTAATCTCGGTCAAGTAACCATAAAGTGTTTAAACTAAACAGCAAACATCAACAAACTTATATAAAAGTTGCCTTACAGAAGACATAAATTACATTTGCTTCATTTACACAAATATCGGTCGTAAATCATGATAGAGTCTTACGACTAGGCTCATTACATCACAGGAAAGCTAAAAAGAAAATATTACAAAAGTTACATTTGATAAAAAAGTTCCTAAGTAGCTCTAAGCTATTCTCTCATCCCTACACCTTTTCTTTCTTATTAGAAATGGTTGATGGCACTTATAGAAGTGAGCCTCCTAGTGGTGAGGTGTCAATAGTTAAGTCCCATAACAATCACTGGATCGGGGAACGAGCAACCACAACTTAGTAAGATGAGAATGCAATATTCTTAATACTATACAAACATGAGCAATTTCAAATAAGTTTTGATCCATATGCTATGCATGAACAAGTATATGTAATACAATATCACACGTGGTTTTTTGATAACCGGCATGAAATTTAGGGTTTAATGCCCCCTTAACCTTAGGATAGAGATTCTCACATACCATTAGTGCTTAGGTACATCCATCTTATTTAATTTTTTATCTTTTCACTTAATATCTTATTCTTAAGTCTTCTACATTTTGAGCTCAAGGTACTTTAAATGCATTCTTAAGCACTTAAACCCAACTTGATGATATTCAACTAAAACTTCGTTTGACTTCTAAGAATGTCGTATCCCTTTCAACCCAACTTCATATATTCATTATTTCAACCCAAAAACCAACAACAAACAAATAATCACACACAATATAGTATTTCATTGAATTTCCCACTCACCTTTGCTTTATAGCTTCTATATTTCAAAATAGTCTTTGGGTAGTTATGAGAAATCAAAATCTTCACTTATGATTCACCAACAAAGGTTCTAGTAATGATTAAACTATACTAAACTCATAAAACTTACTTAAACTCAACTTTATGAGTCTTTTTACAAGCTTTAAAACCTTACTCTTACACTATTATCTACTTAACCCGAAATTTCAACTTGACATTTACCTTGCAAGAGTGGTTTTTTTGTGAGTTACTCTTTTCAAGGATGATGATAGCGTTTTCAAATTATAATTTAGAGCTCATATGAGGGAGAATGAGTTTTTGAAAATTTTGGGGTTTGTAGTTTATGTAAGGGAGGAAGAAAATATATAAGAAGAAGGAAGAAGGAGAGAGAAAAGATGATGGGGGTGGTTGGGTTTTAAAGGGTTGGTGAATTCAAATTTCTCGAGTTCGTCTAACATGGTACTAACAATCTTAGTAAATAATATTGATTATGACATTTTTATATGAAATTTATGGGTAAGATAATTAAAATGTCTCGAATTTAAATATTTACTTGAAATTTCCATTTAAGATAATATTGTGATGACCACCATTCTTATCAATCTATTTAATAGATTGTGGTGAATTTTTCTGATTGATTCTAGGAAATTGTGAGTCATATTGATCTCTAGATTTCAATAAAAAGGATTTCGTTCGTTGAATTTATAAGTCATATATAATTTCCTTTTTGTCTATGACCATTTATTTCAAGTGTTTCTATTAGCATAAACTATAAAGTTATATCTTTTTGTTCATATAAAACCCTAGAAACCCAATAAAAGATCTAATTTTAATATTTGTCATTGATTGTGCCTTGGATTCAACTTGGACATGTGGCACAACAAATTTCCTCTTGAATAAGATCTTTCTTGTTTCTCATCCCTTTTCATCTTAAAACATTGTTGTGACTTTTGGTTTTAGGTTGTATGGTTATAATTGCATTGCATCATTGTTATTTTGTAGAAAAGTGACAAGTGATAACGTGGTATTATGAGAAATGAATCAGTTTGTCCCATGTGGAAAAACTTATTTTTTTTAAAAGGTTTGGGATAAAGTATTTTGGAAAATACCATAGCAAAGTCACATATAGAAGTTGTGGTTTTATTCCTACCATTATCCTTATGGGTTTTACGAAATGCAATTTAGAAATCGCATTCAAAGTATGCAATTTAGAAATCTCAATTTAGAAATCGCATGCATAAATTGCATCTCACATGTGTGATTTGGTTGAACTTATATCCCACACTCTTCTTCCTCATCTCATTCAATCAACTCCTCTCTTTCACTAAAATCGAAAACCCATACAATCTACCCTCTTTCTCTCTAAAGCCTAGTCATTACAAGTGGCGTTAGACCTTAGTTTTACATGTTTATCGGTTATTTTTTATTCTTCTAGATGTTTTGTCTTAGTAGGTATTTAGTTGTTAAAGGTTTTTGGTTCTTTTAATTGAATGAAAATCACATATAGAGGATGTGATTTTTAAATCGCAAATCACACCTATAAAATGCAATTTCTTCATTGTTTTCCCTAGCATATACTGCCAAATGGGTTAAGATAAAATTGCAGTTTCTAACTACATTTTTGTAACAATAATTACCACAATACTTTTGGTGAAGCCTCATTTTAAAAATTACTTTGTTTGCAAAGGGTAAACTCACCCATTTCTTTAGTATTATTATCGGACTGACACTTGATATTTTATGATAATAACATTTAATAAATACTTGGTGTTGTTTTTCTTACATCCATTAGGGATAACTTTCATCCAGCTTTGCTTATCTTTCTCAATTTTTGGATCAGAAGGTAGGAAAACATAATTGCAAATTACTTGAATTTTATCCGTATATAGTCAAGTCGAGCTTAAATTACTTGTATAGTTTATTGGATCAAATTCAAACTTTATAATATTCGATTTGACAACTCACAAACGTAAATGAACTTGGATCAAACTTAAATATAAGTTTAAGATTAAATCAAGTTTATGCATCAATAATTCAATATTACCTAAGTTGGAAATTACTTTTAGTTTCCCTAAATAAAAAGATATCGAACCCAATCAAGCAAAGCTTAAGTTTATCAAGCGTCTTTTTAGCTGGCCTGAAATTTAAGTTTAATACTCTACTGTCTTGATTTAACTCGTCTTCTGGTGTCAAGGTAGAAGTTTGAATTTTGAACCACGGCATCTTAGACATGTTCTATCTTCTGATGTACAGTCACTTACAAGGGAAGTCATATAGCTCACTCATGATTGTTGAGAAACGATACGGGAAATTAACTATTGGCAGAAGGTTTCAAAATCATCACAAACTTCCATTTCGATTCTCGACACATGATTTTATATTTTAATGAGGGAGAGGATTGATCTCATCGGAATCAATAACTCAAGTGACATATACGTATAAGCAGCCATACCAATTTCTACATCGTTTAAACGATGCTTATACAGGATATGAAGGCCCAAGAGCTGATCTCATGAGAATTGGATTTAAAATTTTGCAATTTACTTATAGGGACGACATTATTTTATTCAACAATTTCTCATGCTTTATTGACAAAAATGGAGTGAAAATCATGGAAACATTGTACTAGATGATACATTTTTTGTTATAGGGATAAACCGGGATGGGTATAATGATGTTCCAATACAACACGATAACCGAAAAACATAATTATAATATCAAGAAACTCAATTGTGTGATATGAAATAATTACATATGATTTTCATATATTTTAACACTAATAGGAATTGGACATGTACTTGGTCAATTTACTATGAATTAATAGGAAATCCATGGTATATATATAAGCAACAGATATATATACTAAAGGTAAATATATATATTCAAATGGATAAAATAGGAAACAAATTCAAGATAAGTTAAAGGCCCGATTGACTGCCACTAGTCGACAATCTGCTCAACGTATATGATTGACCGGCCTCTTTGCTAGTAGACTGTACGATCAACTTTCATCACTTAGGTTGAACCGCTACACATCTTCACTTACTTGAAACTCTAGATTTTTTACTTTTGAGTTTGGATTTTGTATTCTTTTCTTCAATATATAGTTGGGTTTGGATTTTGTTTGAGACCAGGTAATAATACTTAGGTTAATCTCTTATCTTAGATAATAATGGTTTGCGTGGAGAAGTCTTGAACCATTCGACAGGAGACAATAATGCTAGATATTTGAGCTATTCAACATTTTTAGGTATACATTTATATTATTTTGACTTCCTAAAATTAAGAAAAACTTTTGCGTTGGTTATGAAGATATTATGATAATATTTCAGTAGATGAGTTTGGAGGTTTATAAGAGAATTTAACAGTGTAATTACTTAAAAGTGATTATTTTTTATTATAATAAAATATTTCAAATTACAATAAAATTAAAGTTTATTAATAAACCTTTAAAAAGTGTTAATAATCTTTATGGGAGTTGTTAACAGTTTTATTTTTAATAGTAAATCAATTTAAATTATGATAAATATAACTCGTTAACAGAAAAAAAAAAAAAACTATACCATAATCACTTTGAAATGATTATATAATAGAATTATCCAGTTTTATGTCAACGTAGTACACTCATCAATCAATAAATAACGCACAATTAACTTGTATCCCATTTGTTGTTTACCTCTTTGAAAATCTGTGTTTTCTCAAATATTATAATGAACGTTTGTGTCGAAGGCATAGTCCAATATTGACTTGTGAGGGGATTGTTGCTAGTGGGCTAAATACTATATTCGTTTGCACATCAAAGTCTTATATTAATTTCTAGGTTACTTGTCTTTATCTGAAAAGAAAAAATATCTAGCCCATCTTTTCTTACTCCATGAATCTGTCTACATATCTTAGTGCACTCAAATTTATTTGATAAAGATAGTGATGAAAAATATGGTAATTTAAAAAAAAGTCATCTATACATGTAGACGAAATATGAAATCAAAGCATCATTCGGGCAACGAAATATTTTTTAATAGATATCAACATGATATCAAACTTTTCACTACACATCAAATGCTTGTTATATGTTATTGAAGAGATAATAACTTTAAAAATTAAGATCATCATATAAGTTGAAAAGGTACCATAGTGGATGATGATTTTTATTAGGAGTTGGTAAACAAGACATGGAGTTAAGAGAAGTATTTTTTTTTTTTTTTTGTATTTCAAACAAATATCATTTTATTTCAAATAATTTTTATTGACTAAAGTCACAATCTGTTCATTGAATAGAGAGTAATTGAATCTATTTTCTCTTTATTCTTTAAAATATGCTCATTACAGTATTTATTTAAAACAAATAATTATCCAGCAGGATAAAAATTTTCATTAAATATTAACTAATTATTCATTATTTGGACCTTAAGAATGGCTCTTAAAGGTCTACATATCATAGATGGACCCACACCTTCACCTACTCGATCCACAACTTTCACTAACTCGTGCCAAACCCAAGACAGACATTGTCTATTATTCTCACCAGACCTCGGCACGCAAGGCCGACTGCTTTCCACCAACCCTTGAACCCTGAAGCACCAAACCTAGGAACCTCAAACCACCCATGAACCATCAGACCCACGAATCGCATTTGTAGAAATGGTGTTCAAGACGTGTCGATTTTGAGCTGTGCCGGTGGTTCTTCATCTTCTTCCTCCAACCCCGTTCGTTGTCTTCTTCCTTCAATCCAGTTCTTCATCTTGTTCATGTAACAATCTCTATGGTGGCTGAAGTTTGAAAAAAAGCATGGTTGGTAGAGACGTAGAGTCTATTTTTAAGAGTGTTTTCTAGTCCAACTAAACAATGTAAGACCGTTAAAACTTTATTACATTATTAATGAGTAAGAATCATATAATGGGTTTTTGTATTTAGTGAAGCAAACAAATAGTCAATATGGAAAATATTTATGGAAAAACATATATTGAAATAAATTTCCATTGACAAAAGCATTTCATGTTGAAAACATTTTTGGTGAAACAAGATATTTAATCGGGAAAATTTATGAAGCTTTTTCGAGAATGATTGAATAAATCCATTTCATAAAGAAGAATGAACCTTGCCTGCACACTAAAAGTTGCTAGAAAGTGAGCCCTAAAAGAGTGATCAATGAATATTTTAGATTTATACCAATGTTTTCATTCACGAAAGTTGAAATTTCAACAGTCTGGCTCACTTACCCATATGGAAATTTCTTTCTTTGGAGCCCAATACTTATTTTTATCTTTATCTGCCATTTTGCAAACAAAAACTTTTCGATTGTATGATCGATGGTTATATAGGAGGACTCGCTTTTTTAAACAGTTTCTTCCTATTAAGGAAAGCTACTAAAAATGAATGGATAATGTTAAAAATATTTATCCAAGTTTTGAAGTCATTAAATATTAGATTTTTTATTTATCAAATTTTATACATAAAATTTTTAGTTATTAAATTTTATACCGAATCAAACTCTTATTTATATATTAATATATCAAATTTAATAATTTTAAATTTTAGATTTAAAATTGAAAAAAACCCGAATATGAAAAACTAAACTAACAACTTATTTTATGGAGAATCCATTATAATATTATTTTTTTAAAAAATATTTTAAAAATAGGGATTCCTCCTTATTTTGTTTTATTGAGTACGTACGTTAAGGACAGATTGTTTGTCGACACCGCATATAATATTCAAAGATAAATGAACCTTCCTTTTTTTGGGAAAAGCAACAGAGCAGCGTGTGCCCTATGATACATAGATAAGAAATCTTTAATGCTCTCAAAACCATGCTAAATAAAAATAATATTTTATTGTCATCATGTCGACAAAACGTGTGCATTTTAATCCAAAAATAATTGAGAAACCGTAAAAATTGATATATGAAGTTTACCATCCTATCCTCAGTTATTTGGATAAGTTGCATAAGGCGATTGGAAACAACGTTGTATTAGAAATTATAGTATAATTTTTTTCAATTATGATATTATATAAGAGATTTTAATATATGTGAATATATGCTAGAATCTTTTATGTAATATCATAATTTGAATAAATTATATCATAATTTATATAATAATTTTATTTTAAATCCTGTATTAATAATTTAAATTAATAAAATTTCCTCATGTGTAATATAAAATGTATTTTTATTTGTTTGTTTGTTTGTTTTTTTAAATTTAATTTTTCCGTAGTTATACAATGTAAGTTATATATGGAGATAAAGAATGGATTTTCTTCTTATTTCTATATTAGGGATCACTTATTGTTATTTCTACGGTAACTAATTCATTATAGAAACTTCATACAATAAACGGATGGTCCATATCATAACAAGGATCGGCTAACAAACCCTCTTCAACTTTCAAAAGAACGTGACAAGCGGTTGACACGTTTGTCATACTTATATATATATATATTATATCCATTTTTAAGAAAATATACATTAGTTGCATAGATTATAAAAGTGAAGGAATAAATAAAGTATTTCCACTGGTTTGCACAAAATTAGGAAAGTAGAAAGATGGATGAGTGGTTTAAGCTTTGTTACTATTTTATTATTTATCTATTAAAACTTTTTTACTATAAAAATAAGAACTGTATAATAACATGAAGAAAAAGTATTAAAAAATTAAAAACACCAAAAAATTCCATCATCTTTGATGTTTCATGATCTTAACGATAAAAATTTTATTATGGCCTTGCAAATCTATACATTAAATGGTCTCAATTTATTTAGATCGGAAACATCGAATTCTTCATTATTAAGGTGATTAATCTTGTGTAAACAAACAATTATTGATAGAGCATTTTGGGCTCAAGCCCATTTTAGCTCACTCAAATTCTCGTCTAAGCTCTTTTCACCCATGCTAACATATTTCAATCCAAAATTATACGATCTAACTTTAAGTTTGAAGTTATTGACCTCCTCTAAATATGATCTTTGTGCCTATTTTCGCAATAAATAAACATAAGAGAATGATATAGATAAGGAAAAGTGTTTGTCAAAGATGTGCCCTTGCCATATTAGGAGAGGATCTTGGGAATTAATGCATTTTGCAAGTTAGGATCATTCACAACACCTATAAATAAAGGATAAAAATGACCAAGTAAGAGTCTTTTAAAACCTTTGATTCTTGATACTCATATGTCCCTTTTATTCTTTCCTTGTGTTGACTTAAGTCTTAGAATGGTTATGCTAGAACAAACTTTGATACCTCCTATAACCTAATTTGTTTTCACTTTACAAGCGATTTAACTACCTTATGAAGACCCAACACAACAACAACCATACACCAAGAGGGCTTTAGTGATATTTATGTGTCATGTGGATTGTTTTAGTGTTGAGTGCTCCCAATAAAGGTTTAAGATGTAATAATTCTTATAAAATAGGAATAATAAATTTTTAGAATGTGTTATGAGTGGAGTTACAAGATAGAAAAAAAGACCAATGTATTTGAAAGATTATGACACTTAATCATAGTATGATTTAGTCAATATATGTTAGTTACATATAGTTGAATTGTTGTAGCAGATCATAGCAATGTAATAGATTACAACATGAGACATAAAAGGAAATAATATGAAAGGGGGAAATAAGTTTTTTCATACCCCAAAATATCTTGTGTATTAGGAGTCTCTTTAGCACTCGTAGTCTAGAGCACCATCTTTGCTTTCTTTCCTTTTCATCCATAACCTTACTAGAGCTAAATGAAGAGAGAGAGAGAGAGAGACACTTGTGTACAGGTCGTGGAAATAATGATATTGGAATAAAGGTTTTATTTCTTTTACAAAGAAAAGTGGGTTGGGCCTTAATAAAGGTTAACATAATGATTATTATGTATTAATATTTACTTGCTACTCATTAACACATGTATCATAAAAGATACAATTATGCATGTTCCTTTAAATGTTTTCCAAAAAAAATTTGATGCCATTAATCGATATTGAATTTTACATTAACATCAGATATTGAGTTCAAACTTCGAAGATGCTAGCTAGTAGCTAGAAGATAGATTATTGATAGTATGCGTCTTAAGTATAAAATAATATCAATTATATTTTTATGTATTAAAATTTTATCAGTATTTGTATACTGCTAATTTATCTATGTGGTATTTTAGTACAATTAAAAATTTTCTTGTTAAGTACATAGCATATTAGGACTATGATTTTAAAATCTAAGATTAACAACTAAATTCAACTCCTATTGGATAAGGTTAGGTTGGCCATACATGGAATCTTAATTAGGTTTAATTAATATAATGGGTGCCTTTTTCAAGATTCATGTAACTTGGTCCCATTCTTTGGAAATCCACCGTGGAGGGTTCCTTTTTTCTCAGCTTACATATTACTTTTTCAGGAAATAATTGATAATGGTCTCAAAAGAGAAAAGACTAGTAATCAAGCATTTAGAAGAAATTGAGCGACCCCTTTTGATTGACATCAACCTTGTTCTATTAATTTTAATCCAAGAAAAACTTGTAATTTAAATGCTTTCTTAGTTGATGATTGATGACATCCTCCGATACCCTAAAAGGGTGTGGATGGTATCATATAAAAGGCTGCCTACTTATTAAGCCCTTGGCTAGCTAGTTAGACAGCAAAATTTGGGGAAGGGAGATTATGCTACAATAAATTATATTGATATCCCTTAAAAGGATTCGTATAATCATTTTGAATTTTGAATATAGAATATTGCACTTCCTTTTAAAGTTGAAGGGTTTGTTTCATTAGTATAGCCGTTATTTATATATGTTATCTTAAATTATATTTGATAATTCTAATAAGGGATTTTGTATTGTACTTAAAATATTAGGTACTTTTTATCATTTGAATACAAGTAGTATCGCTATAATTTACCTTTAAGATAATAAAAAACTTACTACTCGAACACATTATTAAAATAAAGTCAAAAGAAGTTATAATAAAATAATAGATTAAATATATATATATATATATTTAGATTCTTAATTTTTATCATGAGCAGATAACTTTTAAAGGATATATTTATTGAATGATGTAAGCAATTTAATAACACAATTCAATTATGAATATTTATAGAATTGAGGAAAAAAGGAAATGGATGAACAAACAGAAAAAGGCTTTAAGAAAAAGAAAATAATTATTACATATTTAGAAAAATTCATTTAGCTACAGCTCGTTGATGTGAGTGATGATAATTATATAAAGTAAAAAAAGTCACCCTTTGCTTGTCGGACACTTGCGGTTTGACAAACTTGCAGGAAAGACCTTCTGGAGACGTTGAAAGAAGCTTCGGATTCAGACTGATTTGCTTGTTCAATTTATCACTACGTGAAAGTGTCGCAAAAGTCATCTTTCCAGTTGCACCTTTCCTTTTCTCTCGCTTTCAACCCGTATCCATTCATCTATAGAATAAGATTGCAAACTCCAGTTTCTGGTCTTTTTATATTATGAAAGTCTTGCATGTGGAAAAACAGTTTCATCTAAATTGCCGATTTCATACCCTGTGCGGTGAGCTGAATATCACACGATTACTGATTCTTGTAAATTGATTTATTTTATGTGATACAATTTCATAGAACGAAATAAATAATAGGAGTTAAAGTTTGACCGCCCATTATAATAATTATTACTTTTGTTCTCCTTCTCTTTAGCTCTATTTTAAGCATTTATATTGATTTTCTTAATATGTTTGACAATGTAAAAGAATCTGCAGTGGGGATCCTTTTATTTTTGGCTCTGCAATGAATAGGTGGTTTGGACTTAGATCGATTCTTAATTTCTTCCCTCTTTACTATCATGACATACTAAAATATATAATATAATGTACTCTCTGGAATTCTATCCGAATGGAACAAGTCAAAAATGCCTTGAGTAAATCATATTTTCAACCCAGGAAATACAATCCATGCACATGCATTTCAAAATCAAAACCAGATGTTGTAATAATAATGATAATAAAAAACACCTATTAAGTTCTATAGTGTAATGTAAGCTATACAAGATATGGCAATATATCACTCTACAACTAGTGATAAGATTTAATAAGGATTTTATTTTATTTTATTTTTTAAATAAAGATTTGACAATAGATCTTTCTATATATATAGAAAATGGAAGACATAATTGTATTACTTTTCCCTCCAGCTCAATTTGAGATTGATGGTATCCGTCAAAGTGGGTAATGCCAAAATGAAATACACACTTCCACATTAGGCCGAATCCCATATTACATGGTTCCTTTCCATTTCCAAGATACTTTTATAAGAAAGAATGGTGTCCTCTGTTATATTTTCAACTCCAATAGTAAATGGACTTGTACTATAAAAAGCAAATTGTGTGTCTTAGATTTCCTTGTTCATGAGATTAATCATTCTTCTTGCCTACTTAAATTCGAATACTTGTCATTAATATATTACCGTATATTGCGATGTGCCTTTATTGGTTACTCAATTTATATAATATTAGAATTTTATTCCTTTTTTTTTCTTTTTTTCCGGTGTGAAGGTATTAGAATTGTTATTTTTTTTTTAAATGTTAAACGCTAATGGTTAATACTTTTCCAATATATATATATATAACTTATTATAATTCAACGTGTTTTTTATAGAAGCTATAAGACATACCATGTATAACATATAAAAAAGTTACTTTAGTGAAATGATTCAACCCCCTTGAACATTTGGAATTAATATAACATGTGCGCTCAAAATTAAATTAGCACATTACAAAAAATATATATATATATATTGTTGTGTATTGGAATTTGTTCTACAAATGTTTGAATCCAAATAAAAATAAATAGATAAAAATGAAATTGTTCTAATAATGAAAAACATGTTGACCGATGAGAGACCTACACTGAACAAAGGTTAGGCTCAAAAGCAAATAATAAAGGGAATGAGTTAGGTTAACCTTTCTCAATTTACATAACAACTTATGACTAGGAACAAAAATAAACGGGCAATAAGCCAAACACTGAATCCAAAATGCATTTAACCCTAAATTGGCTGTTGCTATCCTCCCCCCGGTTGGCCCCTTACATGGTACGGACAAAGTAGTATCTTGTTTTATGGTAATTTAATCACTAGAATGAAAAATATTTAATGTTTATTCAATATTTTTATTTTTCACTCAAAAATAACAATTTGTAATTAGAGATAATACTTTTTGAGATAGGAAAATTTGGAACATTTTACCGTCTAGTATATTATTTAAATTCCCATAGTCATTTCAATAAGCAAATTACAAATAAGGCCGTCTAATGATTATTTAATCATCATTAATTTTTATAATTATATCAATGCCCATTTTCAAAAAACGCTGTTCCTACATAATAAGGTGGACCCCATTTAGCCAGGTTTACCTAACAGAACGTCCATCTTACGCGCTCTTAATGTCCGTGGACTAACAATAACTTTTTGTCCTTCAATCGAAGTTTCTCTCGGGTCAGCAAAATACAACATGAAGACCACGTTTTATCTTAAATTAGAAAACACCACTCGTACCTTTTCACACACGCAACATCACCGTACTCCAACCTTGCTGCGCACACCACATTATCGTATGGTACCAATATCCACCGTTGGCTCATGTCCCAACATTTCGCCTTGTAAATCCAACGGTAGAAAGCTTCCTTAACTACTGTAACGTAAAAGGTGCTACCCACCCGATCCCTCCGTTGAAATTCGAACACATGTAGTTTCCGAATACCTTAGCCGCGGTAATGTCTAGTTGTCTCATTTTGACCAAAGACTAGAGAGAGAAAATATAAAATAATAAATAAATAAAGTGTGAAATTTAGAGAGAGAAAGAAATAATATATTCACTATGTCACTTTCCATTATGTCCTATTCCTAAGTACTATATAAGATCACATCGTTCAACATACACAAAATATCTTTAATTCTCTCTTACACATACTACATTGAAATTTCATACTCGAGCACACAAAGGTGTGCTTGAACAAGAAAAATATATTGCATTCTTGTACAGTAAAGGGGGTTGAATTGATCATATTTTTTTCATGCTTGAATTTACGTGCAAAAAAGGTGAACAAAAGTGATCTTGCTAGTAAATTTAACGTGCAACATTTTGTTGGGGTTGAATTTTGAAGCGTTGCCATAAAGATCGATCATAGAAAATGGCGGCGGCATTGGCCGGAGATGATTTCCTGCGGCAGTCTAGCAGCAGGAGGAGCTGGCGGTCGGGGAGTGTGCGCGAAATGTGGAATGCGCCGGACGTGTTTCAGAGGAGCAGAACCAGGCAGCAGACGGGAGATGATGAGGAGGAGTTGAAATGGGCCGCCATCGAGCGGTTGCCGACTTATGATAGGATGAGGAAAGGGATATTGACACAAGTGAGGAGCAATGGGAGGGTGGTTCGAGATGAGATTGATGTGACAAAGCTTGGACAGCAAGATAAGAAGGCTTTGATGGAGAGTATATTGAAGGTTGCTGAGGAGGATAATGAGAATTTTTTGAAGAGGTTAAGGAATAGGACTGATAGGGTTGGGGTTGAGATTCCTAAGATTGAAGTGAGGTTTCAGAATTTGAGTATTGAAGGGGATGCATATGTTGGGACTAGAGCACTTCCTACCCTTTGGAATTCCACCTTGAATGCTCTTGAGGTATATTCTTCATTCTTCTAGCAATTTTATTTATTTATTTATTATTATTATTCGTGATATGCTGAGATGGATGTCCGGTTAGATGAAAATGAATATGGTAAGAAATTTTATTGTTCAAGAAATATTTGGAGTTTCATCTTTAGATGAGAAGAGGGTAGCACTGTTAGGAAGGTCTGATTAGACGCTGTTATACTTTAGAGACAACTTACACAAAACGAGAGTAGTAGAGACAAATAAAGTCGTGGAGAGAAATAATGAAAAATGATATGAAATTTTTAGATATTGATGAAAATATGGTCCATGATAAAGCGCAGCAATGAAATAAGATCTTCAAAGCTGCCTTATATAGTGAGAACAAGGCTTAGTTTTTTGTGAAGAAGAATTATGTTCTTGGCCAGTTCAGAATTCGATCTTGAATGCTTTCTTGGATAATTTCTGGGATAACGATCATTTAAGTAGTGATTTTATAATAAAATTAAAAAAAAAAAGTTATAGATTGTTGGTTTGTTCTTTAAGCCTGAAAATTTTATGAATTTAGAGTAAATGTCAACAAAAATGAATAACAGGAATGTCTTCTAGGCTTCTTTTTTTAAAAAATTATTTAAATGCAATGCCTTGTGCTAGTTTTGCAGTGTTCCTTACAATGAACTGATAGCCCCTTTTCTTATTTGTGAAACTGATGTGAACAGGCGGCATTTAGTATGATAGGACTCTCCCCATCAAAGAAAAGGGTTGTCAAGATCCTTCAAGATATTAGCGGTACCATTAAACCATCAAGGTATTAAATGTTGTGTGCTCGATTATTATGTCTGAAGATTGAATTGTATTTAGGAGCTGATCAATGAAACCACTTCATTTCAGGATGACTTTACTTCTAGGACCACCTGCTTCTGGGAAAACGACACTTCTAAAGGCACTTGCAGGAAAATCTGATGATGATCTAAGGGTATGTCATTCACTGCGAAATGGTTTTTCGCATATCATTCATCATATGACTACAAACTTTGATTTGGGGTTTTGCTTCTATTTGCTGACGCATTGGCTATGAACAGATAACTGGGAAAGTCACCTACTGTGGGCATGAATTTTCTGAATTCGTACCTCAGAGGACTTGCGCATACATTTCCCAGCATGACCTTCACTATGGTGAGATGACAGTCCGCGAAACATTGGACTTCTCAGGAAGGTGCTTGGGAGTGGGAACTAGGTATGATATGCTGACAGAACTATCGAGACGGGAGAGAGAAGCAGGAATCAAACCCGATCCTGAAATAGATGCATATATGAAAGCCACAGCCGTGGCTGGCCAGGAAACCAACCTGATCACCGATTATGTGCTCAAGGTTTTTACTAGTTGACTTCTATTGATTTTGTCTCTCCATGACTTATGTTTCTTCTGAAATTGACTAACAAAGGAATTTCTTACAGATCCTAGGACTAGACATCTGTGCTGACATTATGGTTGGAGATGAAATGAGGAGGGGTATCTCAGGTGGTCAGAAAAAGCGTGTGACAACCGGTGAAATGCTTGTTGGTCCAGCAAAGGCATTCTTTATGGATGAAATATCTACGGGGTTGGATAGCTCCACTACTTTTCAGATTGTCAAGTTCATGAGGCAAATGGTGCATATCATGGATGTGACCATGGTCATATCTCTCTTGCAGCCTGCACCCGAGACTTACGATCTTTTTGATGATATCATCTTACTTTCAGAGGGTCAAATTGTTTACCAAGGCTCGCGCGAAAACGTTCTTGATTTCTTTGAATACATGGGTTTCAAATGCCCTGAAAGGAAGGGGGTCGCTGACTTTCTTCAGGAAGTCACTTCCAAGAAGGACCAAGAGCAATACTGGTATAAGAAGAATCAAACTTACAGGTATATCTCAGTGCCTGAGTTTGTGAGCGGCTTCCATTCCTTCCATGTGGGTCAGCATCTTATGGAAGAGCTTAGAATCCCTTATGACAAATCAAGGGTTCATCCTGCGGCTTTGGTGAAAGAAAAGTACGGTCTCTCCAATCTGGAGCTTTTCAAAGCATGTTTCGACAGGGAAGTGCTGCTTATGAAACGTAGTTCCTTTATTTACATTTTCAAGACCACACAGATCACCATCATGGCAACAATTGCTTTGACTGTGTTCCTGAGGACCGAAATGAAATCGGGTCAAATAGGGGATGGAACAAAGTTCTGGGGAGCTTTGTTCTTCAGTCTTATCAATGTCATGTTTAATGGGATGGCTGAACTTGCAATGACGGTCTTCAGGCTTCCCGTGTTCTTCAAGCAGAGAGATTTCTTGTTTTATCCAGCCTGGGCTTTTGCAGTGCCCATCTGGCTCCTTAGAATCCCCATCTCATTTATGGAATCTGGCATTTGGATCATCTTCACCTATTACACAATTGGTTTTGCCCCCTCAGCCGCTAGGTAGTCTTTTTGTGGTTTCAACGCTCAATGAACTATATACTTGACTAATAAATATAAAAGCGTTCTAGGTCTAATGGGGTTAAACTCTTAGATCAGATAATGCAGGATCTAAAATTTTTCAGTTACTAAATTCTCTTTCCTCCTTTGGTAACTGATCTCATGTTTCCAACTTGTTTAGGTTTTTCAAGCAGTTCCTAGCCTTCTTTGGCATCCATCAGATGGCTCTTTCTCTGTTCCGGTTCATAGCAGCAGCTGGAAGAACACCAGTTATTGCCAACACACTTGGAACCTTCACAATTCTGCTGGTCTTTATTCTTGGAGGTTTCATCGTTGCCAAAGGTTTGTGAGACAGTTTCATTAAGGCCCTTGTCAAATATAGCAGAAGATGGTGCTATTTTACGACCTTGAAAGTGACTTAAAAATTAATAAAATTGACATATTTGTCTCTACAGACGACATTTCATCATTTATGATTTGGGGTTATTATGCTTCTCCTATGATGTATGGACAAAATGCAATTGCCATCAATGAGTTTCTTGCTGATAGATGGAGCACAGTAAGTTCCCTCACTCAGTGACTATTCTAAGTAGAACTTAGTTTAATCCACATGAGTATAATATCGTGTTTGGTAACTTGTTGCAGCCTGCTGTCAATTCTAATGAAACTACAGTTGGAAAGACTCTTCTCAAGGAAAGAGGTTTATTTAGGACAGAATCTTGGTACTGGATCAGTATCTTTGCACTCGTGGCATTCTCAGTTCTTTTCAATGTTCTCTTCATTCTGGCATTGACGTTTCTTAACCGTAAGTTGCACCTCCACCATTACTTTTCACCATGCCATTTGAAATACCAGTTGCCTAGCATGTACTGATTTTTGCTTCCATTTCCAATTTCAGCTCTCGGTGATAAGAAACAAACTCTTGCTGATGATAGTGAGAATGATGCTAGAGGGCAGTCTAGTTCAGAAGGTTTGTGATGATTGTCTTTTTCTTATGGATTATCTTACTGCAACTGGTTTTGTTACTACAGGGAGGCGTGCAGGCCTCCAGAGGTTCATTGCACAGTTGGTGATTTTGATACGTACCAATCTAATATATTTCCTTTGACAGGTATTCGTATGCAAGTAAGGAATAACCGAAGTAGTAGCAACGCAATTGGCAGTGAGACGATTGGGCAAGCCCAGAGAGGAATGGTTCTTCCATTCCAGCCCCTGTCACTTGCATTTAACCATGTGAACTACTATGTGGATATGCCCGCGGTATGTAAATAGTTATTTTTTGCATATAGGGCCTTAGTTCCAGGAAACATAGTGAATGTGAGTTGCAGTTTAGAGAGAATAAGTGAAACATATACTAGTGAATTTATAATGTGCAAAAGGTTTACCAATTATTGCTCAGATTTTGGAAAATCAGCAGCTGCTAGTTCTTTTACCTTTATTGATATTAAGGTGCATTGTCTTAAGGTGATCTCATGTTGCCTATCGCAGGAGATGAAAAATCAAGGGGTTGATGAGACTCGACTTCAACTCCTACGAGATGTTAGTGGTGCTTTTACACCAGGTGTTTTGACTGCATTAGTTGGTGTAAGTGGAGCTGGGAAAACCACCTTAATGGATGTGTTGGCTGGAAGGAAAACCGGTGGCTACATTGAAGGAAGTATAAATGTTTCTGGTTACCCCAAGAATCAGACCACATTTGCTCGAGTAAGCGGTTACTGTGAGCAGAATGACATCCATTCACCAAATGTCACCGTTTATGAGTCTGTTTTATACTCAGCCTGGTTGCGTCTTCCTAAAGATGTGAATACAGAAACAAGAAAGGTAAATGAACAGCCAAGACTAAATTCAACCATTCATTGTACTTACAATATGTTTATTGACGGACAGTGAACTCTTTTATTCTAGATGTTTGTTGATGAAGTAATGGAGTTAGTTGAGCTTAAACCCTTAAGGAATGCACTAGTTGGACTTCCAGGAGTGGACGGTTTATCCACTGAGCAGCGGAAGAGGCTTACAATAGCTGTAGAGTTGGTTGCTAATCCATCGATCATCTTCATGGATGAGCCAACATCAGGACTTGATGCTAGGGCTGCTGCTATTGTTATGCGTGCAGTGAGGAACACAGTTGATACTGGGCGTACTGTTGTCTGCACAATTCACCAACCGAGCATTGACATTTTTGAGGCCTTTGATGAGGTATGATAAATCTGTAATTACAATCCCCCAAAATTTACATATGATTATAAGACATCCTTCTTGAACTAATGATTTGTTGGTTGCAGCTGCTGCTCATGAAAAGAGGAGGACAAGTCATTTATGCAGGGCCTCTTGGTCGCCACTCTTACAAGCTTGTGGAATATTTTGAGGTACACATTATGTTTCCTTCCAGATATGGACGTTGTTAAATGAAATAGAGAGCAGCACAAAACAAACACACAACCTTAACCAAATAATGTTGTTTGGATAAAGCAACAGAGGAAGTACTAACAATTTTTCAAATATTTTGCAGGCCATCCCTGGAGTCCCAAAGATTAAAGAAGGGTACAATCCTGCTACATGGATGTTGGATGTCAGTTCTACTGCAGTTGAGGCTCAACTTGATGTTGATTTTGCAGAGATCTATGCAAATTCCGATCTTTATCGGTAAATATTTACAGCATTGAAAACTGTCTTCTATCGGTTAGTAATGTCTGCATGTCCTGATGTATCTTCATGTTGACTCTTCAGGAGGAACCAGGAATCGATTAAAGTGCTAAGCACTCCTCAGCCCGGTTCCAAGGATCTTTACTTCCCCACTCAATACTCCCAGAGTTTCTTAACTCAATGCAAAGCTTGCTTCTGGAAACAACACTGGTCGTATTGGAGGAACTCAGAGTACAATGCCATCCGTTTCTTCATGACTATAGTAATTGGAGTTATGTTCGGTGTTATATTCTGGAGCAAAGGAAATGAATTGTGAGTACTATCAAATTTCCCCATTTTTTATCTATCAAACATGGATAATGTTTTGTGTTTTGTTTACTTACATAGCAATGTTTCTTTGGAAATCGACAGAAATAGACAACAAGATTTGACCAATCTGCTTGGTGCCACCTACGCTGCTGTGCTTTTCCTTGGAGCTACCAATGCTTCAGCCGTGCAGTCTGTTGTGGCAATTGAAAGAACAGTTTTCTATCGCGAGCGAGCAGCTGGGATGTACTCAGAGTTGCCTTATGCATTTGCTCAGGTAAAAAGCAATATGGTTATTGAACAAAATAACAACTTCTTGTAGATTTCAATTTATATGCTGTACAATGTTAAGCAATGAATATACAATCACACTGGATCTAAAAAACTTAAGCTTTTAGATGTACTAGTTGTGGTGTGGATCAAAATTTTATCATCTCTTCAGAGTTCACCCCAGGTCACTCGTTTTATCCTGATTTAGTTAAAGTGATATACTTGATGAGCTTCAATGAATAGTTTCAATCATAAGTGAGAGAGAGTGTAAGCCAATGAACATAAAACTACATCAAATCTAACGTATCCATTATCTGCTTCCAAGTTTAACGTGCAGCTTTGTTGTCCCAGGTGGCCATTGAGACAATTTATGTTGCAATCCAGACCTTGGTTTATTGTCTTCTGTTGTATTCGATGATCGGCTTCAGTTGGAAAGTAGATAAAGTCTTGTATTTCTACTTCTTCATTTTCATGTGCTACACTTACTTCTCAATGTACGGTATGATGGTTGTCGCGCTCACTCCAAACCAGCAAATCGCTGCTATTGTTATGTCCTTCTTCCTGAGTTTCTGGAACTTGTTCTCCGGCTTCCTCATCCCCAGACCAGTAAGTATCCAAATCTTTATATCCAAATCCTTAAGCACTCTTCTGCATAACAACAATAATAATAACAACCCATGCCTTATCCTTGCAGTTAATCCCTGTGTGGTGGAGGTGGTACTACTGGTGCTCTCCTGTTGCTTGGACTATTTATGGTATCTTCACATCGCAAGTGGGTGACATTAAGACAGATCTTGAGATACCAGGTGTAGGTACAAGTCCTGTAAACAAATTCCTGAAGGATTACTTGGGCTACGATCATGATTTCCTCATACCCGTGGTCTTCGCTCATGTTGGTTGGGTGTTACTGTTCTTCTTTGTCTTTGCTTATGGCATCAAGTTCCTAAATTTCCAGAGAAGGTAGAGGAATGAGGTTGTCTTTTAAGAACATAGTAGATTGTCGTGTTTCTTTTAGGATTGATGGCTGCATCTTACCATGGTTAGTCAAATAGGTCAGCAGAAAAACTGTTGATAAATTTTGTATTTCGTTTTCTTCCTTGTAGCTGTGCTTGGTTCGTATTCCCATTTTTTGTCATTATGTATAGTTTTTTTTGTCTCAGAATCAAGATATTGTACTTTCAACAAGAGAAATAATGTAAAATTAATTTCCTTATATATGTGATATTACGTTCTTCTTAGCCGTTGAGTGTTCCATCTGCTTTAAATTTTTGTAATTTTGTGGCTTCCCTAGTGTTGTATGCTATAATGAATCAATTTCTTGCATCAAAGTTTTAAGTAGTCTTATTGAAACGCTTCAAAAAATTTTAAAAACTATACTAAAATTAAAGAAAATAAACAAAAAAAAAAGCAATTTTACATTAAGGTAGTAAAGATAATATTTTCCCGATTCTAAAATTTTGAAAAAATTAATAATGAAAATTAAAGTATTATAATATATTAATACTACTTTAATAATTTACATGTAATAAAAATCTTATAACAAATAATAATTGACTTTAAAATGGAAAAATAAGAAAGAAATGGAATCTGTTAAGTAAATATAACAAATAAGAAGTAAAAATTAAAATTTTAGATTTATGATAGTTAAATATAATTTCTAAGTATATATTTATATTCAAAATATTTTATTTAGTATACATATAAAGTTTTGTATAAAAATATCATAATTCAAATAATTTAATAAAAAATATGAATACTAACCAAACCCATAATTAAATATTTATCCACTGACCCATAACCTATTTTCCTTAAATTCCTCTCTCTTTTCTCTCTCCTCTCATTTTTTCTTCTCTCTCTCCCTTTCCTTTCTTTTCTCCTCTTCCTTTTCTTCATTTAGATTACGAACTTCACTTTCTCCAAAAATAAAAACAAAAAAAATTATAACTTTTTCATATTAACTCCAAATCAAAACCGTAAGTACTATTACAATCCTTAGAAGGAATGGTTTGCATCAAGACTACACTTGCTAAGTAAATTTTAAATTCAAAATTTAGGTTAAATCTACATGAATTAAAAAAAATTATTATAGACTTAATTTTTATTTTAAGTTTTAGTAGTTTAACTATTAAAACTAGTTTTAAATTTATTATTCATTTATTAGTAGGTGAAAAACTTGAATTTACGCAATTTTTTTAGGGTTATTTTAAGTTTTAAAGTTAAAAAATCAAGATAAGTAAAAATTTGTCATATATTATAATATATGTATATTATTTGTAATATAATTATATATGTGTGTAATCTATTGGGTTTGACTGTTAAGTTATGATGATATGATATATTTTATTTTCTTTTCTTTTGCCATTTTTGCTTCTTTCTTCTTTTCTTCTATTCATTGCCCTGATATGTTTTCCTTTTTTTTCTTCTTTTTGCTTGTTTCTGTACATTTGCACCCCTTCCCTTCTCTTTTCATTTCCCTTTTCTTTTTTCTTATCTAACAAAGGCATGCATATATGTACAATATAAATATACTTAATAATAGTTTATGAAAGGAAAATTTTAGTATAATGCAAAGTATATATATGCATTCAAAATATAAATAGATATATATATACATATATTAATTATAGACTGTGTGAATATATATATATACATATATTGTGAGTTCATTATTTTTATATTGTTGACCACTATCAAAAAAGAAAAGAGAAAAAAAAATGAAATGACAAGGAAACTAGGAGAATATATTTTGCAAACTTATCCCTCTAGCTATATATATATATATTTGTCCATGTGAAAAAGGCTTGTGGTCTTATATTTACATATTTTGGGGTTTTGATAATTGAGGAATGGAATGAGTGGTTGGTGTAGTGAGATAAGTTGAGGATATTGAAAGAATACACCTTTGGCTGCCTTGTTTGATTCTTGAATGTAAATGATTGAACGCTTGAGTAATGAAATGACTTGATTGCTGTTGAAGAATAAGAACAGTAGATTAATCTTGGGTGGTTGATTTGATAGTTGATGGAATTGAGCTGTGCTGTATTATTATTGATTCGATCTCATATGTTGATTCATTTTAAAATTTTATTTATTCATGATTCTGTTTGTTTTGTTTGTTTGATTTTATCTAGTTGTTTTAAATTGATGGTTGTACTTACGAGAAATGAAAGCTAATTAATGCCTCTTCTATAGGGATTTTTCTTAAGTAGATCCGGTTTACATGAATGTTATTAGAGTATGGTACCCATATATATGCACAATACGGGTATTACCATTATAGAGTCTACATGGACCAGGCCCATGCTATAATTTTCCCATGTGTGTAGTCATTTTTCCATACTGTTTCCTTGTGTCGTTTACCAACAGAAAATTGTAAATTCAAAAAATGAATGGTAAGAATCCAATGTATATCTATAAGGGTTATTAAATTGCAGCCTGTAAGGATTGGAGGGAACTTCATTTAAAGCTTTTCCACGCCTTTTCAAAAGACAGTTGATGATTATTATATGGTCCCATCCAACAAAGGTAAACTATTTTCTTCAACTTTACCCTTACTAGCATAACCAAAAGCAATTTCCGTGGACATCATTGCCTATAATAGAACTGATAAATGTTGGTTATGTTCATAGCATTATGTAGTGTCATGTGAAATTGCTTAGGGGAAAAGAAAGACTAGCATTTTGGATAAAATAAGAGGGAAGACAGAAAACTGAATAAATTGCAAGGAGGAGGTAGAAATTTGGGAGAAAACATGATGACAAAGAAGCAAACGATGCAGCAGCAGCAAACTCGACAAGTGAAAAATTCAGCTGGAAGTAACAACGATACTGAGAACACGATCAGAGATGCCAAGGATGAGGAAATGGCGAGATCAGCTCTAGCTGCATTCCAACTGAAGGAAGAGGAGATTGAGAAAAAGAAAATGGAAGTTAGAGACAGGGTCCAGGCTCAATTGGGACGTGTAGGTGAAGCAACTAGGCGCTTGAGTGGGATTTGCCGTGTAAGTTGCATGTATTGATACAACGATAACTCTCAATTCTTACTTTCTCTTTAGGTGGGACTGGCTATATGGATTCTGTTTGGTTATTGTACTCTATCAAAGACCACATATCTTATCTTTTACTGTTTTTCTGCACCTTTGTGTTATGGTGGACACCTCCAAAGTTTCACAAGGTCTACCTCCGCATGTATTGATAAATGAAGAATTTATAGTTGCACAAGTTGATATCTGTTTTATGGTAAATCCAAAAATTAGGATGATTAACTGCAGCTAAATCAGACCTTCGGTTACTTCATGGCTTTTTTTTTTTATACCTCTTTTGGTCACCTTTTATGTGCTTTTAATGCTGATTTACTTTGAATTTCTCCATTTCACAATAAATTTGAAACATAGGAACTCGAAGCTCTCACAGATCCAATGAGGAAGGAAGTTGCCTCCGTGCGGAAGAAGATAGACGCAGTGAACCGGGAACTGAAACCTCTGTCACACAACTGCCAGAAGAAGGTTTCACCCTTAGCTTCTTTACTGTGCCGTCCCTGAAATTTTTCAATGTATCAATTATATTCTTGAATCTTAGTACATGTTGTGTTGATTTATCATCATTCATCACAGAACCAACTCCTTGATCTTCTTGCAAAATTAACTAGATTGTCACAGATATTAGGCTATTCACACAAAGGACACCCGTTTTGGCTGAATTTTTTGATTTCGCAATTTAGTAATGGAATTTCAAAATCTCAAAAGAATTGCCTCGTTATGAAAACTTCAGATATCACAGGATGGAACAAGTTTAGATGACATTCGGAAGGTAGTAATATTTGACGTTTTGAAAAGTTTAGATGTTCAATGGATATATTAAATAATTAGACACCACATTGAAATTTAACCCTTTTGAAGCTTAATTTACTTCACAGGAAAAAGAATACAAAGAATCCCTAGAGGCTTTGAATGAGAAAAACAAGGAGAAAGCTCATCTCATTACAAAACTAATGGAGGTAAGTCTAGTTTAATGCATAATAGAATTATTTCTAAGCAAATATTACAACAACAAACATTAAATGGACCATCTTATTCCAATTTGGCTTCATTTCCTTTCACCAACTTTCTCAGCTGGTTAGTGAAAGCGAAAGACTGAGGACTAAGAAACTGGAAGAGCTCAGCAAAAGTATAGATATTTTACACAAGTAATAGCAGAGTAGATCAGGCAGGTGAGCTACTTAGTTCTATCATTCCAGCGGCATGGTGTTCCTTCTTGGGGAAGCCAGTCCACGTTACGTCATTGATGTTTTGCTTGTTCTTCAGCATTCATTTTTTATGTAGAATGGGGAGGTGCAGAGAAGTATCTGATTTTTTTTGTTCTCTTTATGCTGTATGTTTTATGTATTTGAAGTGACATGCTTCAAACGTGGGGAGTACTTCTCTTCTAGCTGTTTTATCAAAAGAGTGATAGAGCAATGCTGATTCATGTTATCTTGAAAGATTACTTCAACATGTCTTGACAAGTTTCTTTTGTTCGATGTGTTAAGTAATAAATACAAAAACCCATACTATATCTACAAACTTAAGTTTAGATAAGATAGTTGTGGTGTTAGTTATAGTGCTAGCGATAACATAGTATTAGAGCAGGAGGTCTCGGCTTCGAATCCTTGTACAGTTATTTCACCTTTATTTAATTGATGGGTTTAGTAAAAGTCTCAATTCACAAGTGAGGCTGAGGGGATGTGTTAAATAATAAACATAAAAACTCACGTCATATATATAAGCTTAAACTTTTAGATAAGATAATTATGATGTTAGCCATAATACTGTGGTTTGGTCAAATCATCTACTTATCTGATGTATGAAAACTGCAGGTATCTAGCTATGACTTCTGATATAGCAGTAAGCCTATGATTTAACTAAAATGTAAGACGGTATGGCCATTTGCACGATTGTTCAACTGATAATGGGAAGAAAAAATTGACCACAGGAATTGGAGTACGTTATTCTATCAAGTAACACACATAAAAGTCGAAGGGCACATCTGTGAGCTTAAGTTTTAAAATCAATTGGTTGGGAAGCTAAATTCAACATGATGTTAAGGCAAAAGTTCCTCGAATTCTCATATCGTCAACCATTCATCTAAGACGTTCATTTGATGGGCTTAATCTAAGTCTTAATCCATAAGTGAAGGGAATGTTAAGTGATAAATCTAAAAGCCCACGCCATGCCTGTGAAATTAGACCTTTAGACCAACTTATTGCAGAGCATATTCCAGTAACATATGTAAGCGTACAAACATGAAAATCATTTACCCACGGTGTTCGGTGCATTAATCCCATAGACAGCCATCAACAGTCTATTCCTCTTTTTCTCAGTACAATTCTACCAGTAACAGAGGTGCATATCTAGGATTCATTTCGGTTCAGCCGACATTATATTCAATATAGCTCAGAACAATAGATAATATCTTCCCAATGAGCTCATTTGCATTATCTCTTCCAATGGAAACTTCAAGTACCTACTGTATACTCATGCACCAAGAAAATAGTAGCCACCTTCAAATTAAATCCGCAATAGTTCTTTCTTTATTCGGCAATGAGTTGCCCTAGCTTTTCCACTACTGCATTCATCTCCTCGTCTTGCCTGTCTCTCATCTTCTCCCTCAATTCTCTTGCCTTTTCCCTGACTTCCTTTCCTTTTTCTTCCACTACCACTTCTCTGATCACCTTAGCCACCTCCTCCCCTTTAAGCTTTCCGTCTTTTTTGCTGACCTCCAAGCCAACCCCAATTTCCACCACCATTTTGGCATTCAGTGGCTGATCAAGCTGCATCGGCATAGCTATAATAGGCACGCCAAACAGGATTGCCTCAAGGGTCGAGCCCCAGCCGCAGTGACTGACGAATCCTTTGGTATTGTGATGACTCAGTATTGTAGCTTGTGGAGCCCAACCTCCTACAATCATTCCGCGATTACCAACTCTATCTCTAAATCCATCTGGCAATGCATTTTGCACCAACATTTTCTCGTTTCCGTGAAACCTGATCACCCAAATGAACTCCATACCGCTTAGCTCTAAACCATATGCAATCTCCTCAATCTCTTCTCTTGAGAGGAAGTACTCGCTTCCAAATGAAACGTACACAACTAAACCCAGGTTTCTCTCTTCCAGCCATTCCATTATTTCTGCTTCAGCATCTCCTCTGCTCTTCCCCTGCTCTTGAATCAAGGGGCCGACTGTAGCAATCTCTTTTCCAACTAGGTCCTCCAAATAGCTCATATATTTGTCTTCTATTTCTCTAGATGACTTCATCAAAATTATTTTTGATGAGCTTTCCATACATCCTGACATTCTCTCATAGTTGGTGATAACCCCGTTCGCCGTATCCAGCAAGAATACCATCAATTTCTCGCACTCGGTTTCTGGATAAGTCAAGGCAGGAAATGGGTACCCTTTGCTAGAATTGTTGCTTCCATAATGGATCAAGAAAGAACAAATAGCTGCACTGCAGGCCAAGAAAAGAAGTGCTTTAATATTCACTTCATTAGCAGCTAATGGCACCCACGGTTGGAGAAAATCATAGATGACAAGGCTTGGTTTCACGGCCTTCAGGATTTCAGTGAAAGCAGGTTTTGATGAATCAAAGGCAGTTTTGAGTATGTTCAGTAAGTGTGGAGGGAGGTCTTTGGTTGTGTGGTAACAAGGGGGGAGTTCAGGAAAGTGAGGAAGCTCAAGATCAACGCATTCGATTGAAGAACAGAGCTGAGGCAGAGTGTCTCTAATCGGCTTCAAGTTTATCGGTGTGGAACAAAAGTAAATATGGAATTTTCTCCTTGCTAGCTTCTTGGCTAGCTCTAGGAATGAAGATATGTGGCCATGAGCAAGCCATGGTAACATTAGGATGCTTCTTTGAAGCGGTTCCATAGGAAAGTCTAAACTACCAAGTAATTGTAGAAGTAATGCTGTTTATGTAGTTGAAATAATAGTGAGATATGCTTTGACAGGTTCTAAAAAGATCAAGAGATAACCAATTTCTTTCCCTTTCATGGACACATGGATTAGAATATTTCTTGATGTGTTTGCAGTTTGCATATTGAGACAAAACATCTAAACAACATTGCAAGACTGATGGATGCTACATTGATGCTTCAATTCCTTTAGCCAAGTTGTGTTCGTGGAATTGTGTTCTGATAGTGTCCTGGAAGACAGGGAATTTTCAGAATCATATGCTTTACATGTTGCATGGACACTTTGGTGAGCAGTTGCATGCATATGCCCCGCGACATGCATCGGATAAAGGTAACGGAGTGTCCTGTTTAACAACACAAAAAAAATTAAGAAAAGAGAGAGAGAGAGAGAATTAATGACATGCCTAATCCGAGTATCTCGAACGGTTTAAAGTGGGTATTAAATGTTACAAAATAGATTTTGCTTATAAAATTTTTTAATCAATAATTTAAAAAAAATTATATTTTGTACATTACAATTTTTAAGTTGAAACTTTGTGATTTTAAATACAAGCGATGTATTGAGAAATTTACTTGTATAATAATGCCAATAAATATAATTTAATTTGATCAATATAATAGACATTTAATCAAGTTGGCTTAACTTGTAGCCAATTATTTTACACCAATACTCAATAAGATAGTCAAATTTGTTCCAAATCTCCAATTTAATTTATATGGTTTATCTTATTTTTTTATTGTTTTATATTTTTATTGAAATTTAGAATATTTATATCTATTATAATTTATATTTACAAATAATATTAACTTATGATATGATTTTGGATGTAAATAATCATTAATATTTTAATTTAGAATAAAAAGTAAAAATAAAAAATAAAAAACTCACAAGATATTTTAAAACCAATAAATTTTACAAATAGAGATTTCATGATTACAAGTTTTATTAACTTCCAAATTTTTGGAATGTATCCTTATAGAATAAAGTATAAGCCTACACATTAGGCACCCCCATTACCATCCACCCATATCTTATACCTAATTCGAGACTTAGGTAGTATTTAGTTACTGGTATTGAATAGTACAAAATAAAAAAAACTAGACAAAGAAAATTGTTGTATTACATTTGGTTTATTTAGTATAGAACAAGGATTTTTGTGTTGTCCATTGTTTGGAATTGCGAAGTACTGTATTGAACATAGTAAATTTGACAATTATACCATTTTAATAATATCATGGTTATTTATACATATTTGATATTATTATAAGAAAATACTATTTGAAGAGATTATAAATTATATAAAATAATTCGTGAATTCCATTGATTGAAAAAAATTAATAATTCATATTATAAACTATAATAATTTTTTTTATATTTAATAATATAACATGTTATTAGTAATTTTTAAAAATTGTTGTAAAAAATTATAAATTATATTTAATGTTAATTATATTAATATCATAACAAATTAATATATATTGCATTACAATAATATGCTTTAATTTTTTGTAACTATAATTGTATTTAAATTATAATACTTTGATGCATTTTGTAAATTCCAATAATAAATAAATTAAATCAATATCCTCATTATAAATGACGATAATATAAGAACTACCCTTTAATAAAACAACATCTTCATCAAAATAAAATTCAACACTCTAAATAGGCTCTTGAAAATAATAATATTAAATATATTTATTTATATAATATATGTTTATATAAATAATATTATACATATAATGATATAATTTAATAGAGAATAATATTAAATGAAAAAAATTAAATTTAAAAAAAAAAGATTAGAAAAATTTGTATATATCCTAGCTATTTTGATTGACTAGTCTAAGGCTAATTGGAAACTAATGCATGCTAAAGACGAACAAAATATTTAACATATTTAATGGAAATTAAATTTTTATAAAATTTTAAAAACATTGAGAAATCAAATAAAATAAAAAGATTGAGAAGTTAAATAAAAAAATAAATAATGCTAATAACTAAAAGTTTACTTTTTCCTATATATAACAATCAAACGAAATAACAAAACGACAATAATAGGAGAATGCCATCGTAAACTTGCTATTGTTTTGTTTATGGCCAATGTTGTTGTGTTGTTAAAATGGCAATGCTAATGTCGCTTTTGACATTGGAAAAAAAAAAATCTACAATGGAATTGAGTTCTGGTTTTTATTTTCTTTTAATATTTAAAAATATTTTTAGAAATTAGGATCCTAATTCTTTGAAATCAATGATTTCAGCTTTAAGGAGGAATTTGATTTTATTTTAGGTGGAATCGCAATTCTATTTCACTCTCCTTATTTAAATAAACTTTTTTAACTTTATTAATATATATTTATTATATCCAAAATTGAGAAGATTTCTTTTATAAATACCACTATATCATTTTATTTAATTCCATTTCGTATATATTTTTAAAGACAAGAATTGACTTTGCATTGCATTATTGATTTCATTCTATTATATTCTAATGCATTTTATTTCAAATCATTCGTATATATCAAATGTGATATAATTTATTAAAGAATCACATCTTGATTTTTACGTAATCAAGCTATAAGATAGGTGTAAGATTTGTTGAATATAAAGTTAGGTGCAATTTTCAATTGTTTTTTTTCCCCTCATTTATAAAGAAAACGTGCCTTACGCCTACCATTTTCAAAACTATTTATTTATAGGAATCACTGTCCATGTATTTTTCTCCTTCATTTTTATGCTAGTTTGATAAAATTAATAAAAATAAGGTATACCAATTACTCTATATATAGTAAAAGAAATGATAATAGGGTGTTTAAAGGTACTTATTAAGATATCAAAAGGAAACTTTCCTCAATTTCATTTACTTTTTTTTTTTATTAAATATGTAATCAACGTTTAAAAGAGAAAAAAAAAAAAAGGTATTATAATCTTAACAAGTTATAAAATTTTCATTTACTTGGATGTCCTGTCGCGTTTCCTAAATCATGTTCCCATTTGTTCTCTATCAATGACATCACCACGATGAGCTAATGCTAAATGTGATTAAATAGTGTTATTTATATTTATGATTATTCTAGAAATGTGATATTTCCACACCAAAAATTTAATACTTGTCCGTTATTAAACAGCAAAAAGAAAAAAGATATGGATTTATTTATTCACTATTTTATAATGTTTAAAAAAAATTTCAACGTTTTTCAAAGTTCATTAAAAATTCCATCCATCATTAATAATTGATATAATAAAATAATATTATTAGATATGTTTTATTAAATATTTAATAAAATTTGCAAAAAATACTACCTGGAAATTGTTGATTTGCTGAAAAATAGACAAAGAGGTAACCCGACGAGGACGATGAGTAGTTTAATCTCCTTATTGAGCTTCTAGATCTTGTTGGCCCTTTATCACTGCATTTTAGACTTGTATGACGCGAACTATTATGGACTTTAAGCTTTAGTCTTTTTGGTTTTGGGCCTTATCTTATTTTAAATATGTTTCTATTGATGAGGTTTTACCATCCAACTTATTAGATATATTTACAAAACTACCATGGAAGTTTTGAAAAATTAATTAAACGATTTCATAATTCAAAATTGAAAAAAAAAAATAACAAGTTGACTACGTTTACCAAAATTAACAACCGATCTTGAAAACTAAAAATTAAATTAAAATCCATTTTTAATGTATTCCATTTAGTGGATTGTCATGATTTTTTTTCCCTCATAATATTTCATCAACAACAACATTTGCGAAACCAAAATTAAACCGATCTTGGAAATATGCTGGCTCTTATTATAGATTTAAAAATATATCAAAAAATATAAAAATTGTTATTTCTTAGGTTTTGCAAAGAAATTATCATTTTATAGTAATAGAAATTTTATAAAACAATTATTCATTCCATTATATGGAATCAACTAAATATATTGTTAGATAAATAGATGGTATAGAAAATTTAAAAGAAATCACTAAAAGCCTTATAGTTGAATTAGTAGGAATATTATTCTCCTTTTTATTTATATGATATATAGTTAGAAAAAGAAAAAAAAAAAAGAAAATCTAAAGGGAACCTTGATCATGAAAGTCTAAGACCACGTTCTAAATCTAAAATAGAAAAGAGATTTGCCTACTTTCCTTTAATGTTTTTGAAATTGTTGTCGTTGAGGATGATCTTTTTATACATCCTATTTATAGGGCTCCCATGATTGTGGATGTGTATCACCCGACCTTGAGTCCTATTAACTTTTCCATATTATTATTATTGGATTAGTGGAATGGTACTGATGTGGATAACCAGGTCCCTAACAATAGAGTTGAAAAAGAGGATCGACGAATAAGGCGAAACCTCTATAAAATCCTCCACCTAATCTTCTTACCTCATCTTTGAATTTTTGTCATTTATTTATTTATTTATTGTACATTGTTCTTGAACATTTATTATAAGCCAAAAAAATATCTTCAGGGGTTGTGCTCTTGTTTGAAGTATTTTTAAAAATGTTAATTTTCAATAGATATCAATTCACCCCTAACCCTACACCACCACCTAACAATCCCACACAACTAGATCTAGTTGTGCATTCAGACAACATCATAAAAGTTGAAAATAGTTCAAATGCTAAGAATTTACTTTTTTCTACGATTGGACGATCTAAATTTTATCTAATTTCCTCTTGTAAAATAGCTAAGGAAATTTAGGACATGCTAGAGTAGACCTATGAAGGCATGGAGTCCATTAAGGAAATCGGGATTAACTCATTAATGCAACAATATGAAACATTCTAAGTTTTATCGAATGAAGAGATTAAAGATTCATTTAGTAGATTTACTGCAATTACTAATGCGTGTTCTTCTCTTGGTAGAAATTTGGACAATGATAAGTTTGTTTGTAAGATATTAAGGATTCATCGTAAGGTGTGGAATGCAAAGAAAACAACAATAGAGGAGGCATGCGCTATGAATAGGTTAACCTTGAGTTAATTGTACATCAAACTAATGGTGTATGAAGCTAACTTCCTCGAGGTAGAGAGTACCTCAAAGGAACTAAAGAAGATATCCATTGTGTTCAAAACTCAAGATAATCAAGAAAAGATGTAAGAAGTCATTTTCTAAAAAATTCAAAGCTAACAAGACTAGTAGTAGTGATGCAGGAAAGTGATTTAAAGAAAAAGAAGAAAAGAAGAAAAAGGAGTTGGTGTGCTATAAGTGTAAGAAACTAGGGCACATTAAATATGAGTGTCTAATCCTCATCAAGAAACTAAAGAAGTACAAGAAGAGAAGCAAGTCCTTGCTTGCAACATGGAGTGATCTAGATGAGTTAGAGAATAATTCAAAACATACTGATGATGAGAATGAGGAAGTAAACATCTATTTGATGGTGCTATCAAAGGTAAGCATAGAATTTGAAACAAAGTGTGAATCTAAGGAAGAACTACCTAATGATATTTATATTGAAATAAGTAAACTATTAAAAGCTCTTTCTAAGATTAATAAAAAGATTTTACAAGTTGGTGCTAAAAATAAGGCGTTAAGAGAAGAAAAAGATGCATTAGTGCAAACTAATAAACTTCTTGCAAATGAAAATGGCATACTTAAGAACGATAACAAAGGTTTATATGTTTCTAAGCACGTTTTAGTAAATGAAAATTTGATCCTCAAGGATAAGATAAAAGGAGTAATAGTAAGAGTAGATGAGTTGTCTAAATCGATTGAAAAAATGTTTCAAAAATTGAATGAAAGTGATAGAAAACTCCAAATTTCAATGTCATCACAATGTGTTGATCAACCTAAAGTTAGCTTGGGTTATGACAAAATAGACTCGTCCAAAGCTACCAATAAGACAAATTTTGTAAAACCCAAAATGGAACCAGTTTGTAAACAAGTTTGATCTATTTGTGGTGTGTATGGGAGTATGAAGCTAAGCTTAAAGTGATATAGTACCTCAATAGTAGCTATCGGAGCCATATATTCACAAGTTTAGAGTTGAAAGAAGATGTTATTGTGAAATTTAGTGATAATAGTAAAGGTAAAATAGTTGCAACAGCTACAATTGGCCTTCCTCCTCATACACTAAATCATGTTTCTCTTGTGAAAGGTCTAAAGCATAACCTACTTAGCATTAGCTAGTTGTGTGACAAATGATATAAAATAATTTTTGAACAAAACAAATGTATAGGATACGATTTAAATGGATCTAAGTTGTTTGAAGGTTTTTACAAAAAGAATGTTTATTTAATAAAACCGTCCCTTGAAAGCCAAACCCCTCACTAGGCATCTCTTAGAAGAAAGGATTTTCATCCTAAAATACAAAAGACAAAGGGATCAACTTACTACCCCTATGGGCTGAACGAGAAAAGGAAATATTTTCTTAAGAAAATCCAGGGAACAAAATCTTTAATCATGATCACAATTTGAAAACTATCCCTAGAAAGCCACCCCTCTCATTGGACAGAATTTTCATCTTACAATAAAACGAACAAAGAAATCAACTCACTACCACCACAAAGCATTATGAAATAAAATATATTGTTAAGGAAATCTATTGAGAATGATGTGGACACAGGTTGATACACGGTTGTGTATCATGTCAGGCACGACCGTGTGAGACAGTTGTGTGAGAAACCTGGATGATTCCCAGAAACGTACACGGTTTCTTATACGGCCAGGAGGCATGGTTGTGTGTTCTGTCAAGATCTCTCCCAGAAGCAGACACGGTTGCAGGCACGGCCAGGAGACACGGCTGTGTATTACGCCGTATATTACGTTCGAAATATGGTTTAGATATGGTTTATCTTTGTATAACTGTTTTGATTATTTGTGATTTAGTTTTGGATATAATTTAGAATTATCTAGCTGTGTATATATATTCAAATATCACAATTTGTTATTTAGAAAAGATATGTAGCTATCTATAGCCTTGAGTTGTATATAACTTTGACAAAGGATGAATAAAGAGAGCTTCTCCATTTTCTTGAATTTTATCATGGTATCAGAGCCTTGATTAATACAAACACGATATGGCAGGAGAAGAAAAGAAATCGTTGTCACCATACACGTTGTATGCGAATGACAATCCTAGAAATATAATAACCCAGGTGCAATTGAAAGAAGATAATTATGATGAATGGTCTAGAGCAATTCGGACTGCTTTGAGAGCTAAGAAGAAATTTGGTTTTCTCACTGTGAATCAGCCTGACGAAGATTCGGATGAGTTAGAAGATTGGTGGACTGTGAATTCCATGGTTGTATCATGGATAATGAATACAATCGAGCCAACGGTGCGATCCACTTTAACGCACATGGAGATTGCAAAGGACTTGTGGGAAGACATTAAAGACTGTTTTTCTGTGACTGATGGTGCACGAGTACAGCAGTTGAAGGCGGAACTTGCAAATTGCAAATAGCAAGGAATGTCACTCATGAGTTATTATGCGAAATTGAAACAATTATGGGAAGAGCTGGCAAATTATGATGTGATATCTGCATGCAAATGTGGGGGTTGCAAGTGTAACATTGCAACTAAAATAACTAAGAAACGAGAAGAAGAAAAACTTCATCAATCTCTAATGGGGTTAGACAATGCATACAACATAGTGAGGACAAACATTCTGAGCACGATACCGTTGCCCGGTGTAAGTAAGGCATATTCATTAATGTGCCAAGAGGAAAGGGTTCGAAATATATCCAAAGAAAAGGAGATTAAGAACGAGGCTGCTAGTTTTATGGTTCAAACCAATATAGGAATTAAAGATAAAAGTGTTGTCTACACACATTGCAATAGAGAAGGACATGACTCCGAGGGATGCTTTCAGCTTATCGGCTATCCTGCTTGGTGGGGTGATTGGCCTAAAACAGTTGGTAGAGGTCGAGGAAGACAGTCAGGAGGCAGAGGCCGTGGCAAGATGACAGGAAGAGGACGGAGTAGAGCTCGAGTTAATGTTGCTCAAGTGATTGAAGAGCCCAACACAGAAACAAAGGAGGTTGCAACTCCTAGAACGTTGACGAATGAACAATGGGCAGCAGTCATGAGCTTGTTAAACACTTACAAATCAGGGAGTAGTGAGAAGATGACTGGTAAGGAAAATTCCATTTGGATAATTGATTCTGGAGCTACGCAACATATGACAGGAAATTCAGGCTATTTATCTAGCTTGAAAAACATATTAAGCTATCCAATTGGCTTGCCTAATGGAGAACAAGTGCTGGCATTGCAGGAAGGGTCTGTTTGCATGGGGAAGAACATCCAACTAGATAATGTTCTTCATGCTCCAGGATTACATTGCAATTTGATCTCTGTGTCACAATTAGTTGATGAATCGAAATGTAATGTATGGTTCACTGATAAGCTTTGTTTGATACAGGACCACACTTTAAGGATGGTGATTGGAGTGGGTGAACGTTGTAAGGGGCTATATTATTTCAAGAAGGAGCCACCAATTCAGGCACTTCAGTCTCGGACACTGACTTCTATTGAACTTTGGCATAGAAGGATGGGGCATCCGTCTCCAAAGATCGTAGGTTTAATTTATGGAAATAAGACTCAATTAGATTCAAATAAACCTTGTGATGCTTGTTTCAAAGCAAAGCAAACCAGAAGTGTGTTTTATTCTAGTGATAGTAGAGCTGGTGAATTATTTGAACTTATTCATTATGACTTGTGGGGACCTTATAGAGTCTCTAGTTCTTCTAATGCAAATTACTTCCTCACAATCGTTGATGATTTTTCTAGATGTGTGTGGATATATTTATTGATTGCTAAAACTTAAGTAGGATATATCTTGCAAAATTTTGTCGCTATGGTTTGTAGGCAATTTGATAAGAACGTTAAGATGGTAAGAAGCGATAATGGAAGTGAGTTCATAAGCTTGAAAGGTTATTTCTTAAACAATGGGATAATACATCAAACTTCGTGTGTGGGAACACCACAACAAAATGGGCGAGTGGAAAGAAAGCATCGACATATACTTAACGTGGCTCGAGCATTGCGATTTCAAGCTAACTTGCCAATTGATTTTTGGGGGGAATGTGTGTTAACAGTTGGGCATTTGATCAATCGCACTCCTTCTCAAGTGCTAGGAGGAAATCACCTTATGAAATTTTGTATGGTAAGCCACCTGATTATCGCTACATTCGTACATTTGGGTGTTTATGCTATGCACGGAGTTTGAATCGTGAAAAGGATAAGTTTCCTAGTCAAAGTCATAAATGTATTTTAGTGGGCTATCCATTTGGACAGAGAGGTTGGAGATTGTATGATTTAGAAACATGACGCTACTTTGTGTCTCAGGATGTAGTTTTTCATGAAAATGAGTTTCCATATGTAGATGCGTGTGTACAAATGAGCAAGGATAATACAGTGTAATCTCAAATAAATGAGTGCGTTGATGAGGGAGAAACTGATCTAATCGGGGCAGAGGGAAAAGACCTCACAGAACTTGCTGATGAAACTAACGAGCAATTGAATGATGCTCAAAATGATAATGCTGAAGTCAGGGAGGGTGATGCATCACCAGAGGTCAGATTGGAGAATGTAGAAGAAGGTTTGTTGGTCCTTGGTCGTGGCCTTCGCTTTAAGAAAATTTCTACACGGTAAAAAGATTGTGTGACTTATGCTGCTCATAGTAATAGCCCCTCTGCAGGTTTAGCCAAACCAGCATCATCCTCAGGTATGTCCTATAACTTAGCTCAATATGTAAATTACACAAATTTCTCACCACGTCATCAAGGTTTCTTAGCAGCCATAACAATCAACATGGAGCCGAAATTCTTTCATCAGGTAGTGAAGGATGCACGTTGGAGAGAAGCTATGCAAAAAGAGATTGATGCACTTGAACAGAATAGAACATGGACTCTGGTTGACTTACCACAAGGGAAGAAAGCAATTGGTAGCAAGTGGGTATACAAAATTAAGTATAGTTCTGATGGCACAATTGAGCGATACAAAGCGCGTTTGGTGATTCTTGGAAATAATCTGTTGTGTCTAATTTTTTGTATTCCCATTCCTAATCCGATCTAGACTAGACCCTATGCTCATCTAATGTAAATCCTCGACTTGAGTTAAGAATTTCGTTTGATTTTTGGAGTCGCCAACCAACTGTTGTTGGGAAATATTGAATTAAGACTAAAGGAGCGGATTAGTCTTAATTTGGACCACTAGTCGTTGTGATTTCCTCTTCTCGTTTTTGAAAAGAGGAAAAGGGAAAACCAGAGTTTCTAAGTCCGGAAGCTAACTTATTAAAACCTTACGGTTACCACCTAATCTCCTAAAAATTGTTCCCATTTAGAAATGTGTTTTATTGTGTTTCTGTTACTTTTTATTATATTTTTTATTATTCTAAGAAAATGATTTTTTATTTCATTTTATAGGTTGACCCAAATGGGTGCCTACGTACTTGCTAGTTAGGATCAAACAAGCCGTAGTTCACTTTTCTGAAAACCTTAAATGTGTTTGTAAATTTTAGTTTTGAAATCTCTTTTGATTTATGTTTTTACCATTTTTGGGATTTTTTCTAAAAAATCTAAGCCTAAACTTTAATATGATTTTTGAAAATGATTTTTAGAGAAAAACATCAATTTTGGATTTATTTTAAGAAAATGATTTATTTTAAGTGCTAAAACTCATTTTTATGATTCTTTTGAATTTTTTTTATTTTTTATGATTTTTTTTATTCTTTTACAATTTTTTTTATAATTTTTCTAAGTTTTTGTAGTTTTTTTTTATTATTTTTTATGATTTTTATTAAAATTTCCATAATTTTTGTGAATTCTTGTTAAGAATTTTATGCCAAGCTATTATCTATCCTATTTTGAAATCTAAAGTGTTATTATTATCTTCCTAATATTTTTATTGTTTTTCCACATTTTTATTATCATTTATTTTTCTTTTTATTTATTTTTTTCTACATTATTAAATCTTAAAAACCTAATTTCTACATTTTCCTACTTATGGAAATAAAACATAAAGCATAAATAAATAACTAATTAAATAACCAACAAATAAATAATCAAATAATAAATCAAATAAATACAAATAAAATAAATAAACAAAATTCGAAAAAATGAATAAAAAATCCAAAAATTTCGACTTACCTGGATCCGGGTTGGTGCGCGGGTCGGGTCGGTCGGGTCGAATCGGGTCGGGTAGGATCGATCGGACATGACGGCGGAGATGGCTCGTTCATGGCGTTTCAGTGGTCTTTCGCAACGGGTGAGGTGTTAAATCCTAGCTTCTTAAGGGTGCTGAATCCAATGGTGGCGGTGGTTTGCTCTCAGAACGTCTCCTGGTGGTGGCTCAGCTTCGATCGGTGATCGCGATTTTGGTTCTCCTCCGGTGCTCTCTGATTTGCTCTCTTTTCTCACTTTCTCTCAATTCTGATCCGTGTTTTGGCTTCCCCCACTCCTCCTCTATTTATAGGCATTTGAAATCGAGCTGGATAAGCTCAGATTTCCACCGATTGAAGCAAATCGAATCGACGGTTAAATAAACCAACTCCGATTCGTGTAAATCCTTTGATTTGTTGAGATTTGATTCCAATTGGATGATGTTTATCTCAATTCTGTTGAAGATCTGTTGGATTTGTGCAAAAAATCGAATCGAAACGACCGAAATTCGAATTTTTCCCCTCGCCGGCGATCTTGGACCGAGGTTGAAGACGATCACGCGCTCGGCGCGAGTGTTTCCTCCAGCTAATCGGATGCTGCCACGTGTCCTGGATAAGAAAAAAAACTCAAAACGCGGAAACTGCCTCCCCCGCAATTCGAACCTACGATCGAGCCCCCCTGCGCGCGCCTTAACCTGTGATCTGAACCAACTGGGCTAGCCCATTTTCCTGATTTTTCTAATTTCGCAAATTGCATATATGCAATGCGATTTTTTTTTTGTATTTTTTGAAATTTCAAAAATTTGCAAAAATTATTTACTATTTATTATTGCCATTTCTGAAATCATTTTTCAAAATTGATGTTTTTTCCTATTTGTTTTTATTTTTTGAATATTTTTATTATTTATGCTAAATTAGGAAAAATTGGAAAATGATTATTAGTGATTATTATTGATTCCTAGGGCAAAAATGGGGTGTTTACATAATCAAGTTGAAGGGATAGATTACAATGAAACTTTTGCCCCAGTAGCAAAAATGGTTGCGGTGCGCACATTTCTTTCTGTAGCAGCGGCTAACGGTTGGGGACTGCATCAAATGGATGTCCAGAATGCCTTTCTTCATAGAGATTTGGCAGAAGAAGTTTATATGAAAATGCCTCCTGGATTTCATACTCATCAACCTGGAAAAGTGTGTCGTTTGAAGAAGTCTCTTTATGGCTTACGACAAGCATCGCAATGTTGGTTTGCAAATTGGCTGAAGCACTAAAACAGTATGGTTTTTGTCAATCTCGTTCAGATTATTCCTTGTTTACTTTGATACAAGATAAAATGCAATTGGCTGTCTTAGTGTACGTGGATGATCTCATCATTGCTGGAAGTAAACCACACTTGATAGATGAGTTCAAAACATATTTGAATCGGTGTTTTCATATGAAGGATTTGGGTCCTTTGAAGTATTTTTTGGGCATTGAAGTAGCTAGAAATGACGAAGGCATTTTTTTGTGTCAACGAAAATATGCCTTAGACATCATTAATGAAGCCGGGTTACTAGGTGCTAAGCCCTCAAGATCTTCGATGGAGCAAAATCACCATCTTGCACTTGCCAAAGGTGAATTGGTGCGTGATCCTGAACAATATCGGAGGCTGGTAGGACGCTTGATTTATTTGACTTTCACTCGACCTGAGTTATCGTATGGTTTTCATATTTTAGCTCAGTTTATGCAACAACCAAGAAAAGAACACTGGGATGCAGCGTTACGTATAGTTCGATATTTAAAAGGTAGTCCTGGACAAGGTATTCTTCTCAAAGCTGAGTGCAATCTTGAGTTGACAACCTATTGTGATTCAGATTGGGGAGGTTGTCCCTTGACTCGAAGATCACTTACCGGGTATTTTGTCTTTCTTGGAAACTCTCCAATTTCCTGGAAGACCAAGAAACAACATACTGTTTCTCGTTCTTCAGCTGAAGTAGAATATCGATCTTTGGCAGGCACGGTTTGTGAATTGAAATGGCTTAAAGGATTGTTGCTGTGCTTAGGCGTGCATCATGATCAATCTGCTACCCTGTTTTGTGATAGTCAAGCTGCAATGCATATCGTTGCAAATCCTGTTTTTCACGAACGCACAAAACATATTGAGGTTGATTGTCATTTCGTGCGTGATGAAATACAGGCCGGACTGATCAAAACCATTTATGTTCGCAGCACTGAGCAGTTGGCAGACATCTTGACAAAGGCTTTAGGACGAGAGCAATTTCAATTTCTTCTTCGCAAGATAGGCATTCGTAATCCTCACGCTCCACTTTGAGGGAGGGTATTGAGAATGATGCGGACACAAGTTGATACACGGTTGTGTATCATGTCAGGCACGGCCGTGTGAGACAGCCGTGTGAGATAGCCATGTGAAAAACCTGGATGATTCCTAGAAACGTACATAGTCTCTTACACGGCCAAGAGACACGGCCGTGTGTTCTATCAGGATCTCTCCCAGAAGTAGACACGGCTGCAGGCACGACCAGGAGACATGACCGTATATTATGCCGTGTATTACGTCCGAAATATGGTTTAGATATGGTTTATCTTTGTATAACTGTTTTGGTTATTTGTGATTTAGTTTTGGATATAATTTAGATTTATCTAACTGTATATATATTCAAATATCACAATTTATTATTTAGAAAAGATATGTAGCTATCTATAGCCTTGAGTTGTATATAACTTTGACAAATGATGAATAAAAAGAGCTTCTCCTTGAATTTTATCAAAATCCAAGGAAAATTTTTTCATCATGATCGTAATTTGAAAACAATACCCCAAAAGTCAAGGTGATCTCTCGCAAGAACTAATGCTAAACTGTATCAAGCAAACTGCATCCAAACACGATTATTGACCAATCTCTAAGAAGAACCAACAGATAACTGAATGTTCAATTGGATCTGTCATATTAAGCTAACGAAGGACAACCCAGAAAAATTGAACTTTGATTGTCCACTAAGTAGTATGTGAGAGGTTTATCAAAGAGCAAATAATAGCTTGTTAAACTCGTGGTTCTATATAAAATCATCAAACGATATATAGAATCGAAATATAAAATTAAAATATAAAAATATAAATTTCTACAATTTATATAAAATATCTTAAAAAAATTATTGATACATTTACCATAGTTATAAAAAACATAAAATATAATATAGAAATAAATAAATTTAATATAAATTTTAATTATAACTCACAATAAAAGTTATATATTTATAGTATAAATAAATTAGTATAATTTATCATGCTAATGTATAAAACTATAATATAAATAATAGTAATAGTACTAAAATGAAATGATTTACAAGATAAATTATAATAATAAAATGCAAAAAAAAAAAAAATTTGTTAACTACCTTTTTATTGTTAACGCTCTCTTTTTACTATAACCATCATCGCTACCATCTTTGTTGTCAAAGTCAACATTATTATTAATACCATTATCAATTATGTTCTTATATTTTAATTCTAAATATTTCAAATAATCAATAATATTCATATATTATAAAAGCAAAATTATATTTTTTAGTCTTTAGTTCAATTAACTTTAATAGTTGGTTAACAACATAAAATTCTACTGATTATATATATATATAACGAGTTTATATGAAAACGATTTTATACTTGAATTAATTCAAAAGGACATCATAAATTCATAAAATCACATATATATATATATATATATATATATATATATATATATATATATATATATAATTACGATTTTGACAACTATAATATCAAGAAAACAAAATTCCAACAATAACCGGAGCCTTTCAAATAATATTGGAGCGAACACTAAACATCAATAAAATTATAACAAACTTGCATGAAATAACGACAAACAAAGCTCCACATGGAATAAATAAATAAAAGCACCGATTAGAATTGCAAGTATTCATCCATGGATCATCCTCGGAGCCGAGATCGATATTGAAATTCAAGTACTCATCGAAGAATGCAAAAGAAAATCGATCTCGGAAGTAAAGAAGATTGCCAAAACCCAAGCGAAAGCAGATAAACTCAACAAAATCAATATAAATCACAGAACATCAGATACAGATATGGTGGAAGCCTAATAAAGCCCAATCAGAAATTCTATCATGACATCACCACAAGTTTGCAGAGAACTGACAATGAAACGGGTGCATATATATAAGAGAAGGCCTCTATAATGGCGGTTGAGATTAAACACACTATGCTGTTGCTATCAGCAGTGGATATACATTCGTTGAAGTCGGTGGGTGGGTTATCCATCTTTATCATTATCTGCCTTTTTTTTTTTTAATAATAATTATTATCATTTATTGATACTTTACATGATAAAATGGAAATGTTTGTGGTTTCAATGAAAACTCCCTCCTTCCTGATCTATTTTTTTTCATTCTCCCTTTTTTTCTTTATTTTCCTACACACCAAGTTTACTGTTAGTCAAATTTCAAGGACAGAGAAAATAAGAAAAATACAAAACTAAATAGCCCCTCTTCCATATATAGATTATTATCATGATTGTTTACTAATACCAGCATCCTAGTGAAATCGCCAAGGTCTTAAACCTAATTTTTTTATTTCTTTAATTTTTAGTCCATACCAAGTCCAGTCCACTTAATGTAAACTTCTTGATGAAATAATTAAAAAAAATATTTTTTTTAAGAAAATACTTTTTGAAAACATTAGAATCCCCAACTAACTAAATTTAGTAAAAGAATAGGTTAAAGACAATGGGAAAAAAAAAAAAAAACCTTAACTTGGCTAATGATCAATTGTAAATATATATATATATATATATATATATATAAAAGAGAATGCCACTCCAATGGCGGTGGAGATGATATTATTCTATTGTTATCAAGGGTAGATATACATTCATTGAAGTCCATGGTAGGGGTGGTAAATGGACCAGGCATGTATGCATGAGCATACACAAGCTTAGGCTCGGGCAGCATAAGTATACGCACGTGAGAAAAATGGAAGGCATGAGCACGTGTAAGCTAGGCACAAGCATGCATGGGCTAGGCACATAGCATGTGAGGTATGGGCACACTAGACATGCAAAGTTATGTTGGATTTTAAAATAAGTTATGTTGAACAATTTACATATTGATCTTGCAATTTACATTGAAAATTTGAATTTATAATCGTTGTCCTCATCCTCATCCTCATCTTCCTCCTAGTCCTGCTCCCTCTAATTATTTGGTGGTGATTCAGTGCTATTTAACTTGCTATTGCCTAGAAACAAAAAATGCAAGTTACCTTGTGCTTTGTCCTCAATGTCGGCCAAATATTTTAAGAACACACATGCTTCGATGGTCTTTAAGTTGAGTGACAAGCAGTAGGGATTCATGACTCGCCTACCTAAATTGAAGGCTAACTCAGATGATAATGTCGAAACTAGTGAAGCTAGAACATCCTATGTCACTAAGGAAAAGGGTTGCCATCATGTGTACCTTAGCTGAATACAAATCAAGAACATCCAAGTTACCTATGTCCTTGTCTAGCCGAATGTGTTGCACATTGTATACAATTAAGTCACTATAAGCTTCAACGCCAATATTGCTATTGGACCCAGTGTCTTACACAATTTATTTACTTCTTTTAGAAGACAAGCCATAAGAATGACTACTAGATCTAGGACAATGCATTGAAGCCATTTGCTAAAGTTTGCTAGAGTAAAAACGAGGTTTATTAGATAATGGATTTGACTTTTTGGGCCGAGATAACAAGGTTCAAAGAGTGAAGTCTATGTTTTGGGATGATCAAGGGACATTTAGCATGATGAGATTGGGATAAGGCCTGTTAGATCGATCCGTCTGATTCAACATTTCTCAATAAGATACACATACACACTAAAGACCTCTAATGGGCTTAGACCCATATAAAGCCCATATGGGGCTTATTTACTTAAAATGGTTGATTGTCGTCACCATCTAATAGGCAAGATTCATAACCAAACACTACAAATACCCGTACCTCCTCATTAAAAAAGGGGGCTTGTTTGGAAAAACATTGTTACTTTGCTGAATTTTCCTTAGAAGACCAAAATCACGATATTCCTATATTCACTCACGAAACACTCACCTGTCACTATAGAATCGAGCCTTGTCTGAGATTGCCTACTCCTCCTCCCCATCTTAGTCACTCTTAATCATCCTTTTATGTGTCACTATCTTGTTAGGGCACATGTAGCGTGTTTCCATACAACATGTGTGTGACCCCACACCCAAACCAACACCTCCACATTTATTTGGCGACTCCACTAGGTGTTTTCATTAGAAGTTTTGTGCTATTCATTAGAAGAAGAAATTTCAAGAGCCATTAAAACTCTACTGGATATACATATTCCCACAACTAGAGGTGGGCATCTGAACAACAAATATATGAGTTTGACTCTTACACTTTAAGTGATTAAAAACTTCCTAAATCAAAGAGAATAGTAGAGGAACTATCATGATCCAGGCTAAATTAGAAATAATAGCTACGCAAAGCACCGGAATTGAAAATCCAAAATAGAGAGGGTTTAAATGCACAACTGGTTAACTATAATACCTCTTATTATAGAATCCATTGCTTTATCTCCTAAACCTTCCATGCGACCATCCTTAATCTTTTCAGTGATTGTATTATGAATGAACCAATGGGAAAAACCAGCAACAAACACCAATGGCAACCAGAATAATAATCATGAAACCAAACAAAACCAAAGCAGAAACGTGGAATAAACAGGTAATTGGAGGTGACACCTACTAATCAACAAAAGCCCTCTAGCAATAAGAATGTCCTATGATGGAGAACCAATTTACATCATAAGGTCCGATATAATTATTGTGGTCATTCTATGTTATTATTGAAGTAGAATGTCCCACAATAAAGAATGAACACAAGTGATATAAACCGATACAATAATTATAGTCATTCAACATCACTATCAGAAGCAAAGTCAATTGAGCAAATGCAAAAGAAAAATATGGTTTGTAGCTGGTTGTGTGAGTTCACTCTACTTAGATTTGGCTTGGTTATGGTATTTTTGATAGTCTAGTTTAATTTGTTAGGAAAGTATATATATGTAGATGATCTCTAGCCATGTGCTTGAATAACAAAATCATAGTTGATGTGGAATTGTAACACTTATCCACAGTGTACCTTTGATGAAGAAGAAAAAAAAATGAAAATGTGCCTACAGTGAGTAGCATCAAACTCGTAACCTATAGCATGTCCAAACGCACAAGGACAACACCTAGACTAACTAGGCTATTTTTTTTTTCTTGTACATGAAGAAAATTTTATTCTATTGTACACGAAAAAAAAAAGAAATGAAAAAGTGAGCGACGCAAGAATTGAACCCAAGACGTTTAACAATGTGTGTGTGTGTCTTTCCAATAGGCCATTGGCTCATGCCTTACTCTTAAGAGCTACCCTCTTATTTTATTGTACAAGAAAAAGAAAAAAAGTGATGCACAATGTGCATCCCATGAGATTTGAACTTGAGTCTCCTGTGTGCAACATCCATGTTTTTCTAAATAAGCTATTGGCTTATGCCTTGTAATTAGAGGCACTCTTTTTATTTTATGGTTTGTACTTTGATAAGAAAACGTAGGCCCTAATTAATATGCATTTGAACAAATGCAAATGGTACACATTCATTTTGTCCACACATACACACACACACACACACACACACACACACACATATATATAATCATGTACGGAGAACGTTTCACTATCATTAGTGGAGTAAAGAAGGCAAGCTTTCGTGGACCTCAGTCATTAAGCTCGCTTCAAGAACTTAAATATAGTAGTACTCTATTTTACTGTCTGAAATTTATGAGGAATGTCCACACAAATCCAAAATAGAAAGCGAACCGCTTCAAACCAAGTTTATTGATCGTCAAAGAAGCTATCATTAATGTGTCCACCCATACTATGTAGACATGATGTGTCTACCTCTAATGGGCCTAAACCCATACAAAGCTCATATGGGGACTCATTTGCTCACAATAGTTAATCGCCGTCACCATCCGATGGATAAGATTTATAAACAAACACTATAAATAACCTATACCTTCTCATTCAAAGAGGGGGCTTCTTTAGAAAAAAACTGTTACTTTGCCGAATTTTCCTTAGAAGACCAAAACCATGATATTCCTACATTCACTCAAAACACTCAACTATCACTATAGAGCCAAGCTTTGTTTGAGACTGCCTACTCCTCTTTACTGTCTCAATCATCCCTTAATTATCCTCATACATGTCACTCCCTCGTTAGGCCACATATAGTGCATTTCAATGTAGCATGTACAAGATCCCACACCTGAACCAACACCTTTACAAAAGTTAAATCAAACATCATAAAAAATGAAGACAAAAACAAACAATGAAAAGTAAAAATAAACTTGAATAATAAGTAAAATATAGTGAACCGGATCATATAAAGGTCAAAGATAGATGATGCACAGATTTAGGTTAATTTGAGTCGGACCATAGGCATCATCCATTTCCAATTTTAATACTTGCCATCATTCACGCTCCAATCAAAGTTGGAGAACAAACTAGATTTGGGGCAAACATGTTCTAGGTCAGATATTGATTTTCTTATAGTAACCGATTCCTTACGATGCACACCCAAACCACCAACCTCCACCCCCACTACCAGCCCATTTCTCAGTCTCATTATCGATTTTGTGATCAAAACATTCACCCTTTACGCAACTACTTTTTCGTTATCAGCTTGTTCTTATGTTCAGTCTACTTGTGTTGCCCAGGTTTTCTTCTTCTTCTTCTTATTATTATTAAAGTTCCTTGCTATCATTTCCAGTTATATTTTCTAAAATATTTGGCTGTCTCGTTTGATGAAGAGGCACCACAAAGCCTAGAAATTTCATACAAGGTCATCGAAAGCTAGCTCACATCGGTTATTTACTGCAATATACCCCTACGCTGCTTAAAATATAAGTTCACAGTAATTTACGCTATTTGTGCAGCTTGTGAGAGGTGGATCTGAGTCTTTAATCTTAAGTATCACCAACCAAACACAGATTTTCCTGTAAGTGCTATACAACATTAATGTAGTGAACTGCGTTTCTTCTATCATACAAAGGTATGTGCTCTCACAGCCTGGCAAATTTAAAATCGATTATAATCTTTCAACAGGAAAATGACCCAACAAAACCAGGATTACACTCTTAAATATAATACTTTTTTAAAAAAATATTCCACAAATATTGTAACTAATAAAATTATTCAAAAAATAGGTTATGAAAATGTATACGACATTCATGCCTTTAGTTAAAAAAAAAAATTACACTAAAGGTATATCCGTGACTCTAAAACCTATTTTTTGAATAATTATTTCGGATACAATATTTATGAAATATATTTAAAAAAATTACCATATTTAAGAGTATTACCCAACAAAACCATAAGAAACATTGGGCATAATTTAGCAAAAGATGTAATACAATCGACAAACTTGTTTCATAGCCCAACGTAACCTAAGGAGTTGCAATTTTAACTTTCACCACAAGCCTCTAATAAACGTCAATGGAGGAGGAGGAGAAAGATAAGTGCAGTCCCGATGTCTATACATCTAAACCCATTTTTGAACCCATTCAAGGATAAAATTGTTTACAATTCTACAATTCAGAGTTTGGGCTAATGATTAAGCCTAAGTATACTGAAATTACACATTTGATTTATTAGAAGTGTTTGCCAGTACTTCTATTGATTCAATGTTCTTTTTATGGTAGATTGTGCAACTTTTTTCCAACTAAATTTATTACAAAGTTTTAGAGAGGGAAAAGGATGACAACAAAGTAGTGTGTCTACAAGGTATAGCTTGTGGTACAAGATGTATTTTCTGTTATCTAGTGCATGGAAGAGACATAAATATTTGATAATTATATATATTTTGGACATTTTCATTGATAAGATCACTTCTCATTATAAAATTAAAAGAAAAAGGAATTACTAATGACCATTTGCCGTTTTCTTTATCTTTTTTATCTTTCAATTTTTTTTTTCCTTTAGGAATAATGACTTAAACACAAAGTGTTAAGCATTAATTTGTATTCTACATGTTATGATGGCCAGGTCATAGAAGAAGTAATAATAAGTCTCTAGGTTGTTTAATATGGAAAATAAGTCCATTTAATCTAATTTGAAGTCGAATTAACTTATTTTCCATATAATTGACAAAGATGAAGTATTGAATTGCCAAGGCCCTAGAAAAGAGTAAGCAAATTGGTCATGAGGACATTTACTCACAAGTTATGAGGGAGAAAAGTTTTATTAGGTATTATATGTCACGTGTTTATATATGTGGTAGATAAGTATCACTAAAATTTGAAATAAAGCTTGTGCAAATATCTTAACTTTTGACTTTCAGTGATTTAGTGTCTATAGTTAAGAAATTAATAACTTAGTATCCTTAACTTTGAAAAATGTTAAAAACAATGTCTTTGTCCAATTAGTAAGTAATGGACATTAAAGAATTTCCACATAGTAAACACATGGCAGTTTTTTTTTTTACATATTGGAAAGTTGTGCTAATAGGAACATGTGCAATTATTTAATGTCCTACCAATAACTCTTCAAATTTTCCTTTGAATAGAAATAAAAGCACCATAGTTGCCTAACTTAAATGTTATTATCTACTTACATTTACTCTCAATTGAATCACCAACAACCTTCCAATGCTAATACCTACTCCCATTTACTCTCAATTAAATCCTCAAACAACTGTTGAATAGAAATAAAAGCACTATACCTACCTAACTTAAATGCTATTATTTACTCCCATTTACTCTCAACTAACCCCCCAACAATAGTAGAAGGAACCTAGCTACCCAACTTAAATGCTATTACCTACTCTTGTTTACTCTTAATTGAATCCTACAACAATTGTTGAAAAAAAAAATAAAAGCATCATATTTACCTAACTTAAATGTTATCGTTTACTCCCATTTACTCTCAATTAAATCCCTCAACAGCCATCAAAGGAATGAAGAAAATGAAGGAACAAAAATATCTAGATTTATATGTAACATGGCTTTATTAATTAAGTTATAATATTAAAGATAGATTCATTAATTAAATTAATGAAACATATTAGTTAATTGAGTTTAATTAATAAAACAAGTTAATTAATTAAATGGGTTAATTAAATAAGTTTAGTTAATAACATTAATTTAGTTAATAATATTAGTTTAAATAGATTTAATTAATGCCATTAGTTTAATTAATAACTTATCTTTAATTAATAACACTAGTTTAATTGTTTTAGTTGATAATGCTAGTTAATAAATAAGTTTAACATAAGTTTAATCAATAAAATAGACTTAATTAATAACAAAAGTTTACTTGGTTTAGTTATTAAAATAAGTTTAGTTAATAAAATAAAATTTAGTTAATAACATTAGTTTCACTAATAACATAGACTTAGTTAATGAAATGAAATAGAATACATGTCTAAAGCATATTTAGTAAAGACCTATAAAAATTAATTAATTAGAAAAATTAGTTATGGCTGATTTAATAATTTTTACATAGCATCTTTATGTTTAGTTTAGTTATTTTATGTCTTTGCTAAAAAAATTTTTAGATTTAGTAAATTAAATCTTTAGGATCTTGATAGATACGATAATAAGAATAATCAAGAATAATAAAAAATGATAATAAATAATTAGGAAGTGACCATTATGTAAGCTTTAGGTGTTGTAGTGTAACTGTTGCTTAGGGTTGATTTGGTTCCTAAATAATTAAATGTTCAATAATAAATATAAAATATAAAATTTAAAAATAAATAAAATAATTATAAATAATAATGAATAATAAAAATCACAAGAATGGTTTGCTATTCACAATAAAATTATTCCATTAAACTTTTTAATAAGTAGAATTTTTGTCACCTAGAAATGATTTTATGAAATAAAAACCTTAAATGGATATTTTTAAAATTAGGACTTTACGTTTTTAAAACAAAACAAGAATAATAAAAATAGGAATTAGAATTTTTCTAAATAAAATTTAAATGATAATAAACATAAACCTAGTTAATTTTCATAAATAAAATTAATCAAGAAACTAAAGTTTTATAAAAAAAAATAGAACTACATCGGTTTGATCTGACTAGCGGGTATGTAGGCACCTATAGGACAACTATAAAAATTGCAAAAAAAATCTATTTTCCAAATTAATTTTTCAAATAATAATAATAAAAAAGAGAAAATTCGTCATAAAAATAGGTAAATAATTTTTAATGTTGTATTGACTTATTTTGTCCCTTATTTGCAAGAAATTGTTATCGCTCTTGTACATGTTCATGAAAGGAATTTAAATGAAGCCTTTTAATTCAATTTTCTTTAAAAATAATAAATGGTAATCACTTTGATTTTAATATGATAGCCCCAAGTCCATATTTTCTAGTTAATATTCTTTTAAAATAGTTTTTTTTAATAAAATTCACATAGTAGTAGTTAATTAAAGTTAATCTACTTAATTAATCTTAACTTCTTTTATTTTCCAACGTAAGTTGGCGACGACTCTAATTTTTCTTTGAAAAAATAATAAAAAATATAGTTTTTATTTAATTTTACTGTCTATGATTTATATTAACTATGATGGGCTTAATATGGTTTAAATTAAGCAAAAATTTAAAATTAGTCTCGACATTATTCATTTTCACAAGTTTTTTTCACACATTAAGATTCTCATGAATTTTGAAATTTATTTATTTAATTTAAGAATTTGTTACTCTCAACCATATGTTCAATATTGTGGGTAATACAATGGCTACAATAATCATAAGTTTAGATGCATTAATAGTAGATGGAGGAGAGGAACTCAGACCTAATTGGTATTAAGTGCATATTAAGATGCCTTTGTGGAGGAATGAGCAAGATAATACCTTAGACTCTTTTGAAGCTTATGACTTTCATACCTCGAATTTAGATGATGAAACAAGTCCATTGTGTATCCTTGTTGCTTAGATCATGCCTTGAATCTAGAGCCTAATGGGTGATATGTGTGTGACCCCACACCCAAACCAACACCTCCACATTTATTTGGCGACTCCACTAGGTGTTTTCATTAGAAGTTTTGTGCTATTCATTAGAAGAAGAAATTTCAAGAGCCATTAAAACTCTACTGGATATACATATTCCCACAACTAGAGGTGGGCATCTGAACAACAAATATATGAGTTTGACTCTTACACTTTAAGTGATGAAAAACTTCCTAAATCAAAGAGAATAGTAGAGGAACTATCATGATCCAGGCTAAATTAGAAATAATAGCTACGCAAAGCACCGGAATTGAAAATCCAAAATAGAGAGGGTTTAAATGCACAACTGGTTAACTATAATACCTCTTATTATAGAATCCATTGCTTTATCTCCTAAACCTTCCATGCGACCATCCTTAATCTTTTCAGTGATTGTATTATGAATGAACCAATGGGAAAAACCAGCAACAAACACCAATGGCAACCAGAATAATAATCATGAGACCAAACAAAACCAAAGCAGAAACGTGGAATAAACAGGTAATTGGAGGTGACACCTACTAATCAACAAAAGCCCTCTAGCAATAAGAATGTCCTATGATGGAGAACCAATTTACATCATAAGGTCCGATATAATTATTGTGGTCATTCTATGTTATTATTGAAGTAGAATGTCCCACAATAAAGAATGAACACAAGTGATATAAACCGATACAATAATTATAGTCATTCAACATCACTATCAGAAGCAAAGTCAATTGAGCAAATGCAAAAGAAAAATATGGTTTGTAGCTGGTTGTGTGAGTTCACTCTACTTAGATTTGGCTTGGTTATGGTATTTTTGATAGTCTAGTTTAATTTGTTAGGAAAGTATATATATGTAGATGATCTCTAGCCATGTGCTTGAATAACAAAATCATAGTTGATGTGGAATTGTAACACTTATCCACAGTGTACCTTTGATGAAGAAGAAAAAAAAAAATGAAAATGTGCCTACAGTGAGTAGCATCAAACTCGTAACCTATAGCATGTCCAAACGCACAAGGACAACACCTAGACTAACTAGGCTATTTTTTTTTTCTTGTACATGAAGAAAATTTTATTCTATTGTACACGAAAAAAAAAAGAAATGAAAAAGTGAGCGACGCAAGAATTGAACCCAAGACGTTTAACAATGTGTGTGTGTGTCTTTCCAATAGGCCATTGGCTCATGCCTTACTCTTAAGAGCTACCCTCTTATTTTATTGTACAAGAAAAAGAAAAAAAGTGATGCACAATGTGCATCCCATGAGATTTGAACTTGAGTCTCCTGTGTGCAACATCCATGTTTTTCTAAATAAGCTATTGGCTTATGCCTTGTAATTAGAGGCACTCTTTTTATTTTATGGTTTGTACTTTGATAAGAAAACGTAGGCCCTAATTAATATGCATTTGAACAAATGCAAATGGTACACATTCATTTTGTCCACACATACACACACACACACACACACACACACACACACACATATATATAATCATGTACGGAGAACGTTTCACTATCATTAGTGGAGTAAAGAAGGCAAGCTTTCGTGGACCTCAGTCATTAAGCTCGCTTCAAGAACTTAAATATAGTAGTACTCTATTTTACTGTCTGAAATTTATGAGGAATGTCCACACAAATCCAAAATAGAAAGCGAACCGCTTCAAACCAAGTTTATTGATCGTCAAAGAAGCTATCATTAATGTGTCCACCCATACTATGTAGACATGATGTGTCTACCTCTAATGGGCCTAAACCCATACAAAGCTCATATGGGGACTCATTTGCTCACAATAGTTAATCGCCGTCACCATCCGATGGATAAGATTTATAAACAAACACTATAAATAACCTATACCTTCTCATTCAAAGAGGGGGCTTCTTTAGAAAAAAACTGTTACTTTGCCGAATTTTCCTTAGAAGACCAAAACCATGATATTCCTACATTCACTCAAAACACTCAACTATCACTATAGAGCCAAGCTTTGTTTGAGACTGCCTACTCCTCTTTACTGTCTCAATCATCCCTTAATTATCCTCATACATGTCACTCCCTCGTTAGGCCACATATAGTGCATTTCAATGTAGCATGTACAAGATCCCACACCTGAACCAACACCTTTACAAAAGTTAAATCAAACATCATAAAAAATGAAGACAAAAACAAACAATGAAAAGTAAAAATAAACTTGAATAATAAGTAAAATATAGTGAACCGGATCATATAAAGGTCAAAGATAGATGATGCACAGATTTAGGTTAATTTGAGTCGGACCATAGGCATCATCCATTTCCAATTTTAATACTTGCCATCATTCACGCTCCAATCAAAGTTGGAGAACAAACTAGATTTGGGGCAAACATGTTCTAGGTCAGATATTGATTTTCTTATAGTAACCGATTCCTTACGATGCACACCCAAACCACCAACCTCCACCCCCACTACCAGCCCATTTCTCAGTCTCATTATCGATTTTGTGATCAAAACATTCACCCTTTACGCAACTACTTTTTCGTTATCAGCTTGTTCTTATGTTCAGTCTACTTGTGTTGCCCAGGTTTTCTTCTTCTTCTTCTTATTATTATTAAAGTTCCTTGCTATCATTTCCAGTTATATTTTCTAAAATATTTGGCTGTCTCGTTTGATGAAGAGGCACCACAAAGCCTAGAAATTTCATACAAGGTCATCGAAAGCTAGCTCACATCGGTTATTTACTGCAATATACCCCTACGCTGCTTAAAATATAAGTTCACAGTAATTTACGCTATTTGTGCAGCTTGTGAGAGGTGGATCTGAGTCTTTAATCTTAAGTATCACCAACCAAACACAGATTTTCCTGTAAGTGCTATACAACATTAATGTAGTGAACTGCGTTTCTTCTATCATACAAAGGTATGTGCTCTCACAGCCTGGCAAATTTAAAATCGATTATAATCTTTCAACAGGAAAATGACCCAACAAAACCAGGATTACACTCTTAAATATAATACTTTTTTAAAAAAATATTCCACAAATATTGTAACTAATAAAATTATTCAAAAAATAGGTTATGAAAATGTATACGACATTCATGCCTTTAGTTAAAAAAAAAAATTACACTAAAGGTATATCCGTGACTCTAAAACCTATTTTTTGAATAATTATTTCGGATACAATATTTATGAAATATATTTAAAAAAATTACCATATTTAAGAGTATTACCCAACAAAACCATAAGAAACATTGGGCATAATTTAGCAAAAGATGTAATACAATCGACAAACTTGTTTCATAGCCCAACGTAACCTAAGGAGTTGCAATTTTAACTTTCACCACAAGCCTCTAATAAACGTCAATGGAGGAGGAGGAGAAAGATAAGTGCAGTCCCGATGTCTATACATCTAAACCCATTTTTGAACCCATTCAAGGATAAAATTGTTTACAATTCTACAATTCAGAGTTTGGGCTAATGATTAAGCCTAAGTATACTGAAATTACACATTTGATTTATTAGAAGTGTTTGCCAGTACTTCTATTGATTCAATGTTCTTTTTATGGTAGATTGTGCAACTTTTTTCCAACTAAATTTATTACAAAGTTTTAGAGAGGGAAAAGGATGACAACAAAGTAGTGTGTCTACAAGGTATAGCTTGTGGTACAAGATGTATTTTCTGTTATCTAGTGCATGGAAGAGACATAAATATTTGATAATTATATATATTTTGGACATTTTCATTGATAAGATCACTTCTCATTATAAAATTAAAAGAAAAAGGAATTACTAATGACCATTTGCCGTTTTCTTTATCTTTTTTATCTTTCAATTTTTTTTTTCCTTTAGGAATAATGACTTAAACACAAAGTGTTAAGCATTAATTTGTATTCTACATGTTATGATGGCCAGGTCATAGAAGAAGTAATAATAAGTCTCTAGGTTGTTTAATATGGAAAATAAGTCCATTTAATCTAATTTGAAGTCGAATTAACTTATTTTCCATATAATTGACAAAGATGAAGTATTGAATTGCCAAGGCCCTAGAAAAGAGTAAGCAAATTGGTCATGAGGACATTTACTCACAAGTTATGAGGGAGAAAAGTTTTATTAGGTATTATATGTCACGTGTTTATATATGTGGTAGATAAGTATCACTAAAATTTGAAATAAAGCTTGTGCAAATATCTTAACTTTTGACTTTCAGTGATTTAGTGTCTATAGTTAAGAAATTAATAACTTAGTATCCTTAACTTTGAAAAATGTTAAAAACAATGTCTTTGTCCAATTAGTAAGTAATGGACATTAAAGAATTTCCACATAGTAAACACATGGCAGTTTTTTTTTTTACATATTGGAAAGTTGTGCTAATAGGAACATGTGCAATTATTTAATGTCCTACCAATAACTCTTCAAATTTTCCTTTGAATAGAAATAAAAGCACCATAGTTGCCTAACTTAAATGTTATTATCTACTTACATTTACTCTCAATTGAATCACCAACAACCTTCCAATGCTAATACCTACTCCCATTTACTCTCAATTAAATCCTCAAACAACTGTTGAATAGAAATAAAAGCACTATACCTACCTAACTTAAATGCTATTATTTACTCCCATTTACTCTCAACTAACCCCCCAACAATAGTAGAAGGAACCTAGCTACCCAACTTAAATGCTATTACCTACTCTTGTTTACTCTTAATTGAATCCTACAACAATTGTTGAAAAAAAAAATAAAAGCATCATATTTACCTAACTTAAATGTTATCGTTTACTCCCATTTACTCTCAATTAAATCCCTCAACAGCCATCAAAGGAATGAAGAAAATGAAGGAACAAAAATATCTAGATTTATATGTAACATGGCTTTATTAATTAAGTTATAATATTAAAGATAGATTCATTAATTAAATTAATGAAACATATTAGTTAATTGAGTTTAATTAATAAAACAAGTTAATTAATTAAATGGGTTAATTAAATAAGTTTAGTTAATAACATTAATTTAGTTAATAATATTAGTTTAAATAGATTTAATTAATGCCATTAGTTTAATTAATAACTTATCTTTAATTAATAACACTAGTTTAATTGTTTTAGTTGATAATGCTAGTTAATAAATAAGTTTAACATAAGTTTAATCAATAAAATAGACTTAATTAATAACAAAAGTTTACTTGGTTTAGTTATTAAAATAAGTTTAGTTAATAAAATAAAATTTAGTTAATAACATTAGTTTCACTAATAACATAGACTTAGTTAATGAAATGAAATAGAATACATGTCTAAAGCATATTTAGTAAAGACCTATAAAAATTAATTAATTAGAAAAATTAGTTATGGCTGATTTAATAATTTTTACATAGCATCTTTATGTTTAGTTTAGTTATTTTATGTCTTTGCTAAAAAAATTTTTAGATTTAGTAAATTAAATCTTTAGGATCTTGATAGATACGATAATAAGAATAATCAAGAATAATAAAAAATGATAATAAATAATTAGGAAGTGACCATTATGTAAGCTTTAGGTGTTGTAGTGTAACTGTTGCTTAGGGTTGATTTGGTTCCTAAATAATTAAATGTTCAATAATAAATATAAAATATAAAATTTAAAAATAAATAAAATAATTATAAATAATAATGAATAATAAAAATCACAAGAATGGTTTGCTATTCACAATAAAATTATTCCATTAAACTTTTTAATAAGTAGAATTTTTGTCACCTAGAAATGATTTTATGAAATAAAAACCTTAAATGGATATTTTTAAAATTAGGACTTTACGTTTTTAAAACAAAACAAGAATAATAAAAATAGGAATTAGAATTTTTCTAAATAAAATTTAAATGATAATAAACATAAACCTAGTTAATTTTCATAAATAAAATTAATCAAGAAACTAAAGTTTTATAAAAAAAAATAGAACTACATCGGTTTGATCTGACTAGCGGGTATGTAGGCACCTATAGGACAACTATAAAAATTGCAAAAAAAATCTATTTTCCAAATTAATTTTTCAAATAATAATAATAAAAAAGAGAAAATTCGTCATAAAAATAGGTAAATAATTTTTAATGTTGTATTGACTTATTTTGTCCCTTATTTGCAAGAAATTGTTATCGCTCTTGTACATGTTCATGAAAGGAATTTAAATGAAGCCTTTTAATTCAATTTTCTTTAAAAATAATAAATGGTAATCACTTTGATTTTAATATGATAGCCCCAAGTCCATATTTTCTAGTTAATATTCTTTTAAAATAGTTTTTTTTAATAAAATTCACATAGTAGTAGTTAATTAAAGTTAATCTACTTAATTAATCTTAACTTCTTTTATTTTCCAACGTAAGTTGGCGACGACTCTAATTTTTCATTAAAAAATAATAAAAAATATAGTTTTTATTTAATTTTACTGTCTATGATTTATATTAACTATGATGGGCTTAATATGGTTTAAATTAAGCAAAAATTTAAAATTAGTCTCGACATTATTCATTTTCACAAGTTTTTTTCACACATTAAGATTCTCATGAATTTTGAAATTTATTTATTTAATTTAAGAATTTGTTACTCTCAACCATATGTTCAATATTGTGGGTAATACAATGGCTACAATAATCATAAGTTTAGATGCATTAATAGTAGATGGAGGAGAGGAACTCAGACCTAATTGGTATTAAGTGCATATTAAGATGCCTTTGTGGAGGAATGAGCAAGATAATACCTTAGACTCTTTTGAAGCTTATGACTTTCATACCTCGAATTTAGATGATGAAACAAGTCCATTGTGTATCCTTGTTGCTTAGATCATGCCTTGAATCTAGAGCCTAATGGGTGATATGTGTGTGACCCCACACCCAAACCAACACCTCCACATTTATTTGGCGACTCCACTAGGTGTTTTCATTAGAAGTTTTGTGCTATTCATTAGAAGAAGAAATTTCAAGAGCCATTAAAACTCTACTGGATATACATATTCCCACAACTAGAGGTGGGCATCTGAACAACAAATATATGAGTTTGACTCTTACACTTTAAGTGATGAAAAACTTCCTAAATCAAAGAGAATAGTAGAGGAACTATCATGATCCAGGCTAAATTAGAAATAATAGCTACGCAAAGCACCGGAATTGAAAATCCAAAATAGAGAGGGTTTAAATGCACAACTGGTTAACTAAAATACCTCTTATTATAGAATCCATTGCTTTATCTCCTAAACCTTCCATGCGACCATCCTTAATCTTTTCAGTGATTGTATTATGAATGAACCAATGGGAAAAACCAGCAACAAACACCAATGGCAACCAGAATAATAATCATGAGACCAAACAAAACCAAAGCAGAAACGTGGAATAAACAGGTAATTGGAGGTGACACCTACTAATCAACAAAAGCCCTCTAGCAATAAGAATGTCCTATGATGGAGAACCAATTTACATCATAAGGTCCGATATAATTATTGTGGTCATTCTATGTTATTATTGAAGTAGAATGTCCCACAATAAAGAATGAACACAAGTGATATAAACCGATACAATAATTATAGTCATTCAACATCACTATCAGAAGCAAAGTCAATTGAGCAAATGCAAAAGAAAAATATGGTTTGTAGCTGGTTGTGTGAGTTCACTCTACTTAGATTTGGCTTGGTTATGGTATTTTTGATAGTCTAGTTTAATTTGTTAGGAAAGTATATATATGTAGATGATCTCTAGCCATGTGCTTGAATAACAAAATCATAGTTGATGTGGAATTGTAACACTTATCCACAGTGTACCTTTGATGAAGAAGAAAAAAAAAATGAAAATGTGCCTACAGTGAGTAGCATCAAACTCGTAACCTATAGCATGTCCAAACGCACAAGGACAACACCTAGACTAACTAGGCTATTTTTTTTTTCTTGTACATGAAGAAAATTTTATTCTATTGTACACGAAAAAAAAAAGAAATGAAAAAGTGAGCGACGCAAGAATTGAACCCAAGACGTTTAACAATGTGTGTGTGTGTCTTTCCAATAGGCCATTGGCTCATGCCTTACTCTTAAGAGCTACCCTCTTATTTTATTGTACAAGAAAAAGAAAAAAAGTGATGCACAATGTGCATCCCATGAGATTTGAACTTGAGTCTCCTGTGTGCAACATCCATGTTTTTCTAAATAAGCTATTGGCTTATGCCTTGTAATTAGAGGCACTCTTTTTATTTTATGGTTTGTACTTTGATAAGAAAACGTAGGCCCTAATTAATATGCATTTGAACAAATGCAAATGGTACACATTCATTTTGTCCACACATACACACACACACACACACACACACACACACACACATATATATAATCATGTACGGAGAACGTTTCACTATCATTAGTGGAGTAAAGAAGGCAAGCTTTCGTGGACCTCAGTCATTAAGCTCGCTTCAAGAACTTAAATATAGTAGTACTCTATTTTACTGTCTGAAATTTATGAGGAATGTCCACACAAATCCAAAATAGAAAGCGAACCGCTTCAAACCAAGTTTATTGATCGTCAAAGAAGCTATCATTAATGTGTCCACCCATACTATGTAGACATGATGTGTCTACCTCTAATGGGCCTAAACCCATACAAAGCTCATATGGGGACTCATTTGCTCACAATAGTTAATCGCCGTCACCATCCGATGGATAAGATTTATAAACAAACACTATAAATAACCTATACCTTCTCATTCAAAGAGGGGGCTTCTTTAGAAAAAAACTGTTACTTTGCCGAATTTTCCTTAGAAGACCAAAACCATGATATTCCTACATCCACTCAAAACACTCAACTATCACTATAGAGCCAAGCTTTGTTTGAGACTGCCTACTCCTCTTTACTGTCTCAATCATCCCTTAATTATCCTCATACATGTCACTCCCTCGTTAGGCCACATATAGTGCATTTCAATGTAGCATGTACAAGATCCCACACCTGAACCAACACCTTTACAAAAGTTAAATCAAACATCATAAAAAATGAAGACAAAAACAAACAATGAAAAGTAAAAATAAACTTGAATAATAAGTAAAATATAGTGAACCGGATCATATAAAGGTCAAAGATAGATGATGCACAGATTTAGGTTAATTTGAGTCGGACCATAGGCATCATCCATTTCCAATTTTAATACTTGCCATCATTCACGCTCCAATCAAAGTTGGAGAACAAACTAGATTTGGGGCAAACATGTTCTAGGTCAGATATTGATTTTCTTATAGTAACCGATTCCTTACGATGCACACCCAAACCACCAACCTCCACCCCCACTACCAGCCCATTTCTCAGTCTCATTATCGATTTTGTGATCAAAACATTCACCCTTTACGCAACTACTTTTTCGTTATCAGCTTGTTCTTATGTTCAGTCTACTTGTGTTGCCCAGGTTTTCTTCTTCTTCTTCTTATTATTATTAAAGTTCCTTGCTATCATTTCCAGTTATATTTTCTAAAATATTTGGCTGTCTCGTTTGATGAAGAGGCACCACAAAGCCTAGAAATTTCATACAAGGTCATCGAAAGCTAGCTCACATCGGTTATTTACTGCAATATACCCCTACGCTGCTTAAAATATAAGTTCACAGTAATTTACGCTATTTGTGCAGCTTGTGAGAGGTGGATCTGAGTCTTTAATCTTAAGTATCACCAACCAAACACAGATTTTCCTGTAAGTGCTATACAACATTAATGTAGTGAACTGCGTTTCTTCTATCATACAAAGGTATGTGCTCTCACAGCCTGGCAAATTTAAAATCGATTATAATCTTTCAACAGGAAAATGACCCAACAAAACCAGGATTACACTCTTAAATATAATACTTTTTTAAAAAAATATTCCACAAATATTGTAACTAATAAAATTATTCAAAAAATAGGTTATGAAAATGTATACGACATTCATGCCTTTAGTTAAAAAAAAAAATTACACTAAAGGTATATCCGTGACTCTAAAACCTATTTTTTGAATAATTATTTCGGATACAATATTTATGAAATATATTTAAAAAAATTACCATATTTAAGAGTATTACCCAACAAAACCATAAGAAACATTGGGCATAATTTAGCAAAAGATGTAATACAATCGACAAACTTGTTTCATAGCCCAACGTAACCTAAGGAGTTGCAATTTTAACTTTCACCACAAGCCTCTAATAAACGTCAATGGAGGAGGAGGAGAAAGATAAGTGCAGTCCCGATGTCTATACATCTAAACCCATTTTTGAACCCATTCAAGGATAAAATTGTTTACAATTCTACAATTCAGAGTTTGGGCTAATGATTAAGCCTAAGTATACTGAAATTACACATTTGATTTATTAGAAGTGTTTGCCAGTACTTCTATTGATTCAATGTTCTTTTTATGGTAGATTGTGCAACTTTTTTCCAACTAAATTTATTACAAAGTTTTAGAGAGGGAAAAGGATGACAACAAAGTAGTGTGTCTACAAGGTATAGCTTGTGGTACAAGATGTATTTTCTGTTATCTAGTGCATGGAAGAGACATAAATATTTGATAATTATATATATTTTGGACATTTTCATTGATAAGATCACTTCTCATTATAAAATTAAAAGAAAAAGGAATTACTAATGACCATTTGCCGTTTTCTTTATCTTTTTTATCTTTCAATTTTTTTTTTCCTTTAGGAATAATGACTTAAACACAAAGTGTTAAGCATTAATTTGTATTCTACATGTTATGATGGCCAGGTCATAGAAGAAGTAATAATAAGTCTCTAGGTTGTTTAATATGGAAAATAAGTCCATTTAATCTAATTTGAAGTCGAATTAACTTATTTTCCATATAATTGACAAAGATGAAGTATTGAATTGCCAAGGCCCTAGAAAAGAGTAAGCAAATTGGTCATGAGGACATTTACTCACAAGTTATGAGGGAGAAAAGTTTTATTAGGTATTATATGTCACGTGTTTATATATGTGGTAGATAAGTATCACTAAAATTTGAAATAAAGCTTGTGCAAATATCTTAACTTTTGACTTTCAGTGATTTAGTGTCTATAGTTAAGAAATTAATAACTTAGTATCCTTAACTTTGAAAAATGTTAAAAACAATGTCTTTGTCCAATTAGTAAGTAATGGACATTAAAGAATTTCCACATAGTAAACACATGGCAGTTTTTTTTTTTACATATTGGAAAGTTGTGCTAATAGGAACATGTGCAATTATTTAATGTCCTACCAATAACTCTTCAAATTTTCCTTTGAATAGAAATAAAAGCACCATAGTTGCCTAACTTAAATGTTATTATCTACTTACATTTACTCTCAATTGAATCACCAACAACCTTCCAATGCTAATACCTACTCCCATTTACTCTCAATTAAATCCTCAAACAACTGTTGAATAGAAATAAAAGCACTATACCTACCTAACTTAAATGCTATTATTTACTCCCATTTACTCTCAACTAACCCCCCAACAATAGTAGAAGGAACCTAGCTACCCAACTTAAATGCTATTACCTACTCTTGTTTACTCTTAATTGAATCCTACAACAATTGTTGAAAAAAAAATAAAAGCATCATATTTACCTAACTTAAATGTTATCGTTTACTCCCATTTACTCTCAATTAAATCCCTCAACAGCCATCAAAGGAATGAAGAAAATGAAGGAACAAAAATATCTAGATTTATATGTAACATGGCTTTATTAATTAAGTTATAATATTAAAGATAGATTCATTAATTAAATTAATGAAACATATTAGTTAATTGAGTTTAATTAATAAAACAAGTTAATTAATTAAATGGGTTAATTAAATAAGTTTAGTTAATAACATTAATTTAGTTAATAATATTAGTTTAAATAGATTTAATTAATGCCATTAGTTTAATTAATAACTTATCTTTAATTAATAACACTAGTTTAATTGTTTTAGTTGATAATGCTAGTTAATAAATAAGTTTAACATAAGTTTAATCAATAAAATAGACTTAATTAATAACAAAAGTTTACTTGGTTTAGTTATTAAAATAAGTTTAGTTAATAAAATAAAATTTAGTTAATAACATTAGTTTCACTAATAACATAGACTTAGTTAATGAAATGAAATAGAATACATGTCTAAAGCATATTTAGTAAAGACCTATAAAAATTAATTAATTAGAAAAATTAGTTATGGCTGATTTAATAATTTTTACATAGCATCTTTATGTTTAGTTTAGTTATTTTATGTCTTTGCTAAAAAAATTTTTAGATTTAGTAAATTAAATCTTTAGGATCTTGATAGATACGATAATAAGAATAATCAAGAATAATAAAAAATGATAATAAATAATTAGGAAGTGACCATTATGTAAGCTTTAGGTGTTGTAGTGTAACTGTTGCTTAGGGTTGATTTGGTTCCTAAATAATTAAATGTTCAATAATAAATATAAAATATAAAATTTAAAAATAAATAAAATAATTATAAATAATAATGAATAATAAAAATCACAAGAATGGTTTGCTATTCACAATAAAATTATTCCATTAAACTTTTTAATAAGTAGAATTTTTGTCACCTAGAAATGATTTTATGAAATAAAAACCTTAAATGGATATTTTTAAAATTAGGACTTTACGTTTTTAAAACAAAACAAGAATAATAAAAATAGGAATTAGAATTTTTCTAAATAAAATTTAAATGATAATAAACATAAACCTAGTTAATTTTCATAAATAAAATTAATCAAGAAACTAAAGTTTTATAAAAAAAAATAGAACTACATCGGTTTGATCTGACTAGCGGGTATGTAGGCACCTATAGGACAACTATAAAAATTGCAAAAAAAATCTATTTTCCAAATTAATTTTTCAAATAATAATAATAAAAAAGAGAAAATTCGTCATAAAAATAGGTAAATAATTTTTAATGTTGTATTGACTTATTTTGTCCCTTATTTGCAAGAAATTGTTATCGCTCTTGTACATGTTCATGAAAGGAATTTAAATGAAGCCTTTTAATTCAATTTTCTTTAAAAATAATAAATGGTAATCACTTTGATTTTAATATGATAGCCCCAAGTCCATATTTTCTAGTTAATATTCTTTTAAAATAGTTTTTTTTAATAAAATTCACATAGTAGTAGTTAATTAAAGTTAATCTACTTAATTAATCTTAACTTCTTTTATTTTCCAACGTAAGTTGGCGACGACTCTAATTTTTCATTAAAAAATAATAAAAAATATAGTTTTTATTTAATTTTACTGTCTATGATTTATATTAACTATGATGGGCTTAATATGGTTTAAATTAAGCAAAAATTTAAAATTAGTCTCGACATTATTCATTTTCACAAGTTTTTTTCACACATTAAGATTCTCATGAATTTTGAAATTTATTTATTTAATTTAAGAATTTGTTACTCTCAACCATATGTTCAATATTGTGGGTAATACAATGGCTACAATAATCATAAGTTTAGATGCATTAATAGTAGATGGAGGAGAGGAACTCAGACCTAATTGGTATTAAGTGCATATTAAGATGCCTTTGTGGAGGAATGAGCAAGATAATACCTTAGACTCTTTTGAAGCTTATGACTTTCATACCTCGAATTTAGATGATGAAACAAGTCCATTGTGTATCCTTGTTGCTTAGATCATGCCTTGAATCTAGAGCCTAATGGGTGATATGTGTGTGACCCCACACCCAAACCAACACCTCCACATTTATTTGGCGACTCCACTAGGTGTTTTCATTAGAAGTTTTGTGCTATTCATTAGAAGAAGAAATTTCAAGAGCCATTAAAACTCTACTGGATATACATATTCCCACAACTAGAGGTGGGCATCTGAACAACAAATATATGAGTTTGACTCTTACACTTTAAGTGATGAAAAACTTCCTAAATCAAAGAGAATAGTAGAGGAACTATCATGATCCAGGCTAAATTAGAAATAATAGCTACGCAAAGCACCGGAATTGAAAATCCAAAATAGAGAGGGTTTAAATGCACAACTGGTTAACTATAATACCTCTTATTATAGAATCCATTGCTTTATCTCCTAAACCTTCCATGCGACCATCCTTAATCTTTTCAGTGATTGTATTATGAATGAACCAATGGGAAAAACCAGCAACAAACACCAATGGCAACCAGAATAATAATCATGAGACCAAACAAAACCAAAGCAGAAACGTGGAATAAACAGGTAATTGGAGGTGACACCTACTAATCAACAAAAGCCCTCTAGCAATAAGAATGTCCTATGATGGAGAACCAATTTACATCATAAGGTCCGATATAATTATTGTGGTCATTCTATGTTATTATTGAAGTAGAATGTCCCACAATAAAGAATGAACACAAGTGATATAAACCGATACAATAATTATAGTCATTCAACATCACTATCAGAAGCAAAGTCAATTGAGCAAATGCAAAAGAAAAATATGGTTTGTAGCTGGTTGTGTGAGTTCACTCTACTTAGATTTGGCTTGGTTATGGTATTTTTGATAGTCTAGTTTAATTTGTTAGGAAAGTATATATATGTAGATGATCTCTAGCCATGTGCTTGAATAACAAAATCATAGTTGATGTGGAATTGTAACACTTATCCACAGTGTACCTTTGATGAAGAAGAAAAAAAAAAATGAAAATGTGCCTACAGTGAGTAGCATCAAACTCGTAACCTATAGCATGTCCAAACGCACAAGGACAACACCTAGACTAACTAGGCTATTTTTTTTTTCTTGTACATGAAGAAAATTTTATTCTATTGTACACGAAAAAAAAAGAAATGAAAAAGTGAGCGACGCAAGAATTGAACCCAAGACGTTTAACAATGTGTGTGTGTGTCTTTCCAATAGGCCATTGGCTCATGCCTTACTCTTAAGAGCTACCCTCTTATTTTATTGTACAAGAAAAAGAAAAAAAGTGATGCACAATGTGCATCCCATGAGATTTGAACTTGAGTCTCCTGTGTGCAACATCCATGTTTTTCTAAATAAGCTATTGGCTTATGCCTTGTAATTAGAGGCACTCTTTTTATTTTATGGTTTGTACTTTGATAAGAAAACGTAGGCCCTAATTAATATGCATTTGAACAAATGCAAATGGTACACATTCATTTTGTCCACACATACACACACACACACACACACACACACACACACACATATATATAATCATGTACGGAGAACGTTTCACTATCATTAGTGGAGTAAAGAAGGCAAGCTTTCGTGGACCTCAGTCATTAAGCTCGCTTCAAGAACTTAAATATAGTAGTACTCTATTTTACTGTCTGAAATTTATGAGGAATGTCCACACAAATCCAAAATAGAAAGCGAACCGCTTCAAACCAAGTTTATTGATCGTCAAAGAAGCTATCATTAATGTGTCCACCCATACTATGTAGACATGATGTGTCTACCTCTAATGGGCCTAAACCCATACAAAGCTCATATGGGGACTCATTTGCTCACAATAGTTAATCGCCGTCACCATCCGATGGATAAGATTTATAAACAAACACTATAAATAACCTATACCTTCTCATTCAAAGAGGGGGCTTCTTTAGAAAAAAACTGTTACTTTGCCGAATTTTCCTTAGAAGACCAAAACCATGATATTCCTACATCCACTCAAAACACTCAACTATCACTATAGAGCCAAGCTTTGTTTGAGACTGCCTACTCCTCTTTACTGTCTCAATCATCCCTTAATTATCCTCATACATGTCACTCCCTCGTTAGGCCACATATAGTGCATTTCAATGTAGCATGTACAAGATCCCACACCTGAACCAACACCTTTACAAAAGTTAAATCAAACATCATAAAAAATGAAGACAAAAACAAACAATGAAAAGTAAAAATAAACTTGAATAATAAGTAAAATATAGTGAACCGGATCATATAAAGGTCAAAGATAGATGATGCACAGATTTAGGTTAATTTGAGTCGGACCATAGGCATCATCCATTTCCAATTTTAATACTTGCCATCATTCACGCTCCAATCAAAGTTGGAGAACAAACTAGATTTGGGGCAAACATGTTCTAGGTCAGATATTGATTTTCTTATAGTAACCGATTCCTTACGATGCACACCCAAACCACCAACCTCCACCCCCACTACCAGCCCATTTCTCAGTCTCATTATCGATTTTGTGATCAAAACATTCACCCTTTACGCAACTACTTTTTCGTTATCAGCTTGTTCTTATGTTCAGTCTACTTGTGTTGCCCAGGTTTTCTTCTTCTTCTTCTTATTATTATTAAAGTTCCTTGCTATCATTTCCAGTTATATTTTCTAAAATATTTGGCTGTCTCGTTTGATGAAGAGGCACCACAAAGCCTAGAAATTTCATACAAGGTCATCGAAAGCTAGCTCACATCGGTTATTTACTGCAATATACCCCTACGCTGCTTAAAATATAAGTTCACAGTAATTTACGCTATTTGTGCAGCTTGTGAGAGGTGGATCTGAGTCTTTAATCTTAAGTATCACCAACCAAACACAGATTTTCCTGTAAGTGCTATACAACATTAATGTAGTGAACTGCGTTTCTTCTATCATACAAAGGTATGTGCTCTCACAGCCTGGCAAATTTAAAATCGATTATAATCTTTCAACAGGAAAATGACCCAACAAAACCAGGATTACACTCTTAAATATAATACTTTTTTAAAAAAATATTCCACAAATATTGTAACTAATAAAATTATTCAAAAAATAGGTTATGAAAATGTATACGACATTCATGCCTTTAGTTAAAAAAAAAAATTACACTAAAGGTATATCCGTGACTCTAAAACCTATTTTTTGAATAATTATTTCGGATACAATATTTATGAAATATATTTAAAAAAATTACCATATTTAAGAGTATTACCCAACAAAACCATAAGAAACATTGGGCATAATTTAGCAAAAGATGTAATACAATCGACAAACTTGTTTCATAGCCCAACGTAACCTAAGGAGTTGCAATTTTAACTTTCACCACAAGCCTCTAATAAACGTCAATGGAGGAGGAGGAGAAAGATAAGTGCAGTCCCGATGTCTATACATCTAAACCCATTTTTGAACCCATTCAAGGATAAAATTGTTTACAATTCTACAATTCAGAGTTTGGGCTAATGATTAAGCCTAAGTATACTGAAATTACACATTTGATTTATTAGAAGTGTTTGCCAGTACTTCTATTGATTCAATGTTCTTTTTATGGTAGATTGTGCAACTTTTTTCCAACTAAATTTATTACAAAGTTTTAGAGAGGGAAAAGGATGACAACAAAGTAGTGTGTCTACAAGGTATAGCTTGTGGTACAAGATGTATTTTCTGTTATCTAGTGCATGGAAGAGACATAAATATTTGATAATTATATATATTTTGGACATTTTCATTGATAAGATCACTTCTCATTATAAAATTAAAAGAAAAAGGAATTACTAATGACCATTTGCCGTTTTCTTTATCTTTTTTATCTTTCAATTTTTTTTTTCCTTTAGGAATAATGACTTAAACACAAAGTGTTAAGCATTAATTTGTATTCTACATGTTATGATGGCCAGGTCATAGAAGAAGTAATAATAAGTCTCTAGGTTGTTTAATATGGAAAATAAGTCCATTTAATCTAATTTGAAGTCGAATTAACTTATTTTCCATATAATTGACAAAGATGAAGTATTGAATTGCCAAGGCCCTAGAAAAGAGTAAGCAAATTGGTCATGAGGACATTTACTCACAAGTTATGAGGGAGAAAAGTTTTATTAGGTATTATATGTCACGTGTTTATATATGTGGTAGATAAGTATCACTAAAATTTGAAATAAAGCTTGTGCAAATATCTTAACTTTTGACTTTCAGTGATTTAGTGTCTATAGTTAAGAAATTAATAACTTAGTATCCTTAACTTTGAAAAATGTTAAAAACAATGTCTTTGTCCAATTAGTAAGTAATGGACATTAAAGAATTTCCACATAGTAAACACATGGCAGTTTTTTTTTTTACATATTGGAAAGTTGTGCTAATAGGAACATGTGCAATTATTTAATGTCCTACCAATAACTCTTCAAATTTTCCTTTGAATAGAAATAAAAGCACCATAGTTGCCTAACTTAAATGTTATTATCTACTTACATTTACTCTCAATTGAATCACCAACAACCTTCCAATGCTAATACCTACTCCCATTTACTCTCAATTAAATCCTCAAACAACTGTTGAATAGAAATAAAAGCACTATACCTACCTAACTTAAATGCTATTATTTACTCCCATTTACTCTCAACTAACCCCCAACAATAGTAGAAGGAACCTAGCTACCCAACTTAAATGCTATTACCTACTCTTGTTTACTCTTAATTGAATCCTACAACAATTGTTGAAAAAAAAAATAAAAGCATCATATTTACCTAACTTAAATGTTATCGTTTACTCCCATTTACTCTCAATTAAATCCCTCAACAGCCATCAAAGGAATGAAGAAAATGAAGGAACAAAAATATCTAGATTTATATGTAACATGGCTTTATTAATTAAGTTATAATATTAAAGATAGATTCATTAATTAAATTAATGAAACATATTAGTTAATTGAGTTTAATTAATAAAACAAGTTAATTAATTAAATGGGTTAATTAAATAAGTTTAGTTAATAACATTAATTTAGTTAATAATATTAGTTTAAATAGATTTAATTAATGCCATTAGTTTAATTAATAACTTATCTTTAATTAATAACACTAGTTTAATTGTTTTAGTTGATAATGCTAGTTAATAAATAAGTTTAACATAAGTTTAATCAATAAAATAGACTTAATTAATAACAAAAGTTTACTTGGTTTAGTTATTAAAATAAGTTTAGTTAATAAAATAAAATTTAGTTAATAACATTAGTTTCACTAATAACATAGACTTAGTTAATGAAATGAAATAGAATACATGTCTAAAGCATATTTAGTAAAGACCTATAAAAATTAATTAATTAGAAAAATTAGTTATGGCTGATTTAATAATTTTTACATAGCATCTTTATGTTTAGTTTAGTTATTTTATGTCTTTGCTAAAAAAATTTTTAGATTTAGTAAATTAAATCTTTAGGATCTTGATAGATACGATAATAAGAATAATCAAGAATAATAAAAAATGATAATAAATAATTAGGAAGTGACCATTATGTAAGCTTTAGGTGTTGTAGTGTAACTGTTGCTTAGGGTTGATTTGGTTCCTAAATAATTAAATGTTCAATAATAAATATAAAATATAAAATTTAAAAATAAATAAAATAATTATAAATAATAATGAATAATAAAAATCACAAGAATGGTTTGCTATTCACAATAAAATTATTCCATTAAACTTTTTAATAAGTAGAATTTTTGTCACCTAGAAATGATTTTATGAAATAAAAACCTTAAATGGATATTTTTAAAATTAGGACTTTACGTTTTTAAAACAAAACAAGAATAATAAAAATAGGAATTAGAATTTTTCTAAATAAAATTTAAATGATAATAAACATAAACCTAGTTAATTTTCATAAATAAAATTAATCAAGAAACTAAAGTTTTATAAAAAAAATAGAACTACATCGGTTTGATCTGACTAGCGGGTATGTAGGCACCTATAGGACAACTATAAAAATTGCAAAAAAAATCTATTTTCCAAATTAATTTTTCAAATAATAATAATAAAAAAGAGAAAATTCGTCATAAAAATAGGTAAATAATTTTTAATGTTGTATTGACTTATTTTGTCCCTTATTTGCAAGAAATTGTTATCGCTCTTGTACATGTTCATGAAAGGAATTTAAATGAAGCCTTTTAATTCAATTTTCTTTAAAAATAATAAATGGTAATCACTTTGATTTTAATATGATAGCCCCAAGTCCATATTTTCTAGTTAATATTCTTTTAAAATAGTTTTTTTTAATAAAATTCACATAGTAGTAGTTAATTAAAGTTAATCTACTTAATTAATCTTAACTTCTTTTATTTTCCAACGTAAGTTGGCGACGACTCTAATTTTTCATTAAAAAATAATAAAAAATATAGTTTTTATTTAATTTTACTGTCTATGATTTATATTAACTATGATGGGCTTAATATGGTTTAAATTAAGCAAAAATTTAAAATTAGTCTCGACATTATTCATTTTCACAAGTTTTTTTCACACATTAAGATTCTCATGAATTTTGAAATTTATTTATTTAATTTAAGAATTTGTTACTCTCAACCATATGTTCAATATTGTGGGTAATACAATGGCTACAATAATCATAAGTTTAGATGCATTAATAGTAGATGGAGGAGAGGAACTCAGACCTAATTGGTATTAAGTGCATATTAAGATGCCTTTGTGGAGGAATGAGCAAGATAATACCTTAGACTCTTTTGAAGCTTATGACTTTCATACCTCGAATTTAGATGATGAAACAAGTCCATTGTGTATCCTTGTTGCTTAGATCATGCCTTGAATCTAGAGCCTAATGGGTGATAAGTGGAGCTACAAATGAGTTAAGGTACTTACAAGCTACTTCAGCTGAATTAGTAAGCAAGTCGAGCTTAAGCTTAAAATAGCAATTGTTTATTTAAATAAGCTAAGCTTGAGTTCACATTTAGATTCGCAAGCTATCTAGTGAGCAAACTTGTTTATATTTTTAATTAGCTAGTTTGCGAACAATCTTACTTGCAGCCCTAGTGATACAAGTCCACCACCTACCCTTGTTACCTAAAAATGATATGTAATGCTTTAAATCTATGCTCTCTAATATTTATGTCCAAATCATTTACTCAAAATATTTTAAAACAAGTCCCCTAAATCTAAAATACCTTGCAAAAAGTTCTACTTTTTTCAACAAGCACAAATTGACAACATAATACATGCAATACTTAAAATTACTAACAAACACAAAACAAATTTAAACATTTAAGTGCTGGCAACAAGCACAAGTAAATCCAGCATCATGGGTATGAAACTAAAAGATAGATCCACTGATCTCAATCCATATCCATAGCACATGTGATCATCTCATACTAGATTCATCATTCATGTTAGCCATCGATAATCCAGTCTAGTGCTTGTGTCATAATAGATCTCATTCCATCATTGCAATCCATTGACAACTTCTTTAAGGATGTCTAGATTAATATAAGCCACAATTCTACCATGTAGATGTTTTGCTTCCCTACAACTAATGTGGGCTAGATGCTTAATTATGAGCCATTTCAATATAAATACTTAACCCTCCACAGATGATGAATAACCAATCCATAGTTGTCTAAAAGATATTATGTTGTAATTTAAAGGTGGTGATGAACAAGTATCACTTGCATAAGATAAAGGGGGATGATTCATGCATTATCAAGAGAGGAAAAATAGTAATTTTAATATTTTCATACAATTTTTTCTTGTGAAATGTATAATTAATATTTTAGAAAATCTAGAACTTTTTTTCTTGACTTTTAACAAGTACTTGGAGTACTCATTAACACAATACATACATACATACATACATACATACATATGCTAAAATACATAACATATATTCTTAATAGGTGCCCCAATTAGAATATGCTTTAAAATATGGAAGATGATATTTGTACAATATAAATGATATTTCCATATCCAATAATGATATATATAAAATCAAGTTAAGTACTTAATTAGAGGTGATCATGAAACCCTATTATACTTTGTACCTTGTAATACCTTAATCAAGTAAGTTTTGGATGTGTATTAAATTTCATATGGTAGGTTCTAGAAAATTTTCCAGAACTCACATCCATAAGGTAGGATATTGGTATGATGTTTTATACTTTATACCTATCTTAGAGCTTCGAAACCTATACTCTTATGGCTCATTTACTTAGAGGTAATAAAGAAAAAATAGAATAGCTATTCATTTTCAATTGTCTATTATCATGTTTACTTCAAAAAATGAAGAGGGAACATTAATTTCTAAGGCTTTTCTATTTCCATTATTTTGAGAATAGATATTACATGAGAAAATGTAGAATTTTTTATTCCTTCTATAAAGGAAATAAAATATTCAAACATTATAACTATTATACTCTTATTAATATTGTATTTAATGATCAAATAAAGACCAAATGTTAATCTTATTCATATTCCAAACTTAATATTATAATTAATAAAGTGAAATAAATATTGCAATAAGTGTTCCCTGTAATAAAACATTACACGAAGTAAATACTAGAATAAAAATTTCTAACATATTCCTAATAATAGTTATTCTCAAGGCATAATTTTTCTGTTCTCTATCTATTTCATCTCAAAAAATAAACGGACTATTAAGGTATACCATGTAAAGATTCTAAGATACTTCATGCCTACTATGTGAAAATTATTACGTAATAATAATGAATGAAAAATAATATTATATTTCTACTTCTTAAGTGCTACCACAAATAAAAAGAAATATACGTATAAGTAGCTTAACACAAAGATAAATACTATAGTAGAAAGTTGAGTGATTTAGAGCCACTACTCATTCCAGCGGTATAATGGTGTGGATATAGAAGTATAATTGTGTTGTCAAAATGTAAAATACGTTGTCCATTGAGGTAAATGTGTGCACTTTCAAATGCTTACTAAATCTTGCATAGAATTTGCTTTACTGAGCCATTCTAGAAACATTGAGAGTTTTGTCCTATAAAAAATTTACTTCATACTTTTAATATTATAAAATGTATAATGATAATTTACAGGTCTGATATGCTATTTAAAATCTTTTATTTTCTACAAGTTAGTACAAGCATTCTAAAGTACTATAAAATGAATTTTGATTTCAAAATTTAAAAATCATTATCTCTAAAATAGAAAATGAGTAAAAGCTCATATTATACCTACCATTTTTAACACGTTCAACGCTGTTAAATATCACATCTCTAAAATAGTCATATGTCCCCGTATTGATTACGTTGGAGATAACAATTGATAGCTCTTCATAATAATGCCATCAATAGTTTCTTAAGAAAGGTGGCACGTAATCCCAAGTTTCATTTGGAAATATATATGGTATATGTATATGAATCGTGAAAAAACCTGATGCCGTTGCTGTAATTCCCCAATTTTACTCTTCCAACAAGCATAAACTATGGAATAATTCATGTTATTTATTTATTTATTTTTACCCGTGCTAGTCAACTTTGTTTTATTATATAAAGTTCACGTTGGGTTCGTATTACAATCGGCAACATAAGTGAGAGTGAGTGAGTGGGATAGTATACTCAAATAATGTCGCGCCTTCAGTCTTTCTCAGCAGAGGTGAAAAAAATTGGCCTCGGGGTGACCAAGGGGAGTGAAAAATTGCCAGGAGACAGTTTTAATGGTCTGCCAGTGGAGCACCGAGAGGAGGTCATAAAAAAAATGTCTGGAATAATCGTGTGGATTATGCTTCGTGAGCTTCCTACAGATGGAAAGAAGACATCGCTGGAGAAATGTTTCACTGACTTGTTCCATATACTTCCAAGTGAATTTCAAGCTGCAGTCGTTGCCGCGGTCCAAGCGATATCCTCACTTACCAAATCAAATGAAATACGCCGAGGAGCACGAAGAGATCCGTTACAGCAGCCGTAATGATTCCCGTCTGCCATATTACCTCCTTTGATAATATGGTGGTGTTGGCCATAGACAAAATAATGGTTGGTTTGTGTTAGGGTTTTCTAGTTATTGCTGTTTTGTTATATGATGGTATTGTTATACATATCATCAAGTTGGAACCTTGTATCTCCCTATGTTTAGTTAATTAAGTCCTATTGTATTAGTCAAAATGATGACTCATCATCTCCCATGTAACCTTATATTTGTTAATGAGTAAGTTTTTCTACTTGTTACCGCTTTTTTCTATGATATATTGAGATTAAAAATTCATAAAAGAAACTTTTTTTTTTTATGTTTTATTTAGGGAAGACAATCTATGCAATATCGAAATAGTTTTAAAATCTCAAAACTAAGTATATCGTGCAAATAGTTACTCTTCCAACATGCATAAACTATGACGTGCTACATGCAACTTAAAATTATTAACTAATACATAACAAATTTATATAATATTTACGGCTAATGTAACCACGTTGCTAAATTATGAACTGCTTCATCATAAATACTTGACTCACAATAGACTATTCACATTTGTGAAAGAGATAGAATATTGTAATTTGAAGGTGGTGATGAACATGTATTACTTGCACCATTAAAGATAAGGGATGGCTTATGCATTATTAAGAGCGGGGGGAAATAACTTCTATATTAAAATACACGATTATTAGGTGCCCTAATTAGAATATCCATTTAAAATAAGGAAGATAATATTTGCACGCCATAAATAATAATTGTACATCTAATAATGAAATACAAAAAGAAAATGCAAATTTAAAGTTTCGGCAAATGAAAATCGCAAGATCTGTAAAATAATCCTAAAGAATTGATACTCACTCATCATAACGACGTCATCGATAGCCCAGAAGCTTCACCATGGTTTGAGAAAGTGTCACCAGCCGGCCATCTGGTCGATTTCATCAAATCGAAGCGTTCAGCTCCTGATCCACTCCATTAAGGAACCTGCGATATGTGTGAACTCCTCTATAGACTACGATCATTAAATAATAATAATGAAAAAAAAATTGATTTATTGTGTTCAATTTTAAGGGTCATGGTGCATTAAATTAAATTAAACTATTTAAAAAATCATGAATTTTTGTTTGTTTAAAATTATAAAATTTATAATATATATAAAAAGGATTGATTTAAGTATACTAGTTGAAACCAAACAGATTACTATTTGATATTTTTATAAAAGTCAAATTACTATATTTTCATATACCAAAGTGTAACAAAAGAAAAAAAAAATTTATACTAAAGACGTGAATACTGTCTGTGCCTTTAAGCAATATGTTTGAGGTTATAGAATGTATACACTCCTTTAATACGAATTATACTAAATGTGCAAACTTGATGTGTGCTTTCAGTTTTACAAATTTAAAAAAAAAAACAAAGGTCACAAACTGCATTTACGTTTTTAAAATATTTTTCTAAATAATTATTATTAATATAATATTTATAATTTTTTTTTAAAATCACAATATGTAATAATGTTCTCAAATAAAGCATCCTCATTTCATTTAGACAAAAATTATTAACAGAAATAATTTTGTAATTGTATTCATACTAGCATCCATTTTCATCTTTTTTTTTTCTTTTTTCTTTTAAGAATTGAAAAGAAAAAAATAAAATTTGAAATGAAAATCTTTTTACTCACTTCCTTTTACTTTTACCATTTTTCACTCCTTACATGGAGAGCCAAAGGTACCCTCTTTTGTTTTTTCATTCCCATTCATTTCCTTTCATGTCCAATGGCTTCCATCCCAAACATAGTGAAATTTATTAAAGGGTTGAATAGATCAACCATGGCCGTTTGCAAAGCTCTGCCTGGCTGCAACCCCCACCCCCTAAAATCCCTTTACAGAGACCATTGCTATCCTAGCTATCGACGGGCTAAACGGGCCTCATTAGCGTAGGAGCTGGAACGGTTTAGGTTAGGCCACCATTGTTACACTGGTTCGATTCCCAAAGGTGCAAAACTTTTTCGAAGGTCTCTGTTTTTTCTTCCCAACAGATGATGGACCTGGCAAGCGAACCACAACGGGGAGATAGGATTTGCGATGGAGTTTCCAATATCGAAGGAGGAAACCGAAACCCTAATCCATAACCTAAAATTGTAGTGATAATGGGACCTACTGGTTCAGGAAAATCGCGTCTAGGTATTGATTTGGCCCTTCAATTTCCAGTGGAGATCATCAACGCAGATTCGATGCCTGTGTACCGTGGACTCGATGTTCTTACCAATAAAGTCCCCATACACGAACAAAATGGTGCGTACTGGCTTTTAGAAGGAAAAAAAAACCCTACTAAATTGTCATCTTGTAATGTTCCGAATTTTGAATTTTGAGGATTCTTTATTCATATGCTGGTTTAAACAGGAGTGCCTCATCACTTGTTGGGAACGATTAGCCCTAATGTGGAGCTCACCGTTAAGGCTTTTCGCGATTCTGCTATTCCCGTGAGTTGAAGCGACATCTGAAAACATTATTTACCGCTATAATAGTCTCTAGAGTTGCGGATACAGAAGAATTTCAGAGTTAAAGTGTCCATAGAAAGTGACAGCAGTAGCTGACCTCTAATTATGATGGTTAACAAAACACTAAGGGGAAATGAGGGAAATCATTTTTTCAATTTTCTGTTAATGTTCTTTGTGACGGTTAATCACCACAATCATTCATCTATTGCTAACATTTGCTTCTCACCATCAATCACTGTAAAAAGTCATTGACAATGCTAAGATTATAATTATAATTATAATTATAACCATGCCATATATCATGTCTAGAGCAAGACTACATCTCTAGCTTTGAAAAGGTGTATGATTTTCAGATATTGAGCAGCATGGAATCAGGTATTGAATGAAAGTTTTAGGATCTAAATAGCAATTATTCAAGAAAAATTTCCCCCTTTCTTTTTTGTAATGTGTCTTATTCGGGTTAAAGCTTTTGCTCCTCTCAGTTGTTAATGTGCTCTCTGGCTTGTTGGTATTTGAAACGGTATATAGCTTCGCTATATTTTGATTTTTGAGATTTATGGTGTACTTGTCGTAATAATTGCTTCATGGTTATGAAAAGAAAATTGATCAGCTTGATTGAAATTTCAGATTATTGATGATATATTGTCACACGATCACTTGCCAGTAATGGTTGGGGGCACCAATTATTACATTCAGGTATGGCGTGGATTTTATTCCTTGTGTTTGGAAAATGACTGAAGACATAATACCATGCAGATTTATTGCTTAGCATATAGGAATACTATGCAACAGAAAATCTTATTGAATGTTTTTGTTTTCTCAAATATATGTCAACTTTTTTGGTTTCTTTGTATGAACTTGCTAGGCCTCTGTTAGTCCATTTCTGCTGGATGACAAGTCACATAATATGGATGAAGGTTGCTTGGGTGGAACTCATGGTAAGTAGTAACTTTTTTGCTTATGCTACATGTGGGAAGAAAATTTTCCTACTAATATATGGTCATATGATCCCAGATAAGGAACTCCCAAATTGTGATGTTGACTTTAACGAGACAGAATGTTCCGGTGACAGTTTTGATTGTCTCAAAGCTATTGATCCAATTGCAGCAAATAGAGTACATCCTAATAACCTGAGAAAAGTATAGATCTTTTTTTATTCACTGTGTTCTCTTGTCTCAAAATCATTATGAAAATTTCCCGATTTGAACTGTTAATTTTTGCTACGACGTTTAATTGATATTAAGCTTTTATCTTTGCTCTGAATCCACACTAAGTTTTCAGCAGTATTAGGTTGGAACCCACTTTTTTTATGGTCATTTTGGGGTCTCCATTGGTTGTCCTCTTTACTCTATTTCCTCTTCAGTTGTCTCTCTTCTAGTTTCATATACTATATGCAATGACTTCCCTACTTTAGCCATTGTCAAATGCAAAAGATGCTATTGGCTGAATCTTGCATGCTTTAATTGTTTGCATATCAAGCAATATGTTAATTTGTTTGCCCAGTCTGTAGTTCTCCCTAGCAGGTTGTTTCCAGGGAAAAACAATTAGGTTTGTAGTCTCCTTCAGCTAATTATGCAACCCTTATTTCCTCAGTGATGTTGGATCTCTTGAAGAAAAGGCACTTGCTAAACCTGAAATGGAAATCTGTTTTCTATTTTTCTAAGCAAATGTGCTAGGTAATAAAGGGGCATGTTTTTATGATTGAAAATGTAAAGGTCTTTCAATTTGGTATTATTATAGTGTGCTACATCCAGAGATGTCCATCAATCGACTCCTATAGTATTGAATCCTTAAATTCTGGGACCATAGTATCTTAATTATTTAATTTTGCTTCTCAGCTTTCTTTTCTTTTCCTTTTTTTTTTTATATATAATATTACATAATATAATGCCTTATAGCAGCTCACAGAACTAACAAAATTACATGCAAAATCAAATAAAACTGCGGTTCATTTCATTAAATTTCTTTTTGGACTATAAAGATTTTATGCAGGAAATTCGATCTTGATTGTAATGGGGACGCGTTGAAAATGTTAAATACAGTTGCTGTTTTGTATGTGTAGATGCCTCCCTCCCTGTTCTGGATCAGCTTGTAGAGAACAGGGTAGATTGCATGGTTGATGCAGGGTTGCTTAATGAAGTTTTTAGCATCTACAAGGCTAATGCTGATTACTCTCGAGGTCTGTTGCAGACTGTTGGTGTCTGTGAATTTGAAAAGTTTTTTGAGGGTTTACTTGTCTGAGGTTGGTGAAAACAATGTAAATAAATGTAGTAATGAGTATTTCAGAGACAATATATATATATATATAATCTTTTGAAATTGTCAATTAGGAATGAACTTAAAGTTTTACTGGAAGAATCCATTGACAATGTGAAAGCTAATACATGAAGACTTGTTCACCGACAAGTAAAAATTTCATTGAAAATGGACATAACTGGAGAAATAAATCAATGATTTACATGTAATTTGCCAAGTTGTGCTTGGTTGGTAAGCTAAAAGCAATTTATATGAGTTGGACCATCTTGATTTCAATTTTGAATGTTATTATCTTAATTAGGGTAATGTTATGTGGATGGTTGCTCCAGATAATGTTGGTATGCATGTTTTTATTGCCTGCATGCTCATAGAAATTTATGTCAGTCTGTGAGTACTTGGTTATGGTGGTTCTAAGAAAGGAGGGGATTGGTTGGGAAAAGTAGTAGTGGAAGAGCAGATTGGGACGTTTGGCTTTTTCTAATTGGAGAATGTGACAATGCCCAGCTTAAATTTTCATTTCATGGGCAAGTCTTGATTTGAGAAATTCCTAGCTTTAATAGTTCATTATTGGAGACTGTCATGATGGAGTGCAAAGGCGTGTTCCTTTTCAATTGTCAAGTACTTGCCAATGCTTTCATAGGTTCTCATTTTGGGGATTTGAAATAGAGTTAACCTGGCAATGCCATCTAGAGTGACGTGACTCTCAGAAAAGGCGGATTTGTAGCCTGCAGAATTTGTTTGGCTGGAGCATCCACCATGTTGATGCAGTGGAAGCTATGTCTGGTATACCATCTGATGTAACTCTATTCTTACCTTTTAATTTCTGCTAAGAGTTTTTTCCTCGATTAATATAAATAGTTGATTGACATTGATCCTTCATGTTTCAGGTTCATCGTATAAATCCTGGGATGAGCAAGTAGTTCAACCAACTGTTAACTTAACAAGATCATTCCGCAATGAGAATGAAGACGTTGCACCTGATTGGCGAGTGCAGCATCACTCTCAGCTGAATGCATTGGATAGAGACTTGTGGACTCAGTACATACGCAAGGTGAGTCGATGCCTAGTATGTACCATACAGCGGTTTGTCCTTTGCTTGTTAGGCAGCTCAGCCTTGTTGCATTTTATTGATTGTTGAACTTTCTGCCTTCGTGTTCTTGCACCAGAAAAACTACTTCAGGCATGTCATCAGGTGCTTAGGGGAGGACATGAATGGGAACAGCATAAGTTTGGCCGAAGGCATCGAAAACGAGCTTCACGGCTTAAGAAGTTCCATGGTCACATATTTTCAATTATTAAGCATATAACAGCTACATGTTAGCCGAAATAATATCAAAACTTAGATTATATAATTAAAAAAAAAAACAACATAGATGCGCAAGGTGAAAAAAAAAAAAAATGTAAACTCAGGTGATGTTTTTTTTTTTTTTTAAATGGCATGTAAAATGAAAAGTGTGAAAACTTGAATATATTTTATGCAATCAATTTTTTTTAACTACTAAATAAAAGTCATAGTTAGAAAATCGAAAATGAAAAAAACTTAGAAGGAAATTGAAGAGATCATGATCACATGATGAGGGGACCATGCAGGATTTATTTCTTTTTTGTATTAGTAACATTCTCTTTTAAACCAATAGATTTTGGATTTGATTACAGAAAAACATAAATAAAATTCTAGAATAGGAATCCAAGAGGTGGGTGAATTGGGTTCTATTGACATTCATGAAAGCTTATCATCAATTTTCAAGCAAATTTCTATTATCTTTGGCCAACTATTATTACAATGTTGGGAGTGGAGGAATTAAAAGTGTTTAATTTCACTAAAAGACTTGTGTTCAAACAAGTTAAATACTAAACGAACGAATGAATAAAGGATAACACAATGATCAATAAAAAGACTTGTAGTAAAATGAAGAGTAAGAGTTGAGACTACTTCCTAGTTTCCATAATCACATAATATCTCCAACACCAAGACTGTACACCACTTTTGTTGATAGTAAGTAAAAAAGGGAATACACAAGTGATCATTGACAATAAACTACAAATGTAATGCATAAGAATACAAGAAAATTAAGGTAGACGAGAATAGGATGATATTGCATATATGTATAAGCTCAATTAATCACTCAATACGAGCACTTCTACCAAATTTCGCCATTGCTCCTCTCACATGCTTCATTTCAGACTCTGCAGGAAAATCCAACGGCTATTTCCTTTGTCATTTCGTTCGATCTATATGATTATGGGGCATTCTAGACCCTTTGCCCCGCTGTACTAGTCCTTGCTTAGGTATCAATTAGGTAGGACTTATTTGTGGTTTGCTTGGCTCTCTTGATGTCGAATAAAATTAGCTAGAAAACATAGAATTGTTATGACACAATCAAGCGCCTACCTAGATTTTTTTCTTATTATCGAAATCCCATTTTTTTTCCTTATTTTAGAATAATTTTATTTATTTATTTTATTTTTTAAGTTGAAAAGTGAAACAAGCCTTAAAAGTGAACCAAAAAAATAAGACAATTGTAAAAGAAACAAAAATAATTAAAAAAAAAATTGAGGGTTGATTATAGGATGGGTCTTTGGGTGGTGAAAAATACACCCTTATGGTGAAAAGTAATTTTTAGCATTTTTATAGTCCAAATACTTATATGCAATTTGACAAATTTTGAGTTAGTAAATAACTGTCATTTTTATTGAAATGAATTTTTGTGGGCTTAGTCTAGTGCACTCATTCTTAGCAGTATAAAGCAATATCAATTTAAGATAAATGTGGCTTAAAATAGTGCTCTCTTTGGACTTAAATTAATTGTTTTAAACAAAAATCAATTTTAGTGCAAGTCAAACAACAAACAAATTGAAGCTTAAAATTTTGTCAGATTGATTCAATTTTGAGAAATTATTATTACATATGTTTACTAAACTCATTTGTTACCCAAGATGCAGAATCAATTTTCTAAAAACTATTAGGCTAAAGATAATTTTGAGCCTAAAATTGGCTTAGGTCAATTTCAAGTTCCAATGAGATTTGCAATTTACACGATTAAGAAATGTCGCTAAATGGTCTATTGAAGGATTTTGCAAAGGAAAGATCCAGGCTCAAATCAAATGAAAGGTAAGCAATTGCATGTGCCAAGCCCATCATATTAAGTAATGTGCTTCTACATCATATGCGTCTTCATCTTTAACCTCTAATCCCCTTTTTGCTAAAGCTTATCTTGGACGATCCAATCTAGTATGTTTTTGCATGACTTGAGTGGTCTTTAATCCTACTCCATGCCAATCAATGGCTACAATCAATTAACCCATGAAATTTGCATTGAAAACCATTAGATTACATTTGAAAGTGAATTGAAAAATGATATAACATTTAAATTTTCATCAAGCTTTGTCCATGATTGATATGAACCTAGACTAGCAATCCATGGCCACAACTATTAATGGAATCTTCTATTGAACTAAAAAAAAATAAGAATCATACTCACAAACACTTAATTTAGTTCAAATGGAGTGAATTAAATTTAGTTTTCTCTTTAGAACTTCGATAAAAACCCTAACTGCTTTCCTTTTAGAAACATTCCACTTCTAGCAAAAAATGAAGTAATTTCTAGATGCCATTGTGTCTTAGATCTACCTCTTAATCGCTAAAAGAACAAATTTTGGAAAGAATTCGATCAAATTTCACTTTGATCCACAAAACCAGTTCAATCGAGCTTGTGTCTTTGAAACCAACATTGTGGTTGACTCTCTTGGTAACTCTGACAAGCATTGGAGTGTCTCAAGGAAGCTAAGATCCAATCCCACTAATCTCTTCTAGTCCAAATGCAAACCCAATTAGAACTTGACCTCGAGGTTGAATTCGACCTATCATCATGGTTTACTTGATTTCTTTGCAATATGTGTTATTTTTATTTTATTATATTATTTCTTCTTCATTGAGAAAAACAAAAAACCATAATAGTAGATGATAAAAAAGTTGTGGTTTTCATAGTTGAAAAAGAAAATAAATTAGTGCTTTTTATTAATGTAAACATGAAGAAATTTAAAAAGTAAAACAAACTAAATCCACTAAATTTTTTCTATAAAGAAATTAACTATAGTAGTATATGCATCTTATGGAGCAACCTAAAAAAAAAAAAAGAAGAAGAAGTAAAGAATCTTTTTAGAAATAATTAATAACATTTTTGTGCAAGCAATTGCTTGGTTGGTCAAATTTAAAATTTTCAATTCAACACTTTATTAAGAAAACTCTTTACTAAAACTTAAATAAGCATTAATACATTGATAAAAAACATGGATATGAGAAAGAGATATATTTAAGGTTTCAGAAATTGCCTTGGTGCGCGAGTGAGAGTCAAGAGAGAGAAAATAACTATTCCTATAGAGGGAATACAAAAGTTATTTGAAATAAAAATTTTTAAACTCATTTATAAGTAAATAAGCTAATAAAAACTATTAAGGGAATAATTATACTATTCACTTTCAATAATTTCCTCCATGTCAACATAGTGCCTAAACTTTGGGAGGTTTTATTGACTTGTCTCGCATACTCAATTGTAATTTCTTCTGCCTGAAATTCTTCCACCGATTGAGTATAGCTGGAGCTGTTTTGAGACTTGAAAGCCTAAGCCTATTTCTTGCAACCGAAATATACGATAATTTTGAGCAATTTTCGTATTAGATTTTATGCATTAGAGCAGATTTGTTACAGTGATTAGAGCAGATCCGTTACAATGATGCACTGACTTTATTAATCAACGGGATTAAAATGTAATAAAAACTATTTGATGGCACTGGTACTTGAATTTGCTGGTTAACCGATCAGGTCTTCAAGCCAATGATTATTTGGAAGCCATAATCTTAGCTTGTATGCCCGGTCTGGAGTTCTCCCTAGCAAGTTGTTTCAAAGGGAAAACAATGGGGTTTGTAGTCTCCATCAGCTAAATCATGCAACCCTTATTTCATCAGTGATGTTGGATCTCTTGAAGAAAAAGTACTTTTTTGGATAAGAGAAGAAAAAGTACTTGTTAAACCTGAAATGGAAATTTGTTTTCTACTTTTCTAAGCGAAGGTGCTTGGTAATGAAGGGGCAAGTTTTTATGATTGAAAATTTAGAGGTCTTTCATTTTGGTATGATAGTGTGCTAGGTCCAGAGATGTCTATCAATCAACTCCCTTAGTATTGAATCCTTAAATTCTGGGACCATAGTTTCGTAATTCTTTCATTTGCTTCTCGGCTTTCTTCTCTTTTCTTTTCTTTTCTTTGTCTTTTTTTCTTTTAATTATTATTACTTTTTTTTTTATTATTATCCCTTACAGCAGCTGACAGATATAACAAAATTACATGCAAAATCGAATAAAGCTGTAGTTCCTTTTATTTGATTTCTTTCTGGACTATAAAGATCGTATGTAGGAAATTCCATAGTGATTGCATATGGTCTTCTGTGGTTGTGGCTGGGTAGAACTGGGAACATGTCTAAAATGTTAAGTACAGTTGCTGTTTTGTATGTGCAGGTGACTCTCTCCCTGTTCTGGACCAGTTTGTAGAGAACAGAGGGTAGATCTCATGGTTGATGCAGGGTTGCTTAATGAGGTCTTTGACATCTACAAGGCCAATGCTGATTACTCTCCATCTTGATTTCAATTTTCAATGCTCTTATCTTAATTTGGATGACGTAATGTAGATGGTTGCTCTAGATAATGTTTGTATGCATATTTTTGTCGTTCACATGCTCATGGAAATTTGTAAGTCAGTCTGTGAGTACTTGGTTACAGTAGTTCTAAGAAAGGAGGTGATTGGTTGGGAAAAGTAGTAGTGGAAGAGGAGATTGGGAGGTGTGGCTTTTTCTAATTGGATAATGTGGTCAATTCCGAGCTTAAATTTTCATTTCATAAGCAAGTCTTGGTTTGAGAAATTCCTAGCTTTAATAGTTCATTATTGGAGATTGCGGTGATATTGTGCAAACTCGTGTTCGTTTTCAGTTTGCAAGTACCTGCCAAAGCTTTCATAAGTTCTCATTTTGGGTATTTGAAATAGAGTTAAACTGGCAATGCCTTATAGAGTGACGTGACCTTCATCATTTCTCAGAAAAGGCGGATTTGTAGACTGCAGAAATTGTTTGGCTGGAGCATCCACCATGTTGATGCAGCGGAAGCTATGTCTGGTATACCCTCTGATATAACTCTATTCTTACCTTTTAATTTTTGCTAAGAGTTTTTCCCTCGATTAATATAAATAGTTGATCGACATTGATCCTTCATCTTTCAGGTTCATCGGATAAATCCTGGGATGAGCAAGTAGTTCAACCAACTGTTAACAAGATCATTCTACAATGAGAATGAAGACGTTGCACCTGATTGGCGAGTACAGCATCACTCTCAGCTAAATACATTGGATAGAGACTTGTGGACTCAGTACATACGCAAGGTGAGTCGATGCTTAGTATGTACCGTACAACCATTTGTTCTTAGCTTGTTGGGCAGCTCAACTGTTACGGCTTATGTTAAGAATACTAGAAAGAGTCACAAAGTGCCAACTAGATTTCAAGATTACATCATGTAATTGTATAACTAGAAATCGGTTTACATAACAAGATGAGAAGGTAACAAACAAAGAGCATATAAATAAACGACTAAAAAAGGAAAAGGGTTTTTTACCCTCCTTTTTTGAAATCGGTTTTCAATCTGTGGAGCTTAGGGCTGCTCGAAAGTCCCACTTGCATACATAACACATTCAACATAGCACTAGCCCATTCTCTTCGCCTGTACTTTTAGTAAAAAAGAAAGATGGTACTTGGCGATTCTATGTAGATTATAGGGCTCTTAATCAGGTTACTATCAAAGATGAGTTTCCCATTCCCACTATTGATGAACTTTTAGACGAATTAGTTGGTGCTGCATGTTTTTCGAAACTGGATTTGCAATCAGGATACCATCAAATTCGAATGAAGCCGACAGATGTGGAAAAAACAGCTTTTAGAACTCATGAGGGACATTATGAGTTCTTAGTAATGCCCTTTGGCTTAAGCAATGCACCAGCCACTTTCCAGGTTATTATGAATAGGATTTTGCAGCCATTTTTACGTCATTTTGTGGTGGTTTTCTTTGATGATGTATTGGTCTATAGCAAGGATGTTACTGCACATTTACGACACTTGGAATTAATATTACAAGTATTACAGCAACATCAGTTTTATGTCAAGGCTTCTAAATGTATTTTTGCAGCATCTACTATTGACTATTTGGGTCATATAGTATCAGCTGCTGGAGTAAGTCCTGATCCTTCTAAGGTTCAGGGTGTTCAACAGTGGCCTGTGCTTATCACTCAAAAACAACTGCGAGCATTTTTGGGATTGGCTGGATATTATCGGAGATTTGTCAAGAATTACGCTGCCATTGCATCACCTCTAACGGAATTTTTACAGAGGGACGAGTTTCATTGGAATGCTCAGGCTCAACAGGCCTTTGAAACTCTTAAAGTTGCCCTATTACAAGCTCCTATTTTGAGATTACCGGATTTTTCAAAGACCTTTGTCATTGAAACTGATGTGTCTAGATTGGCTGTGGGAGCAGTACTCTTACAAGACACACATCCTATTTCGTATTTTAGCAAAAAGATCTCTTTACATCTGCACAAAGCTTCTGCCTATGCAAGGGAGCTTTATGCTATAGTGGCAGCAGTACGCAAGTGGAGACAGTATGTGTTAGGCTCACATTTTTTTATTCGGACTAATCATAGAAGCCTTAAAGAGATTCTAACACAAGTGATTCAAACACCTGAGCAGCAGCACTATCGTTCTAAGTTGATAGGATATGATTACACTATCACTTATAAATCAGGTCAAGAGAATCAAGTAGCTGATGCTTTGTCTAGACAGTTCACAGAGGAGGGACCATTTTGTGGATGGTCTTCTCTACATTTCTCTTTCATAGAGACACTAAAGAAAGAGTATCAGACCATTCCTGCTTTTGTGCAAATAATTTCTGACCTTGCACATGGACACACAATTAAATGTCCTATAGTTTGGAAAAATAATTTGTTATACTATCATAACAGATTGTTTTTGGTGCCACAATCTTCTGTGATTCTAACCATACTACAGGAATATCATGTGACTCCTAGTGCTGGTCATTTTGGATTTTTGAAGACTTACAAGCAGGTTGTTGGAGAATTTTTTTGGGACGGTATGAGGAAATAAGTTTATGACTTTGTTCGGAGTTATATGGTTTGCCAACAGGTGAAATATTCTACTCAAACACTTGCTGGATTGTTAGCTCCGCTTCCTATTCCAGACCAAATTTGGGAAGACATTAGTATGGATTTTATTACATGTCTTCCTAAATCTGAGGGCTTATCTGTTTTTTTCATAGTTGTTGACCGGCTATCTAAATATTGTCATTTGGGTGCTTTGAGATCTGGATTTACAGCAACTACAGTAGCAGCCTTATTCTTGCATATGGTCATTCGTTTACATGGTATTCCGAGGACCATTGTGTCGGACAGAGACCCAATATTCATGAGCCATTTTTGGAAAGAACTTTTCTGATTAAGTAGGACTACTTTGGCAATGAGTAGTGCTTATCACCCTCAAATGGACGGGCAAACTGAAGTGCTCAACAGAACTATTCAACAGTACTTGAGGTGCTTTGTGATGGATACACCTACCACTTGGGTAAAGTTTCTACCTTAGGTTGAATTTGCATATAATATTTCGTTTCATGATGGGGTAGGTATGACACCATTCGAAGTGGTTTATGGTAGAAAACCACCAGCCGTGCCAGCATACATCAGGGGCAATTCCAACATACAAGCTGTGGATCAGGACTTACTTGCTAGAGATGAGGTACTTAAGTTGCTTAAGACAAATCTACAGCAAGCTCAGAGTCTTATGAAGCAACTAGTTGATAAGCATCGAAAGGATGTCACATTAGAATAAGGAGACATGGTATTTGTCAAGCTCCGACCTTATAGACAACTTTCTTTAACGAAAGGACAACATAAATTGTCTAAGCGATATTATGGTCCTTATAAGGTGCTGAGGAAAATCGGTTCTTCAGCCTCAAGGATCCACAATGTTTTTCATGTATCGTGTCTAAAAAAAGCTTATGGAGTAGATTTTCCGTCTTTGGATTTATCTATGGGGTCTGTCAACAATCAACCTATGTTAACTCCATTAGCTATTGTGGACACTAGAGTTATTCAAAGAAAGGGTCAGGATTGTTACCAACTCTTAGTTCAGTGGTCGGGATTACCATTGGAAGACACGACATGGGAGGATTTCGACTCTTTTGTAACAACCTATCCGGATTACAACCTTGAGGACAAGGTTATTTTTCCAGAACGGGAGCAAAATGTTACAGCTCATGTTAGGAATACTAGAAAGAGTTACAAAGTGCCAATTAGATTTCAAGATTACATCATGTAACTGTATAACTAGAAATCAGTTTACATAACAAAATGAGAAGGTAACAAACAAAAAGCATATAAATAAACGGCTCAAAAGGGAAAAATGGTTTTTTACCCCCTTTTCTGAAAGCGGTTTTCAATCTGTGGAGCTTAGGGCTGCTTGAAAGTCCCACCTGCATACATAACACATTCACAAAGACTAGTAAAGATTATCGTAACAAGTTACAGAAGGAACAAAGTAAAGAGGAGAGTTGAGAGAGAGTATCTGTGACCCTAAACGCGAAGAAGAGAGGATGATACGGAGAGAGAGAGAAACTTTAAAAGCATACACCGGGGTGAAGTAGTGACGGGCTTAAAACGGGAAAGGGCTGAGTAGTGGGCTGGGCTTGGAGAGTAATAACAACCCAACATCAGCCTTGTTGCATTTTATCGATTGTTGAACTTTCTGCCTTCGTGTTCTTGCACCAAAAAACTACTTCGGGCATGTAATAAGGTGCTTAGGGGAGGACATGAATGGGAACAGCATAAGCTTGGCCGAAGGCATCGAAAACGAGCTTCGCGGCTTAAGAAGTTCCATGGTCACCCACGCTCAGAGCAGCAGCAAATACTCACCCATGGTTAAAGGCGTTCTTTTCTGGTTCTTTCTAGCGGTTAGTTGCATCATTGTTATATTTAAGAGGCTAAGTTCTACGACCAATGGTATTTTGCTCCTATTAGCATCTTTGATCTTCCAAAATGTGCTTATTTTATTTTATTTTCAATCTACACGGAGCCCTTCTATGTTTTCACCAGACAAATTGATGCCCAAAGGGAAATGGCTGTTATTATCTCCAGGATTACTAACGTACTTTGTTATAAAACTAAAACAGCTTCATGTCTAGTAGATTTCCCACCAAAAAGATTGCTCTAGCACCGGAGCATTTTTTGATTTGTTGATCATCACTCTATTTTTCGAGTGGGTACCAATTGAAGACACTAAAAGTGTTGTAAATTGTGCAAAATGTACCGGGACATATTTTATTATATTTATGAATATTATTAATAAAAAGTAAGTATTTATTATACATGTATATTTTTTCTATTTATATATATTTTATAATAAAGTCTCATAGATAAATAGAGCATATTTGAAATAATAATAAAAATATATTATTAATGAAAATTTCATAACATCATATTATTTAGAAATGTTCTTGATTGGATAAATATCTAGAGAGGATATAAGTATTTAGACTAACATAATGTATAACAAAAGTTGTTCTCACTAGACCGAAGATAAGATATTCAAGTTATATAAGTGGGTGTTTAGAGTTAAGTGAATATATTGGATACGACCTTTTAATAGAAGATACCATATGTTTAATGTCATTGGTTCCTCTTCTAAATTAATGAGTGTAAATAATTCCTAGACTTAAGATCTTCTTGTATCCTATATATGGAATGTCGCATTTCAATGACATTAAACACAATCTCATTTAAGAGTGTAAAGAATATGATTATTGGGTATGATATAAAATATAGAGAGAATATTAATAAGTAAAGATATAATCCATTACTCTTGAATTAGTGAGATGATATCTATGGCCACTTGGTTGAGATAATAGTGACTCATAAGGTGCTAGCTATTGTAAGTTTTATTGAGTTTAATTTATCTTGGATTCTAACTAAATGATGAAATATTGATGACATGATATGTAATAATTTAATTAGGATATTATTTGATGAAAAGATTTAATTATGTAATAATCGGTTCATAGTGGTTTATAATTCATAACCTTTCTATCACGTTAGGTGGTCATATTGTTACTAGACAATAACCTTGATTTATATTTGGATTAATATTACCTTTGTGTACAGAAACTTAGAGAGTCACACACCATAACATGACTAATAGGAAGAAGTTTTATTGGCTAAGGATTTTAGTTGATAACAAAATTATATCATTATTTATTTTAGAATTAGAATTAATTGTATAATTAATTTATTTTGAAATAATGGAATTTTGTAAAGAGATTAATTGTCAGTAAATATTTATGTAATCTAAATCTTATTTTAAAAATTTTGATTATCAAATCTTTTCTAATTCTTATAAGAGAATATTTATAATTATAAAATTAGATTCTTCTCTCCCTTCTATATATATATATATATATATATATATATATCTATAAGGAGAGAAGAGAGAGTGAGACATAATATTTTCTTCTGCTCACTAACAAAAAAAGAAAATAACAATTTCCAAGTTCTATAAATTCTAATCCATGTTATTTAGCAATATAAGGATTAAAGTTTGTTCCTATTGTCATGTGTATAGATTCCGTTAGAGGGACAACACTTGTGTTCGTGTGGTGAATGAAAAGATCACTCTATAAGAAGCATTGTGAATTTTAGATCTTACTTGAATTCAAGAGAGGGTTTTGCTTACAAAAAAAAGATAATTTTTTTTATAATTAAATTTTTTTAATATTATACATATCACACATAGATTTTATAATAAAAAAGCTTTAAACTTTTGCTGTGTTTTATATACCATAAAATCTAACAGTAGGATCAGAGCGTCTTGTGTATATGTATAATGTTATAATATTAATCTTGAATTTGTTCATAAGTTTTGTTTATAATCTAGATAAAAGCGGTTCGGCTCTTCGCATATAAAAGATATGGATTTATTATGACATATGGATGATACTGTTGTAGAATCGGAAGCCAGTTTTACAGACAGATATTAATAGAAATAAAACATGAAATTTTACTTTGGCGATTTAGTGATAAGGAGTAATCCAATTGGATCGCTTTAATATATTCCTCCAAGTTTTGAAAGCCATAGTGTAAAGTCACATGTCAATAAAGTGGATATTGATGAACGAAGTATTAGAGGACAGTTTGTAATCAAAGATAAGTTAATCTAAAAGCAATTAGAATTGCTTTGCCATTGATCTAACTGAATTATCAAAAATTAAAGTTGTAACATATTGTCCTTATCAATCGTGCTTTATACGATCTTTTTCATTTTTTTTTTTTAAACATTCAGAGATAATTGAATGAAAATATTTTGCTTCTATAACTTATGAAAATTTAGTTATAGGTGTTGATCCTGAGTTCATGTCAAGATTATAACAACTATTATGAATCAATGGTTAATATTATTTATGTATTTTATGGAATTATTTTAGGAATATACAAACTTTGTGTGAATGATTATGGTTTTATTAAATAGGGTCTTCATATCCTTCAGGTGGGTAGCATTTGTCATTTTATGTTTTGTACATACTCATAAATAAAAGTAATTTTAGTATATTTGTACCCATGAGTCCAAGCTAATAATTTTGTTTGTATTTTTTTCTTTTTTTATTTTCTAAATAAGTGTTTTAGAAATTTAGAAAAATTTTAATATTGAATGGAAGAATGGAGGCCCAAATTTATTCATGAGACAAAGAAGTTTAGAAGGCTCAAAGAAGTTGTAATAAGAGTTAATGGATTTTGGGTTATGTGACCTTCAAGAATGGGCCTAGGCTTGGTCCATGCTCTTTTGTTAGCCCATAATCATTGCTTATTGTTGTTTATTTACTATAGATTAGTATTGTTTATAAATGTTAGCGATAGTATACATCCTAGGCAAGATGTAAGGGAATCCCCTAAATATATGACAGCCAAGATAAACTATAATGCCCTCAAGTCATAAATTATGAAATAGTCAAGAATTTTAATGTGAGTCAGTATAGTTTGGTTGTGGGTTTACCTTAAGATTACTATAATTTTTATAATTTGTTTTTTGGTTGACTTAAATTAACTTGTTAATTTGTTAACTTAGCTAAGGTTAATAATTTAGTGGGCGAGAGTTAGGTTTTAAAACATAGATTTTTTAAAAAGAGTACTCAACAGAAAAACAAAATGTTGTATAGATTTACGATTGGCAAGTTAAGGGCTACCTAAAATAATATAACATGCATGTACAACTTATTTGTGTGCATATTAATTTTATTTGGTATTTTGGACCCACTAGGGGACCTCTCAACTAGGTTCCCAAACCTAGTGGTGGGGGCTATTAAATTAAAAAAAAATAAAGGTAATGGGAGTTAATTTAAAAGACCTTCTATTAAATAAATCATTCATAAATATTAAACTTTGCATTTTAATTAATGTAGATCTTGAATGGTAAATAATAACAATTTTTCACTTATCTATGTTGGATAAAGATAATCTCCTTATTAGACCAAAATTGCTTAAATGGCTATGGAAATTAAAAATTGTCCTTAGGCATGAAAGGAAATTATATGTCCTATAAGAGAAAGAGGTTAAAGAACCGGGTGAAGATTCCACCATTGCGTTATACGAGTAGTATCAAAAATACCAAGAGCACTCTATTGATGTCTAATGCCTCATGTTGTCTACAATGTCACATAAATTGCAAAAGTAGCATGAAAATTTGTCTGCAAGAGAAATATATACTCATTTACAGGAGTTATTTCAAAAGAGTGCAAGGGTTGAGCGGTATGATATATCCTAAGCCTTGTTAACTATGAGATGGTTGAAGGGAGCCAAGTTAGGCCTCATATACTAAAGATGATAAATTATATAGTGAGGCTCAAGAACATAGGCTCTAAGCTTGATAACAACTTAACCATCGATCTAATATTGTCTTCTTTGCAAGATTCTTTCTCCTAGTTTGTCATAAATTTCAATATAAAAAATACGGAGAGACCTCTAATGGACCTACTTACTATGTAGAAGACAGTAGAAAAGGATATGTAGTCCAAGACAAAGGTTCCTCAGCAAGCTCTATTAATTGGTAAGTCCAAAAGAGAAAGGTTAGTGGAACTAATAATTCTAAGGCCAAGCAAGTAAAGAAGAGTGAGCAACCTAAGCTAAAGAAGGAGCAACAAAAGCTAAATTCAGATGAGAAGGATGTTGTTTGTTTTCATTGTGGCAAGAAGGGTCATTGGAAGAGAAATTGCATTCAATTTAAGAAAAAGATGTCAAGTGAGGATAATTCCTTATGTATCTTTATGATTGAATGCAATCTTTCTGTTTCTTCTGCACAGTTCATAGATATAGGATGTGATTCTCCTATCTATGTTGACTTGTAGGGTCTAAGTAAGAGTAAAAGGCTATCTAAGGGAGAGGTGGACCTACGAGTACCTAATGGAGCTAAGGTTGCTGCTCTAGCTAGAGGAACTTATACCATTTCCTTACCTAATGGACTTGTGTTAGAATTAGAGAATTGTTTCTATGTTCCAAGTTTTACTAAGAATATAATATCAATATTGTGTTTAGATATCAAGGGATTTGTTTTTAATTTTAAAGAAAAAATTTGTTCATTTTATTTGAATGAGATGTTTTATGGTGATGGAACATTGATTAACGATCTTTATATTTTTAATACTAGTAAACCTACTCATTATATTAAGATTAGGATACAGAAAATGAGTGATTTTAATTTAACAAACCTATGGCATTGTAAACTTGGCCATGTAAACAAGAAATGCTTAGGTAAGCTTCATTTTGAAGGGTATTTAGATTCATTTGATTTTGAATCCATTGATATTTGCATATCATGTTTACAAGGTAAGATGGCTAAGAAACCTTTTACCAAGAAAGGCGAAAGGGAAAATGAATTATTAGAACTCATACTTAATGATGTGTGTGGGTTACTATCAACTCAAACTAGGGGTGGATTTTCTTATTTCATGACTTTTACTGATGATTTGAGTAGGCATGGATATATTTATTTGATGACGTATAAGTTAGAAACCCTTGAGAAATTTAAAGAATTTAAATTTGAAGTAGAAAATCAACTTAAGTAAGAAGATAAATTCACTTTGAAGTGATAGAGGTAGGGAATATCTAAGCCAAGAGTTCATTGACTACCTCAAAGCGTAGGATATTCTCCTAGCTCACACCTCTTGGAATGCTAGAGTGGAATGGTCTTTCAAAAAGGAGAAATCACACTTTAATGGATATGGTTAGGTCAATGAAGAGTCACACAACTCTTCCTTTGACCTTCTAGGGTTACGCTATGGAAACAACAACATATGCACTTAATCGCGTTTCAACTAAGGGAGTAGATATGACATTGTTGAGTCTAATTTTTAAAATTTTACGTTATATTCCTAATTTGATTCATATTAGATCTTATGCTCATCCAATATAGATCTTCTACTTGAATTAGGAATTTTATCATTTATTTGGAGTCGCCACCCAACTAGAGTTGGGAAAAATTATTGAATTAGAACTAATTGAGCGGATTAATTCTAATTTAGACAAACTAGTCGACATGATCTCCTCTTTTTATTTTTATAAATGAAAAAGAAGAAAGAAAAACCAAAGATTCTCGACTCAAGGGCTATTTTATTAAAACTTTAAAGTTACCACCTTATCCTTCTGAAATCTAGGTCATGTTCTAATATCCTTGTTTTTTTTATATTTTATTTTATTTTATTTTATATATATATTTCCAAAAAAAAAAAGAGATTAAAACAACTATACTAATTTGGAAAATGATTTTTTATTCTTTTTAAAGTTGGCCCATAAGGATACCTATGTACTCACTATTCAGGATCAAACATGCCGTAGTTCAGTTTTCATGAAAAAGCTTTAGTGGATTTGTTTAAGTTTTAATTATGAAAACACGTCGAGTTTATGTTTGTTATCATTTTAAAGATTTAAAAAATTCTAAGGCCTAAGCTTTAACATTTTCTTTTCTAGAAAAAAGAAACTTGTAAAAGAAAATCAATTTTGAATTTATTTTAAGAAAGGATTTTCTAAGTGAGAAAAAAAAATTCATTATAATTTTCAATTCATATTATTAATCTACCTTATTAATTTCTAATTATTTATTTTATTTTATTTTATTATTATTTTCTTATTTTTATTATTATATTAGACCTATTTACTTATTTATCAAAATCCTAAAACCTAATTAAAATCTAAAAAAAAATCTTTTTTTTGGATATTTATTTTTTAGATTTTTTTCTAATAAATAAATGAATAAATAAAATAATAATTAAAAAAAATCAGCTAATTTGGATACGAATCGTAGGTTGGATCAAGTCGGATCACGACGATTGGAGACTCCTCGTCGGCGGCATTTTGGTGGCTTTCGAAGGTGATTGAGAGTTGCTTCTAAGCTTACCGAAGGTGGGCAATCCAACTATAGCGGTGGTTTCCTTCAAGATCCCCTCCAGGTGGTGGTTCGGAGCTTGTGATCGGTCGTGGCTTGGGAAGAACTTCGACGAGCTTTGAAACTCTTTGATTTTTACTCTTTTCTCTCTTTTGATATGTGCTTGTGCTTCCCCCAATCATGCTCTATTTATAGGCTTTAGAAATCGAGCTGGATAAGCTCGAATTTCCCTCTGATAGGCTTGAATTGGATTTGTAGTTGAAACCCATTTCCAATTTGCATTTTATTTGTGTAAATCTTCGTTTTTTGTTAAGATTTGTGTTAATTAGATGATGTTATGTTAATTAGATGATGTTTATCTTATTATAGTTAAAGATTTGTTGGATTTGTTCAAAAAATCGCATCAAAGCGGCTAGATTTTATTTTCCCTACTGCTGGTGACTATTTCAGACGGAGGTTGAAGATGATCATGCACCTAGCGCATGCGGTCCCTCCGTTCAATCAGGTGTTGCCACATGTCCATGGTAAGTAAAAAAAAAAAAAAAACATGTGGATCTGCGTCCCTTGCGTTTCGAACTTGCAACCGAACCACCCCCCCCCCCCCCCCCCCCCCCCCCCCCCCCAACCCGACGCGCTTAAGGCCGAAACTCGGACCAATTGGGCTAGCCCATTTCTCAGTTTTTTTATTTAACTCAAATTGCATATATGCGATGCAATTTTTATTATTTTTATATTATTTTGAAATTATAAAAATTTATAAAATTTATTTAACATTTTTTATTATTGTTTCTACCTTTTCCTTATTTATTTTATTTTTTAATATTTTTCCTTTATTTCTGCTAAATAGAAGAAAAATTAAAAAAAAAATTAAAAAATTAAAAACTAAACATTATTTGTGATTAAAGAGCAAAAATTGGGTGTTTACAGACACCATATGAATTATGGTTTGGAAAGAAACCTAATTTATCTTATCTTAGGGTTTGGGGTTACGATGCTTACGTAAAGAGTAGATTCTCTTATAAGCTTGCAACAAGATCTATTAAGTGCATGTTTGTTGGACATCTTAAAGAAACTAAGGGATATTACTTTTAACTCCTAAGTGAGAATAAAGTTTTTATAGCTCAATATGCTACATTCTTAGAGAGAGAATTCATCTCTAAAGAAAGTAGAGGGAATAAAGTAGATCTTGAAGAAATTCAAGATTTCACAAATAAGTTAGAACATGACCAATTGGATGTGAAGTAAACATCACAAGTATCGATGGTGACACAACCAGAGATTGCTCTTGAAATGCAAGATTAGAAAATTCAACAAGATCACATTGAGGACTTGATAGGTTGAATCTTCTTGTGACAAATTACAAAGATATATTGCTTGTCAAGAATGATGAGTATTCACATATGATGTAACAATTGCTTCACTAAACTTTGAGAAATGGCTAGAAGCCATGAGGTCTGAAATGAACTCCATGTACACTAACCAAGTATGGGATTTAGTGGATGCACTAATTGGGGTGAAACCTATAGGGAGCAAGTGGGTCTTTAAAAAGAAGATGGACATAGATGAGAATATAAGTACCTATAAGGCTAGGTTAGTGGTGAAAGGTTTCACTCAACATCATGGAATTGACTATAATGAGACCTTTTCACTCGTAGCAATGCTTAAGTTCATCTGGATTTTGCTTGCAATAATAGCTTACAAAGATTATGAGATTTAGAAATTGGATGTTAAAACAACTTTTCTAAATGGAAAGTTAAAGAGGAAGTATATATGATACAACCTCCTAGTTTTGTAACACCAGAGAATGCTAATAAAATTTGAAGTTTATTTCTGTACTAAAGCAAGCTTTTTAGAGTTGGAATATGAGACTTAATGAAGTAGTCAAGGAATTTGGCTATCTCAAACATCTAGAAGAACCTTGCATTTACAAGAAGGTGAGTAGTAATGCTTCTCCATGAAAAACTTAGGAGAAGTAGCCTATATCTTAGGAATTAAGATATATTGAGATAGGTCTAGAAGGTTGCTTAGGATAAGTCAAAGCACGTATGTTAACAAAGTATTGAACAAATTTAGTATACAAAATTTCAAGAAAGGATTTTTTTTCCCATGTCACATGGGTACATCTCTCTAAGGCATTGTATCCCAAAACACAAGCGGAGAAGAATAAAATTAACAAAGTAGCTTATGCTTCAACAATTGGGTATGTATGCTATGATATGTATGCGGTCAAATGTCTCTTATGCTTTAAGTGTGACAAGTAGATATTAAGCCAACTTAGGTGAGGGTCACTAGGCTACAGTTAAGACCATCCTCAAGTACTTGAGAAGAACAAAGGACATGTTCTTAGTCTATCGAGGAGATAAGGAATTAGTTGTTAGAGGATATACTAATGCTAGTTTACAAATAGATCATAATGATTTGAAATTGTAGCAAGGTCATGTGTTTTGCCTAAATGGTAGAGCTATTTGTTAGAGGAGTTCCAAGTAAGAGATAGTAATAGATTCTACAGCAATTTAAGTATATTGCGACTTCTAAGGCAGTTAAAGAAGTTGTTTATATTAGAAGTTTTATTTCAAGTTAAGAGTGGTTTCGAGTATTAATGATCCAATTACATTATATTGTGACAACAATGTAGCAATAGCTCATGCTAAGGAACCAAGGTCTCACTAGAAGTCCAGACATGTGCTACGGGGTATCATATCCTTATAAAGATTGTTTAGAGGGGTAATGTGTTGGTTTATAGAGTAGTGACAGATGAAAATGCTGTAGATCCACTTACGGAGGCCTTACCTTAGCAGAAACATGAGAATCATGTGAGGAGCTTAGGAATTAAAGTCTATAGTGCTTGACAATAGTGTAAATGGGAGTGTTGTAAATTGTGTACAACGTGCCAAAACATATTTCAATGTATTTATGAATATTATTGATAAAGGTAAGTATTTATTATATATGTATACTTTTTTGCTTATATATATTTTATAATAAAGTCTTATGGATAAATATAGTATGTTTGTAATAATAATAAAGATATATTATTAGTGAGAATTTCATAATATCTTATTATCTAGAATTGTCTTTGATCGGATAAATATCTAGAGGGGACATAGATATTTAAACTAACATATTGTATAACTAAGGTTGTTTTCTCTAGATCAAGGGATAGATATCCAAGTTATACAAGTGGGTGTTCAAAGTTACATGGGTACACTAGACGACTTGCTAATAGAGTATACCATATATTTAATGCCATTGGTTTCTCCTCTATATAAACAAGTGTAAATAATCCCTAAACTTGAGACCTTTGTGTATCTTACATATGGAATGCTGCACTTCAATGGCATCAAACATAGTCTCATTTGAGATTGTAAATAATATGGTTATTAGATATGGCATAAAATATAAAGAGGATAATGATGAGTCAAGATAAAAATCATAACTCTCTTGGATTAGAGAAATGATATCCATGGTCGCTTGGTTATGATAATAGTGAATCATAAGCCACTGGTCATGGCAAGTTTTATTGAATCTAATTTATCTTGAAAACCAACTAAGTGAATAAATCTTGATGACACGACATACAATAATTATAATTAGGATATTATTTGACGAAGAGATTTAATTACACAATAATCCATTCATAATGGTTAATGGTTCATAAACTTTCTATCACATTAGGTGGTCAATAATTATTGCTAGACAGTTACTTTGATATATATTTGGATTGATGTTGTTTCTGTGTATAGAAATCTAGAGAATCGCACACAATAGCATGATTAATAGAAATAAATTTTATTGACTAAGGATTCTAGTGAATACTAAAATCATGTCATTATTTACTTTAGAATTAGAATTAATTTAATAAATAAGTTAATTTGAAATAATGAAATTTTATAAAGACATTAATTGTTAGTGGATATTTATATAATATAAATCTAGTTTTATAATATATGATTACTTGTTTTAAAAGATTTAATTGTCAAATTTCATCTAATTCTTATAAGAGAAGATTTAATCTTATAAGATTAGATTCCCTCCCTTATATATATATAAAACAAGAGAAAAGAAAAACCAAGACATAATATTTTCTTCTACTGATAAGAAAAAGAAATAACAATTTTCAAGTTTTATAAATTTTAATCCAAGTTACCTAACAATAAAAGAATTAGTATTTATTCCTATTGTCGTGTGTATGGACACCATTAAAGGGACAACACTTGGTGTTCTTGTGATGAACAAAAGGATTACTTTATGAGAAGTGTTGCGACTATTAGATCTCACTTAGGAGGAAAAGGTTTTGCTTATAAAAGAAAGTAATTTTTTCTATAATTAATTTTTTTTATATTATATGTCATAGGTGGATCATGTGATAGATTTTGCAAAAAAAAAAAAAAAGAAAGAAAAGAAAAGAAAAGAAAAGAAAAAGTTTTGAAATTTCATTGCGTTTTACATACTACAAAATCTAACAAAAAGGAACCCACTCTCCTAAATATGCATTGTCAAGACTTTTTCCTATATTGAAAACAAGAAATAGGACCCAAAAAAAAAAAAAAGAAGAAGAAAAGAAAAGAGGAACATTTCTTGATTTTTCGTAATTTGAAAGAAAAAGGAAATGACTGAACATTCCCTGAGTAGTTTTCGAAAAGAACTTAAAATAAGAAAAAAGAACATTCCTTGAGTGGTTTTCGAAAAGAACTAAAAGTAAGAAAAAGAACATTCCTTAAGTGGAATTTTGGGAAAGTCCATCTCTAGACACACGCTTGCTTGAAATTACAGTAATTAAACGTGAGGAACCTGATTTAGTTGCCACTGTATGCGGGCATTGTGAGAAACCTTATACCCAGCAATTGTGCCATACTTTGATGAGATAGTAGTGCATCCACAGTTTATGTAAAATGGAAGCTATCGTGGATGTCGCCGCAGCACCGGAGCCAGAAACTATTACGGCGGTTCTGGCAAAATCCCTAGGGAAGAAAGTAACGATAAGAGGTCAATACCAGCAACATAGCATGGCAGTTGAGGAACGCCCAGCAATAAGTAACGCCTCCTCTTGCGTTTTTAAGGTACCACCTTCACTGATGAAAATGAACAGGAAATACTTTGATCCTCATGTCGTGTCAATCGGTCCTATCCACCGTGAATATGAAAACAATTGTCTTATTCTCGAAGAGCACAAGGCCAGGTACACAAATACGCATTAATTTATCTCCTTTATGTTTCCGCCACATTAACGATTGAAACAAGAAACCTATTTCATTGGAGAAATCAATGGTATAGAAAATTTAAAGGTAACCTTTGATTATAAAAAGCCTAGATGCCAAATTTTATCACATAGAAAATTTAAAGGAAACCTTTGATTATAAAAAGCCTAGATGCCAAATTTTATCACGATCATCTTGTACGCGTCTCCCATTTGTTAGATAGCGGGTGAGCATCGTAAATTATCGAGCCTAAAATTTGCTCATCTCTTGTTTGAATGGATTTCTAGAAAGATACCATAATGCCACACTCTAGAACCAGAGCATATGTGATTAATATCCAAAAATAGATTAAATAACTACAAATTAGTCTTCAAAGGTCGCTTCAATACATAGAACAACCTTTTTTATGGAAATCCACTCGTGAAAAACCAAGTCAATCTTCTATAAAGCCTTCTATATAGTTCGGTACATAAGAGATGAATGCATTAAGCAAATCAACCTAATATATAGTTCGGTATATAAGAGATGAATGCAATAAACAAGTCAACCTTCTATATAACCTCCATGCAATTGAGTTTTTATAATACAAATAAAATAAGTGACCTAATCTTTTACATCATCTTCTAATTCACTAGTACGCAACAAACATAACATAAAACAATGTAAGTCTTTTATTTACTTCATCACATAATCAAATTACTTTCAAATATCTCACTCCCTTAATATATGTCATACTCTAAGTTGTAGTATGCATCCAATACTGAAAAGGGTACTTGCACCAAAAAAACACATCCTATATAGGAGTGGGTTGACACTTGGTACGATAGTCACAACAACCACATGGGCGTGAAAAATAGGAACACTCTTACATACATATATAATAGCTAATGTCGCAAACAATTAATTTATTATCTTATATAGGTGTAGCAAATAGTATAGTTTTAGTCTCCTAAAACTTGAAGCATTTTTGACTCCTCAACACACAAAATGACATGAACAAATATATAAGAGATTTGCTTCATCTTGAGTTGACTATTAGTATCGATTATTAGTATGGCTAGTCCATGGCATCCATCCATAATGATGTCACCATTATAATCCAATTACCACTTCTTAGAGGACTAACTTGTGTCACAATAGTTAGCCAATCCACAACCATCTGGCCACACATGGCAGTTTGGTGCCTAAATGTCCGTTGTATCCCTCTATCTCATTGCTTTACTAGGATGATACAACTGCTACTAGGCAATCTTCACTTTTGATCACTGATACTATTTGATCTATTGTCATAGGAGTAAACACATCAAACAAACATTTAATAAGTTCCTATATGTATTAACATGCACATGCAGGTATAATAGTAAAAAACATAAGTTGTACTAATTCACAATCAATTGATGCAAATCATTTTTAAAACATGATACAAAACATAATCCAATATTAATATCTTAACTAAATTCAAAATTTAACTTATGACTAAGAGCTACTTTTCCCCTTCCTATGAATGAAGTAAGAATCCACTTTTCTTCTTTAATTATTTTCCTATATTCTAGGTTATTGTTACTAAATAATGGAGTTAACCCTTTAAACATCATTCAACTACTAAAGGTTATATCTATTACACCACTACTTTTAATAACTTAAATTTTGTTTTTACTCATTTATCCTTCTTCTTATTAAAGTAAAATAAGGTAACCCATAAAGCACAAGTTAGTTTTATAAAATATTTAATTTTATCTATTATTATTATTATCCATTATATTTTTAAAGCTAGTGGAAAATAAGGGTTAGGTCGGTCCTTTAAATTGGCCTTTGATTCATAGGTTGACTAGTTTTTAGGGGCCTATTGACCAAGCTTACAAGGTTGACTAACCTACCATGAATAGTCATTCATGCATACACATGCACATCATGCAATATTCCATAAAATAAGTAAATAATCTACACTTTTTGTGATAAAGATTTAGCACATTTTTCTATTCACATTCTTTTCTAATCGTCCCATAGAGCAAATCTTTCTATCCTTTAAATATCGTAACCTATACTTTGATACCACCTAAAGTTGGTATCATGTTAATTAAAGATGGGATTGTAAACCTAAACTTTTAGACCACCTATAGTTATCGTCCCCTAAGACGATCGTGATCTAAATGCAACTTGTTGCATATTCCTATACATAAGGGGAACATGTAAGACTTTAGAGTCTTACTTATAATAATCCACAATCATGTAATTTGAAATTCTTCAAATAATTATTAGTCTACATCCACCTCATTAACTTTGAATATATATTTGTAGATTACTAAGGGGAACTTAACAACTACCAAGTCCATAAATTGTCTTCTAAGTAGAATAACTATGGTTTGATAAAGAAGAATATCAAATATAGAATACATCTACAGGTTGAAGTCATCCATTGAACAAAATTGAACCCATCACCACTAACATATAGGTTATAGCGAAGACTATCATAAGAGTCTTCATCATCAAGAGCATATGTAGATAAAAAACACATCCTAAACATGGTATCTTACTGAGCCAAGTAAGTAAACATTGCCACACATATAAACAAATGCCATATAGCATGTAATCTTAATCATAGGTAATGTTGTAGCATATACACGCATCATGCATAGCCTAGGATAGTTATCTTATTTATGTGGGGCTAGTAAGCATAAGTGAATATGACATCCTAGGCTATAACTAGAGTCATGGACATGAGATCTAAAGAGTTTAGAAACCAAAACACTAATTTTCTCATAATGGAATCACTATCTATATCGGCCACTAGTAGTCTAGTTCACTGCCCTCATCTATAGTATGCCCCATAACATTACTATGACTCGCTAACAACTTCTCTTTAGATGTTCCAACATGCATCATCCATACCTTCATCATATCGACAACTCATTTATTTAGAATGGTTACCGGTTTGGTTGTCTAACTATAATCTACTTCATCCTTGTTAAGTATTCTTGTTAAGTAGTGGGCAACTAGTTTATGACTTGACTATCTAGAATGGTTATCAACCTTGGTGCATGGATAAGCAACATGCACCAATTTTTGAAGTCTAACATGAGTCAATTTTTTCATTTTAGACTTATAAATTTAACTAACATATAACATAGCATCCCACTTTCCTTGAATTAGCTTATCAAATTTCAAATGATTCAATTAGCATTTTAGAACTATTAAATACATAGAGATTTAATTTTAGACTGTAAGTATACTAAAAGATCACTTCCTCAAAGGATGAAAATAGGAAACAAATGGACCAAGATGGTTGGCCATGAACCAAAGTAATCAACCATAGACCCCTCTAACACGATGTAGTTCACTACTTAGGGGACATGTTTGGAACTTGGCCTTTAAGATTTGACCTAAGATACCTTAATTGAGTCTCTATCACCAAAGCTCCCCAAAAAGGAGCATTTAATAGCTACTAAAATTCAAAAACCACACAAACTCCAACAACATAATAAAGTTACTTTAATCATACTCTTCTTGAAACCCTTCATCCAAAATTTTCTTAAAATTGATCAAAACCATAATTGACAAATGATAAATGGAAGACTATGTATATTTAATAGCAAGTTTTTGTGACTCAAATTTAACAAATCTAACACCTATGAGATTATTATAACCTAATTTTTCTATAAAACTTTAAATTGGGGCTTTAGGGTAGAAAAAACATTTTACTAACGAAGACATTTTTCAACATAACATACCAAGCACCAAATATGCCATAAACACACCATAGCCCTTGTCACTTGCACCCTTCTAAAGGACCTTTTTTGCCTTCTTAAATTAAAACCCTACACGTAATGTAAATTAAAAATAAAAAAGTAATAAAGCATGAAAAGAAATTAGTCATTTCTTTGCATTAGATTTTCGAAAAAAAGTGTGCAGAACTTGAACATAAGGGAGAGGGAGAGAGAGAGAGAGAGACTCCTTCTTGTTCTTAGCATTGTGGAGAAAACGATGTTCGATTAGCTTTTGTTAAATAAAGAAAGAAGTCATAAGTTACCTAGTTGTCCCTCATTCTAAAATCATTTTCTAGGGCATAAAAAAAAATGTTTCATGACAATTTCTTTTAATATTAATGCTTGCAAGCAACCCATCTTGTTTTGTTATCATCACAATATTGGAAAATACAACTACATCCATAAAGAAAATAAAATACAAGGAAAAAGAGATTCCATTTTTGCATTTCTATAGGACATACTTTTCCAATTGATCTTTTATTATTCATCACAAAATTAGAGGAAATAAATATTATGACATTTGAGAATTGACTATATATAGTTACTAAAACTATAATATAGATAAACATGTTAAAAATCATAAAATAGCCTAGAAACAGTTGATGTTCGAAATTGTAGACAATCTTCTATTTTCCTATTCGATGAAGTATGGTAATATTAATTTAAATACTATGTGTATATCATATTTGGTTAATAAATAGGTACATCCTTGATACATTTATCTTAGTAATAAACACTATTCTCAATGAAGGATATTACTAAAATAAGTGTATTAAGGACGTACTTTTCTATTTGCTCATGTGTGAAAGCAATTGCTTGCATAGTAGACATCTTGGGATATCGTACAAGAAAAATAAGTTGCTTCTAGTGCCGAAACTTTGGAGGTTTTTATTGCCCTCTCTCGCAACCAAAACATAAGATAATTTTTAGCAGATTTGTAACTGTGATCGATCTCTGTCATGGTGTTTGTTGACTTTATTAATCAAAAGAGATTAAAATGTAATGAAAATAAATGGATGGCGCAGGTACTTCGAATCTCTGGTTAGGCGTTCACGTATTCCGAAGAAAGATTATTTGGAAGCCGTAAAGGCGAGATCGGCTGAGATTAAAAGTTGCTACGACGGTTGCTGTCTATGGTTAGGTGACTTGCCGGATGATTGTATTGAGAAGATTGTCACTGACGGGTGCTTTATTATTGAGATGTTCCGTATGGTGAAAGGCCTTGTGCCCGAGTCCATCAAGACCGATCCTATCTTAAACAATATGGCACAGTTGTTCTCTTTTGTTCAGCGAGATCTTATGCTGCTAGAGAATCAAATACCTTTCTTTGTTCTTCAACTTCTCTTTGACAAGTCTAAGACCTGCATAGATTGTGACCATACCTTAATTGAGCTTGCTTTAAATTTCTTCAACTATGCATCGCCCAAGGTCTTAGAATTCGGAAGTTTGACGTCGTGTTGTGGCAAGGTGAAGCACTTGCTTGACTTACTTCGACTGAGCGTGATAAAGCATGCTCCAAAGGAACAAGGTCGGCGGGTGCTAGACTGGAGTGACACATGCATTCCCAGGGAACAAGATGGGCGGGTGCTAGACTGGAGTGATACATGCATTCCGAGGGAACAAGATCGGCGGGTGCTAGACTGGAGTGATGCATGCATTCCAAGTATTCCCTCAGCCTCGAAGCTTCGTCGTGGTGGAATCAGCATTAAGCGAATATTACACGGCAAGAACTTGATTGACATTGGATTCGACGGCAGAAAAGGATGTCTCAAAATCCCACCATTAATTCTCGATGACTTTGTTTCCTCTTTCTTAGCTAATTGTGTTGCATTTGAGGCGATTGGTGTTGACAGCACTACGCACTTCTCTACATATGTTACCTTCATGAAATACTATATCAACGAAGAGAAGGATGTAAGTGATGACACAAAGAATTTCTTCAATAATCTGGCTGGAGGAAGTCCAGTGGACGTCCAGAAATCATACTTGGCAGACGTGTTTTACGAGGTGAACAAGTGTTACAAGAATAAATATTTCTGGAAAAAATATTTCAACAGTCGCTGGTCCTCCATGTCTGCATTGGTGGTCTCTGTTGGGCTCTTATGGACTGCAATTCAGGCACATTACGCTATCTCTCCGAAAAAACTAATTGCTGATTTTTTATGCTAAGACATATTATAGATAATGTGTATATGGCACATTTATTTGCTTTATATGACATTATTCCTCTCCAATAATTACTGGAATTTGTGTTTGCTTAAATAAAACTACTGACAAAGTGAAGCAACATTCTTTTGAATTTCACGATTTCAGTTACCTTCTACAATATTCTATTTGCACAAGGTCTTATATATATATATATATATAACCATTTTTGGTAATATAGGTTTCTTTATGCATTTGAGACTTTCATGAATTCCACATTGGCAAATAAACTTCATCGATTTTTCAATTTGACTTTAATCAATTCCTTTTAGAGTTAATTATAAAAATATATGTGACTTTTCATATCTTTTCATCCTCCTTTACATGAGATATTTCATTTCTTTTTAAAGTTATACATCCTAAATTTTCACTCTTTTTACACTAAATTTCTTCAATTATTTAAAGTATAATTAAATCAAATTTATTAAGCATATAACCCCAACATGTTAAGTGAAATAAGATCAATACTCAAATTATATAATTAAAAAAAATGTAATAACATGGATGCACAAGGTGAAAAGAAAAAAAAAAGTAAACTTAGGTGATGTATTTTTTTTTTTTTAATATAGACATGCAAAGTGAAAAAGTGAAAAACTCATATATATTTTATGCAATTAATTGTTTTTAACTACTAAATAAAAGTCATAGTTAGAAAACCAAAAATGAAAAAAAAAACTTAGAAGGAGATTGGAGAGATCATGAGAACATGATGAGGTGACCATATGGGATTTATTTCTTCTTTGTATTAGTAGCATTCTCTTCTAAACTAATAGATTTTGGATTTGATTATAGAAAAAAATAAATATAATTCTAGAATAGGAATCCAATATCATGAAGAATCATACTCACAAACACTCAATTTAGTGTGAACTAAATTTAGTTTTCTCTTTAGAACTTTAGCCAAAACCCTAGCCACTCTCTTTCTAAAAACATTCCATGTCTAGCAAAAACTAGACGCCCTTGTGTCTTATATCTACCTCTTAATCACTAAAGATAGAATTTTGGTAAGAATTCATTCAAATTCCACTTTGATCCACATATCCAATTCAATCGGGCTTGGATCTTTGAAACCAACATCATGGTCGACACTCTTAGCAGCTCTAACAACCATTGGGGTTTCTTGAGGAAGCTAAGACCCAATCCCATTGATCTCTTCCAGTCTAAATGCGAAACTAATCGGAACTTGACCTTGAGTTTGAGCTTGACCTATCATCATGGTTTGTTCAATTTCTTTGCATTTTATGTTATTCTTATTTTATTCTATCATTTCTTCTTCATTGAGTAAAACAAAAAGCTATAATAATAAACATGAAGAAAAGTTGTAGTTTTCACAGTTGAAAAAGAAAATAAATTAGTGCTTTTTATAAATGTAAACATGAAGAGATTTAAAAAATAAAACAAACTAAATCCACTAAATTTTTCTAAAAAGAAATTAACCACATCAATATATGCATCTTATGGAGCAATCCTAAAGAAGCATTATTAAGAAATAATTAATAACTTTTTTGTGCAAACAATGCTTGGCTAGTCAAGTTTAAAATTTTCAATTCAACACTTCATTAAGAAAAATCTTTACTAAAATTTAAACAAGCATTAATACATTGATAAAAAAAACATTGAGACAAGAGAGAGATATATTAGGGTTTCAAAAATTGCCTCACCGGTGCGCAAGTGAAGGTTAGGAGAAAATAACAATTCCTATAGAAAGGGAATGAAAAAATTACTTGAAATAAAATTTTCAAACTCATTTGCAAATAAACAAGCTAATAGAAAGTAAACATAGTGCTGAACTTTGGGAGGTTTTGTTGCCTTGTCTCGCACACTCATTTGTATTTTCTTCTGCCTGAAATTCTTCCACCGATTAAGTTATAGCCAGAATTATTTTGAGAATTAAAAGCCTAAACCTATTTCTTGCAATGAGCTTTCTTGCAACCAAAACATACGATAATTTTGAGCAATTATCGTATTAGATTTTATGCATTAGAGCAGATTTGTTACAGTGATTAGAGCAGATCTGTTACAATGATGCACTGACTTTATTAATCAACCGAGATTAAAATGTAACAAAAATTAATTGATGGCACAGGTGCTAGGATTTGCTGGTTAACCGGTTAGGTGATCATGCCAATGATTATATGGAAGCCATAAAGGCAAGATTGGATGAGATTTAAAGTTGCTACTGTGGAATGATAGATTACGAGAGGGATGAAGATGTTCCGTATGGTGAAAGGCCTTGTGACTAAGAGCAAGAACGATCCTATCATAAACAATATGACACAGTTGTTCCTATTTCTTCCTCGAGATTTTATGCTGCTCGAGAATCAAATAGAGTGCATCCTAATAATCTGAGAAAAGGATAGATCTTTTTGTATTCACTATGTTCTCTTGTCTCGAAATCTTTATGAAAAATTTCCTGGTTGGAAAAGTTAATTTTTGCTATGACGTTTAATTGATATGTTGAGTCGAGTTCGCTTTCCATCTGAGCAAGCTCTGGTTGGAAGTAGTTCTCCGATAGGTGGCACTCTACTGCATGGTTGATTGATCTTTTACAGTATTTAGTTATTATGCTCCATTTCAGTCTTTTGCCATTGTGAGATTACCTCAAGTAGAAACTGGCAATTTCATTTTGGTAGCATGATCTATTTTATATCGAGCGTTATCCTTGCTCTGAATCCACACTAAGTTTCTAGCAGTATTAGGTTGGAACCCACATTTCTTATGGTTATGGTCATTTTGGTGTCTTTATAGGTCATCCTCTTTACTTTGTTTCCTCTTCAATTATCTCACTTCTAGTTTCATATATTTTATGCAATGACTTCTCTACTTTAGCCTTTATCAAATGCATAAGAAGCTATTAGCTGAATCATGAATGGTTTAATTTTTTGCAAATCAAGCAATATCTTAGTTTGTATGCCCAGTCTGAAGTTCTCCCTAGCGGGTTGTTTCAAGCGAAAAACAATGAGGTTTGTAGTCTCCATCAGCTAAAATATGCAACCCTTATTTCATTAGTGATGTTGGATCTCTTGAAGAAAAAGTACCAGTTAAACCTGAAATGGAAATCTGCTTTCATTTTGGTATGATAGTGTGCTACATCCAGAGAAGTCTATCAATTAACTCCCGTACTATTGAATCCTTAAATTCTGGGGACTTAGTTTTTTAATTCTTTTATTTTTCTTCTCAGCTTTCTTTTCTTTTCTTTTTGCCTTTTTTTTTTATTACTTTTGTAATAGTATTACATAATGTGATGCCTTACAGCAGCTCACTGAACTAACATAATTACATGCAAAATCGAATAAAACTGTGGTTCCTTTTACTTAGTTTCTTTTTGGACTATAAAGATCGTATGTAGGAAATTCCATAGTGATTGCATATGGGCTTCTATGATTGTAGCAAGGCAGAACTGGGGACGCGTTGAAAATGTTAGGTACAGTTCTGTTTTGTATGCATAGATGCCTCTCTCCCCGCTCTGGACCAGTTTGTAGAGAACAGGGTAGATCTCATGGTTGATGCATGGTTGCTTAATGAATTCTTTGACATCTACAAGGCTAATGCTGATTACTCTTGAGGTCTGTTATAGGCTATTGGTTTCCGCGAGTCTGAAAAGTTTTTGAGGGTTTACTTGTCTAAAGTTGGTGACAACAATGGAGGTGAATGTAGTAACAAGTGTTTCCGAGATAATATTTATAATCTTTTGAGATCTAAAAGCAGGAATGAGTTTTAAGGTTTTGCTAGAAGAATCCGTTGACAATGTGAAAGCTAATACACGAAGACTTGTTCGCGGACAAGTAAGTAAAAAGTTCATCGAAAATGGACATAATTGGGGAAATGAATGGATGATCCACATGCAATGTGCTAAGTTGTGCTTGGTTGGTAAGCTAAAAGCGATTTATATGAGTTGGTCCATCTTGATTTCAATTTTCAATGTTCTTGTCTTAATTAGACTAATGTAATGTAGATGCTTTTATCAATGTGATCCCATGCTCTAGATAATATTAGCATGCATATTTTATCGCTCATGTAAACAACAGCTTCATGATCGGGAGCAGAGTTGCGCAAGAAAGAAATGTTCTAGGGACGCAAACAGAGTATGCATACATTGTTAGAGGAGAAGACAGAGTAAATGTGAAATGTATTTTTTGCTATCTCTTCAACTGAACAAAGACACTATTTATACTACTACTAAGAATAGAAACTAAATAACTAATAGTAGTGTTCAATACAAAATTGATATGTGGACCAATCAATATAAATACAAAATAAAAGTATTTACATGTATAATGTTAACAAGCCCCCTCAAGTTGATGCTGTAGAAAGGCCCAACTTAGATAAAATATGAGTAAATTGACCAATGGAAGGCACTTTAGTGAAGACACTAGCCGGTTGATCAGTAGTAGAAACATGATGCAAATCAAGAAACCCACAAGCTAAAAGATCACGAATGAAATGAATATTAATATCAATATGTTTAGTGTGATCATGAAAACAAGGATTATGAGCAATCATGATAGTAGACTTGTTATTACAAAATAAAGGAATGGGAATAGAAGAAGAAACCTGCAAATCGCGCGAGATATAGTAGTCCAACGCAAGTCTTTAGAAACTACAACTAAGCTTCTATACACGACGTTTGTGGTTGATGTGTTAATGGTCGATAGTTTTTTAGACTTTCAAGTAATAAGAGCATCACCTAAAAATATGCAAAATCCAGATAAGGATATTCGATCAAATGTAGATGAACCCCAATCTGCATCTAAAAAAGCACAAATAGTAAGTGAATTGGAGGACAAGTAAGAAAGATCAAGATGTATAGTCCCTTTAAAATATTTCAACAAATGAAGAGCAACTTGGTAATGAGGCACCTGAAGTTGAGAAAGGAACTAACTAAGCTTATTAATCACAAAGGCAATATTCGATCGAGTAATAGTTAGTTGCAATAAATGCCCAACAAGGTAACAAAACACAGTGGGATTGGGTAATATATCATCACCATCCTTAATAAGATTGCTAGGTGGTATAGGAAGAGAAATCGACTTGCAACCAGTCAGATGGGCATCTTCTAATAAATTTGCAACAAACTTGCACTGATGGACCATCGTACTATTAGCATTGCAACAAATTTCCAAGCCAAGAAAAAAATGAGCTTCACTAAGATCAATGTAAATTTGACTTGAGACATTCAATCGTTAAAAGATTAGTCCCTGTTACAAGCATGTCATCAACATAAAGTAAAATCACAAGAAAAACATCAGACCGAGTTCTAGTGAACAGGGAGTGATCACTGGAAGATTGGATAAAGTTGTGATCAACAAGAAAACTAGATAACTCTTTGTTCCATTGTCAAGACACCTGCTTGAGTCCATAAAAAGATTTTTTAAGGTGACAAACTTTATTTAAACTAGTTGTAGAATACCTAGGTGAGGTATCATATAAAATTCTTCATCTAAGAAACCATGAAGGAAAGAATTATTAATGTCTATTTGAAATAAAGGCCAGCCCCTAGCAACCACAACAACCAACAAGATCCTAATTGCTTTGATCTTGGTAACAGGAGAAAACTTATCATGATAATTCACACCTTCGACTTACGTATAATCCTTAGCAACTAATTTTTCTTTATGCTTTTCAATGGTGCCATTTGGTCTATATTTGCTTTTATAAATCTATTTACAGCTAATAGGTTTCTTACGCGAGGGTAAATCCGCAATATCCCATGTGTCATTAAGCTCAAGAACTTCTAACTCATTTTCCATAGCCAACACCCATTACTTTTATTTAACAGCTTGTGAATATGTGAAAGGTTCTTGGAAATTAAGTACATTGGCCATAAAATGAACAAAATCATGAGGATAATTATGAAAAGTTTAAGCAGAAACTACTGGGTAAGAATTGATAATGGAAGTGAAAGGAATAAGATCGAGTTGAGGAAAGTGATCAAATTGCAAGGAGTGTATGTAAGAGTGTAACCATTGTGGAGACTGTCGAGAGTAAGAAGATCCATGTAGCTCAAAGTTGATCTGCTATGATTGAAGAATCAAAAGAATTGCAGCGAGCAAAAACCGAATAAGAGGGAATGGGTATAGGGGACGTAACTGAGTTGGGTATAAATTGATCAGTGGAGAGGGAAGGATGTGGAAGTAAAGGAGTAGACTGATGTTCAATAGAAGTAACCGGACCAGGATCAGTACTAAGAGCAAAAGGGAATGAGTGTTCATGAAAAAAAAAAACATCTCTACTAATTAAAACTTTGCCCCTATGTAAATCATACAATTTATAACCCTTTTGTCTAAGAACATACCTAAGAAAAATACAACATACATCTTTAGAATTAAAATTGTCTATGTGAGGGGAATGATCTATGGCAAAACATAAGCAACCCAGGACATATACGGTATCATAAGTAGGTGGTTTGTTGAATAGAATTTCATAAGGAGATTTCTATTGAAGTTTTGAGGTAAGCATGAGATTAATCAAATATGTTGCAGTTAAAACACATTCACCCAAAAAGATTTAGGTAAATGAGCTTGAAGCCTTAAAGCACGGTCTATTTCAACTATATGCTTATGTTTACATTCAACACTAACATTTTGTTGTGGTGTATAAGAACAAGACTTGTGATGAATAATACCAGATTCATCAAAAAGAGATTGACAGTAATGTGATAAGAACTCAACTCCATTATCCATTCGAACTATTTTAGGAACAACATTAAATTGGTTCTTAATAAGTTTAAGAAACTTATGAAGAAAACCAACAGCCTGAGACTTTGAACCCATGACATATATCTAAGTACATGAACTGGAATCATCAAGAATTGTTAAGAAAAACTGAGCTCCAGTAATAGAAGACACTAAATAAGGACACCAAATATCTATATGTAACATTTCAAAGACACTAGTTGTTTTTGAAAAAAAACTTAGGAAAAGGAAGCCTATGTATCTTAGCTATAGCATAAATATCACAACTTAAATCCTTTACATTAGGATCTGCAATTCAGTACAGCATTCTACGTATAGACAAATGGTCAGTCTGAAAGGATTATACAAATATTGGAAGATTTGCTGAAGGCATGTTGTAAACACCCCATTTTTGCCCTAAGAATGAATAATAATCAATAATAATCAATTTCCAATTTTTTCCAATTTTTCCCTAATTTAGCATAAATAATTAAAAATATTCAAAAAAATAAAAATAAATAGGAAAACACATCAATTTTGAAAAATGATTTCAGAAATGGCAATAATAAATAATAAATAATTTTTACAAATTTTTGAAATTTCAAAAAATACAAAAAAATAAAAAAATCGCATTGCATATATGCAATTTGCGAAATAAACAAAATCAGGAAAATGGGCTAGCTCAGCTGGTCCAAGCCGTGGCTAAGCGGGTGCGTACGGGTGCGAGGTTGTGGGTTCGAAACGCGGGGGAAGCAGTTTCCGCGTTTTGCGATTTTTTTTCATTTACCCAGGACACGTGGCAGCATCTGATTGGCTGGAGGGAGCGCACGCGCCAGGCGCATGATCGTTTTCTACCTCGGGTCCGAGATCGCCGGCGGAAGAGAAAATTCGAATTCCGGCCGTTTCGATTCGATTTTTTGCACAAATCCAACAGATCTTCAACAAAAATAAGATAAACATTATCTAAATCAAATCGCAACAAATCAATGAATTTACACAAATCGGAGTTGGTTTTTTTAACCGAAAATCCGATTAGCTTCGATCGGAGGAAATCCGAGCTTATCTGGCTCGGTTTCAAGCGCCTATAAATAGGAATTGAAGGGAGGAAGCCAAAACACGAATCAGAATCGAGAGAAAGTGAGAAAAGAGTGCAAATCGGAGGAGACCCAAAATCGCGATTGCCGACCGGAGTTGAACCACCACCAGGAGATGATCTGAGAGCGAACTACCGCCACCATTGGATTCAGCACTCTCAAGAAGCTAGGATTCGACACCTCACCCGTTGCAAAAGACCGCCGGAACACCGTGAACGAGCCCTCTCCGCCGCCGTGTCCGACCGATCCGACCCGACCCGCGCACCGACCCGGATCTAGGTAAGTCGAATTTTTCGGATTTTCTATTTTTTTGAATTTTGTTTATTTATTTATTTGTATTTATTTGATTTATTATTTGGTAAATTGTTTATTAATTTGTTGGTTATTTATTTATTTATTTAGTTATGTTTTATTTTCAATAAATAGGAAAATGATAGAAATTAGATTTTTCTAGGATTTAATAATGTAGAAAATAAATAAAAGAAAAAAAGAAAAGAAATAATAATAATAAAAATGTAGAAAAGTAATAAAAATATTAGGAAAATAATAATAAAATTTTAGATTTCAAAATAGGATAGATAATAACTTAGGATAAAATTTTTAGCACAAAAATCACAAAAATCACAAAAACTTAGAAAAACCATAAAAATCATGAAAATCATGAAGATTCATAAAAATTAATAAAAATTAAAAAAAAAGAGTTTTGGCACTTATAAAAACCATTTTCTCAAAATAAATAAAAAAATTGATGTTTTTCCTAAAAATCATTTTCAAAAATGAAATTAAAACTTAGGCTTAGATTTTTTTAGAAAAAAATCCCAAAAATGGTAAAAACATAAATCGAAAGAGATTTCAAAATAAAAATTTACAAACAAACTTAAAGTTTTCAGAAAGGCGAACTACGACTTGTTTGATCCTGAGTAGCAGGTACGTAGGTACCTATTCGGGTCAACCCATAAAATGAATGGAAAATCATTTTCTTGAAATAATTCAAAAACATAATAAAAAGTAACAGAAACACAATAAAACACATTTCTAAAGAGGAACAATTTTAGGAGATTAGGTGGTAACCGTAAAGGTTTTAATAGGTTAGCCTCCGGACTTAGAAACTCTGGTTTTCCCTTTTCTTCTTTTCACAAAAACGAGAAGAGGAAATAATGATGACTAGTGGTCTAAATTAAGACTAATCCGCTCCTTTAGTCTTAATTCAATATTCCCCAACAACAGTTGGGTGGCGACTCCAAAAATTAAACGAAATTCCTAACTCAAATCGATGATCTACATTAGATGAGCATAGGGTTTAGTCTAGATCGGATTAGGAATGGGAATGCAAAATTAGACTCGACACATGTGCACTAGATTTTGGAGGCAATTGGAATGAACATATACCTCTGCTGGAGTTTGCCTATAATAACAATTACCAATCAACCATCTAGGTGGCTCCATATGAAGCTCTTTATGGAAGAAGGTATAGATCCTCACTACATTAAGATGAAGTGGGAGAGAGACGGATGATAGGGCTGGAGTTAGTACAAGAAGCAGTAGACAAGGTGAAACTAATTAGATAGAGAATACAGACGGCTTAGTATCGACAAAAAGGGCTATGTAGACAAGAGAAGATGCCCTTTGGAATTTTAAGTGAGAGATAAGGTATTATTGAGGATTTCTCCAACAAAATGAGTGATCGGATTTAGGTTGAGAGGAAAGTTAAACCCAAAGTATATATGCTCGCTAGAGATCTTGGAAATAATAGGTACAATGGCTTATAGGTTAGCTCTTCCACTAAATTTGGCTAGAGTACATTATGTATTCCATATATCCATGCTATGGAAGTATGTACCTGACTTGGATCAGATAGTGGCTTTGGAACCATTGAATGTGCAACCAAATATGACGTTTATGGAAAGGCCAATCGAAATTTTGGATACTAAGGAATGGGTATAAAGACGGAAAACAATCTCTTATGTAAGGTGCAATGGACAAACCGAACAGAAAGGGAAGCAACGTGAGAACTGAAAGAAAAAATAAGGAAGAAGTATCTCGAACTCTTTCTAAATTAGGTAATTTTGAGGACGAAAGTTTTTATAAGGGGAGAATGTAATACCTGAATATTTTTTTATGATGTATTAATATATATGTTATAACATTATAATGTAAAACCAAGGCTAAGACAATGAATTTGTAAAAATTTAAGGCATAGATATTTCTTTTTATGATGAGAGTATAAATACTCTATGTTAACCCTAGCTCTCCTCTTTTCACCCTATCAATAACTATATAGTGAAAAACAAGAAAAAGGAGGAGACACTCTTGTTAGGAACCCTAAGATGACTAAGGGAAATAGGTTCGATCTAATCACACGAGATAAGGAATCTTATATGAATTTCAATCTGATTATTGGATTTAGAACTTATAAGTATCATGTGCACATCAGGATTCAAAAATTCAAGAAAGGCGTAATGGGGGAAAAGACTCAAAGGGCTTAAGGATTCAACCTATAGGAAATCTTGATGTAAATATGAAAATCCTTGTAATTTATTTATAATTACATGTTTTGGAGATTTAATCAAGCCTAGGAATAGAGAGAATTGGGTTTAGGAGAATTTGGAATGAAGAATTTGGGGTTTATGGAGATTGCCGAGGGTAATACGACCTTTCAACATGGTTGTGTTTCAACAATGTTGAATTCAAAGGTCGTACCAAGAGACACACGACCTCCTAACACGATTGTGTTTTGACCGTATTGAACTGAGACAAACACAATCTACCTACATGGTCGTGTTTCGGCCGTGTTGAATCAAGAGAAACATGGCTTCCTAACACGGCTGTGTTCCAACTGTGTTAAAGCCAAACTTTACACCGAAAGATACACAACCTTTAACACGATCATGCTCCAACTCGTATTAAGCTACATGGCCTCCAACATGGCTATGTTAAATAAGACATAATGTAATTATTTATTCATTTAACTTCAAATTAGACTAATTCTCATGTAACCTAGATAACTAGTAAGACCTTAAAGAAATTAAATAAATAGGATTAAGAGAATTAAGAAACGATATTAATCTTATATTAAGTATTAAGAAGAGCTTGTTGATGTGTATAGATCTCAGTTTAGCTTTAGTTTAAGATCGGAAGTGCTTAAGGCTAGAATTCAAGGCACGTATAACTTTTGTGTTGTTTTGTGCTTGTTAAGTAGTATATGTATTGAAATTGATTAAGTTAAATGATTTAGTTTAAGTATTTAAGTTGTATGTTGTATGTAATTAGCTTGGCCTAGGGGCCTATAGTAGCAGATCCTTAAGGAACACCCCAATGATTCTTGTGTGACGTTATCCCTAATGGAGTCATGCTTAGAAATGATATAGGTTGAATGTTGGTTAAGAGGTTTAAATAGACATGGATGTGGGGCCTATAGCAACAATTCCCATCACCAAGTTTAAGTGTACATGAGTATGGGGCTCGTAGTGGTAGTTCCTTTCACTAAGATTAAGTGTACTATAGTGGCAGTTCTCATCACCAATTTTAAGGATTAAGGGATCATGGATGTAGGGCTTGTAGTGGTAGTTCTCATCACTAAATCACATTCTAGTGTGTTAAGTGAGTTAAGGGTGTCATGCGTACCCTGTTGTTGCTTGTGAACATAAATTATAATATGAAACAATTGATTATGTTTAAGTACAGCATGATATGTATGTATTTGTTCATGTTTGTTCATATATATGTGTTTGTGTTATATATACTAGGCATTAGCTCACCATTTGAGGAATATTTTTAGATGCAGGTGTTGAGGGAGATGCTAACCTAGAAGATGACTTGGGTGTGAGTGAACCACAGAGAGAGGAAGGTGAAGATTTTCATTACTATTATGGTGATTAGAATTTTGGGGAGTTATGTTATTGATTGTAACAAACATATTCATTTGAAGAAAGTTATTTTAGTATTCAAAGACTTTCGTTGCATTAGATGTTTAATATGGATTTATAAAATTTATTTTGAAGTTATGGGATATATGGAATGTTTTCAAATAGGAGTTACAAATTAAAGTGTATTAGAGTTAATTCAGAGCTTTAACGTGTTCTAGTGGGATAAGGACATGTGGCGAATAGTAGCACGGCTTAAGGTTTCGGGGTGTTACAAATTCACATAGCAACAACTTTTTTTCAACTGTATTGTTTCCTTTTAATATATTTCTTTGCTTCATGTGAAATATCAATATTCATATTATATACTAACAATATATGCTAAAGATACATGAATATCAAAATATTAACTCTAGGTGAAATAAAATTGGTATAACTTTTATGAACCAAAGAAAAGAATTGACATTTTTCTAGCATTATAAATGAAATAAAAAGAGCAGAATTTTTATTCAAGTATGACATATATAACTGATAATCGAGTGCTTTTACTTAATCATGTTATGTACGTGAGATAGGACTGTAGATTTCCCGAATAACTTGATAATAATAAATTCTATGAAGATGTAAATATTATTTGAAACAAAGCGAAAAAAAGATAATGCTTGAGCATCATTGGTATATCTTCTATAATCAATGAAATTAAAGTGGGAAACCTCATTTTTGTTGTTTTCCAATCAAAATGATTTCCTATAATTTAATTAATTTATTTTTTATTGACTATGTAATTTTGCATGATGGCTTATGCTTTATGTTTTCTAATACATATGAATATCTACATATATGATGCAAAACCTACTTATTTTATATTTCTTTTCTTTTTCTTTATATATATATTTGTTATAGTGCTAGAAACATCATTTAGATCTATAAAGGCAATGTTTTTTAAAAAGATGATTATAATTTGCACACTTGATTAAAGGCATCAAATTTAATTCCTCTTTATAGTGAAAAACTTTAAAATTTCAAATAAGATCAATGAAATTAAGAACCAAATTTTGAAGTTAATTAAGAAAAGATTTATAAAATTTAGGGCTAAATTTTTCTAAAATGGCCATTATGCTCATGAACTTGATTTATCAAAATTACTTCTGAAATCCTCTAGTGACTCTAAGTAAAATTCCAAGACCCTAATTAAGTAAATAAAATCATTAAAAAAAAACTATTTGGAGTTAATTAAAAAGGAAAAATTGGAAGTTGGAGATCAATTTTGCAAAATGACCATTTTACCCCTAGACCCGATTTATAGTCTTTGAAGTTAGTTGAAATCACCAAACAACTTAAATTAAGGTCATTTGGAGTCATTTAAAATTATTGAGAGTAATCTCTTGAAATTTGAAGACAAATTACCAAAAATGACCATGTTTTCCTTTGAAGATAGTTTTATCGAAATTGAATCCAAAATTTTCTTACACCCTAAATATAGTTCAAGGACCTTAATTAAGTGAATAAAATAAATTAAAAAATATTTGAAAACAATTGGAAAAGAAAAATTTTAAGTCGAAGGTCAAATAGATAAAATGACCAAAATACCTCTAAGCTTATTTTCTTGAAAGGTGATTATTTAAATTGAGTTTTAAGGTCATATTTTGGGAAAGAAAAGAAATATATGTTAGTTGGAGTAAGTGGGGGGAAAAATAATATAAAATAGGCTAAATTAAGATAACACATGTTATTATAAGCTACAATTCACTAACCCTTATGAATCCAGTTACTCTTACCCTTAAACCCTTACTAAACCCTACTATAAAAACACATTTTAGGATAAAAAAACAGCAACCCCCCATTTTACTTTTCTAGAAAACTCTCTTAATTCTACTTCTCAAACCTTTTAATACCCATTAAACCTTATACTAATCTAGTTGTTTTCTTGTAAGTTTTAAGACAAGAATTAAGTGGAATTTCAAGCTAACAAGGACCATCTTACATGTGATTTTAGTGTAAAGGTAAGTAAGAAAATGAATTGATTCAAATGGATTTTAGTTTGTAGATTGTAAGTCTATGTAATGTATGATGTTTATTATGAAGAAAATCAATTGGGATTTGGGAGTTTGGGAAAAATATCATTTTGGAAGTGGATAGGCACGATTTGAAAAGAATTTGGGTATTTCTTAAATCTTCAACAAAGTAAGTTTAAAATCTTGTTTAAGTTAATGATTTAAAATAGTTATAAATAATGAAACACGAGGATTTGATGGTTTTTTTTAACATTGATGGTGTATTATAAAACCCATTAGTGACTACCACCTACATTGAGTGTTCTTGAATGTTATTTGATGATTTAAGAGTTGATCTAGGATATAATGCGCTATATGTGTTGTTAGGCGTTTGATTGAATGTTAGAAATAAAGGATGATGCATGATAATTGAAGATATGTATTGGGTTGTTAGATGTAGTTACAACCACCACCATGAAGATGGAATTGAGGCTTAAATTTTCTTGTTAAATCTGATTTGAATATTGAATAATGATAAATTGATGATTAGAGTATGAACATGTGGTGTATGGAGTGATTTTGATGATTAATTAGTAGATATAGCATGCGAAAGGTTAGAATTTGGTAATATGATTGAATTAATTGTTAAGTTATGAATTCCTAGCATGTTAATATGTTTTTAGAGTAATAAATTTGATGAAAATTGAAATTACTTAATAAATATTAAGTTTGGTGAAATTTAGGGATGAATTGAGTTGAATTAGAAAATTGTGAGTTTGAAATGCTAATTTCTTGCATGATTTTTGGAAAATTTTTAATTCTTGAAAAATATCATGTATTATGTTTACTTTGAGTAAATTTTATGGAACCATCATTTAATTATAAATAAAAATTGGATCGGATATAAAATAAAGCCTAAAAGTGAAGTTGTGTAGAAATGGGACTAGTTGAATGGATGGAAATAGGTTGGGGCATGCTCTATTTTGATTTCCCTATTTTAGCAATGTTTTTGGCTTGAAAATGAAAAATAAATGATGTATTAGACACTAGCAAGGAGTAGGAGTGAGTAAGCTTTGGTTTGGAGTGATTTAGACATAAATTGAATAAGTTATGGGTTCTTAAAGTTGAAAATTCGTAATTAAGTTTAGTTTGATAGTTTAAGGATCCTAAATTGAATAAAATAAGGCTTTTTATATTAAAATGGGTAATACAAATGATAAGGAAATAGATGACTTTGGTTTCATTTAATTTGGGCTTAAATTGAATAAGTTATGATCTTTTAAAGTTAAGACATTAATTTATGACAAGTTAAGATTTTGTTGGACAATGGTTTAATTAAATCAGGCCAAAGTTAGCCTAACCAAACAGGCCCAAGGACTACTCTCTTATTTTTCCCTTAGGTGACTTATGTAATTAAACATAATTTACTTAAATGGGCTTAATTAGTTAAATTATCTTAATTGGACCAAAATAAAATTTGACATGATAGTATAGACCTAACAACTCATGGGACTAAGATTCAAAATCCAAAACATAAATGGGCTTATTTTTTTCTAAAGCTCGTATCCTAAATGGACCTTAACACAATGAGTAACTAAATCAGGTCTCAAACCAATTTAAGTCCAAATTGAATTAACTAATTAAAATAAACTAGACATGAGCCTAATAAAATAGAATAGACTTATATAACCATAATAAAACTCAAATGGGCTTAAGAATCAAAACCTACTTAGACCATTAATCTTTAGAGCCTATACCTTAAATGGGCTTTAACGAATAAATCAAATTTAAATAGGTCTTCAACCCTACTAGGTCTTTAAGTCCAAGAAGAATTTAAAATGAAATTGAAATTAAACTTAATAAATAATTGGATCTAAAACATAACAAATAAAAATAATTAAATATAATAGGCCTAGATTAATTAAAATAGGTGGAAGTAATCTAGCTAAACCTAAAATAGACTTAATAATTATAAGTGGACTTAATTATAACTAGTGGGCCTAATTCCAAACATAATTGAGCCTACTATACTTAAAGGGCCTAAATACCCTAATTAGGCCTTAAACACAATTAGATTTAAAAATTTAAATAACTTATTAGATTTAATTAAATAAATCGTAAGTGGTTCAAGCAATAATTAGCTAAAAGCTAATCGGGCCTAAATAACCCTATTGGGCTTGTAATTATTATGAGCCTTAAATAGCCTAAACTAAACCTAGAATAGTATTCAATCGTTTAGAATAATTAATTGACTTATAATTTTCCTTTAATGTCTAAAACCAACTCAATCGAATCAATTGACCTTTGGATTACAATTCGAGAAACGTTGACCTTTCAAGTATACAGTAACTTATGTGTTACATATTAAGATAGAAAATTAAACCTGACTAATAATAAACTCAACTAAGTAACTGCTTGCTGCTTGTGCATGGTTACTTGAGTCAGCAAGTGATAAACCTTAGATTGAGATTATGACTGCGATCATATATCCTGAAATGACATGGTTGTTAGATGCTAAGGCTACCAATGGTGGCTCGATGGGTAGCTAATAAGTGAAAACACATTAGATAACGAGCACTATAAATGAAAGAAGGTGTATTGAGAGTCATCTAGGGTTATGGGTCTCGATAGGCGATACGATATAGATAGATTGTGATCAATGAGGACTACATAACGGTGGGTTCATTTAGACAAGGCTACTTAGGTACATGGTTTTTGGCAACATAGAGCCCAACTACTCCCATCAACCCCTAATGTCCATTGTGTGGAATCAAACCCCTTGTCTCCCATCATGATATCTAAAGTCATGAATACTATAGTGTTAGATGTTTAATTAAGATAATTAATTGAATAAAATGATTGACTACTGCATTAGTTATAGGCTCGTTTGACATGCTCGTATATGTTTGTGTTACTATATACCTGGCCTTCGTGGCTTACTCTACCTTTACCCTTTCTTTCTTTTCTTTTCTTTTTTTTTTTTTCAGGTGAAAATTTTATTGATTTATTATATGACTCATTAAGTTGTGGCTCCAAGGAGGAGATATGGGATGAGATCACAGAAATAGACTATGTTGATCATTTTTATGACTAACATCTGTTATGTTCAAACTACATTTTTATATTTTCAATTGTATTAGAACTTATTGGGAGTCGATGTGGCTCTATGACCTATTACTTATAAATTGTATCCTTTATGGGCAATATAGGCCATAGGATCTAGTTGATTTTTCTTATCTTATCACGCGTTTTTATGACCAATGACCATTAAATGTTTTCAAAAGTCCAATGTTTTGCCAAAATTTTTCAAAATCTAAAAAACGATTTCAAGATCCTAAAACTAAGTTAGAAACCACTCAATAATCATAGCCTTACAAATTTTACTTAAATAAGATATATGGAAAACTGTTATTGTCATAGTGGTTTCGAGGCGTGACATATAAAATTTTACTCTTTTGATCTTTTTGTTTAGTTTGACAAGAGATTGTAATTTTAATATTTTGAAATTTGTGCCTATGTAATATGCTTAAGTTATTATTAAAAATGCATATATCTTGCATTATTCCCTTTGAAAGAAGAATTTATATTACTTTTTTATGATTTGAATTTTGTAAGCTAATGACAACTTATTGGATGAAGCAACTTAATTGAAATTAACATAGTTTATGTATCTTTTATTTTTCATGCATGTTGATACTATTAATGCATTTCTTTTTCCATTCATCCATCATGCATGTATATTTTACTAAAGTCATCGTGTTATGTAAACGTTTTTTTTTTTTTTTTATGTTGCTCTATTTAGCTTTTGTACACACAATATAGGTGCGTGACTGTTAGTAAATTATATAACTATAGAATATATAATATGTATGTATATAATTTATAACTATCAAATATAACATGTATACAACAAATATATAATCTATATCCATATGTTATGTGTGTTGGCACATACATTACAATAATATTTATATATATGTTATGCATTTTTAGCATATATATATATATATAGATTTTATAACTATTATATATATATATAACATATATCTATAACGAAGTGCTAGTTGCTACTCCACACACATTGTGGGTACACTGATTGAAAATTATAATTAATTATCTAATTAGATTTTAAATAGATTAGTTTAAAATCAGAGAAAAAAAATTACATAACACATTTTGTAACACTTCTTATTTATGACATTGTTAAGAATAGTGATACTTGTCTCCACTTAATGAAGAGTATCTGTTCCATAAAATGCAATGCTCTACTTCTCTTCCCTTTTTATTCTACATCCAAGTATTCCTTAAAAAAAACCTAGCAAATAAATGGTTGACACAAGAAGATTAAAACAATTTGTTCATTAAATAAACAATAATAGGTCAATGTCAGAATATAAAGAAGAAGATTATCGAAATTACAGAAAATATGAAAAATAAAATTGAAGTAGGAATTTGAAAAAAAAAAAATGAGTTGCATGTCAAAAAAAAGAAAAGAAAAAAGGAATTAGAACTAATATCTAATTATGGAGGCCATCAAAATTCAAATGCTATATACACACCGATTATTAATAATTCATAATCAGATGACTTCATTTTCTCCATTGCGAAAATGCGTCTAGACATGAAAAAGAAGAAATAAACAAAAAGAAAAAAGAATTATACTTAAAATGAGAGAGACATGAGATTTAGGTTATTCAAAAGAAGAAGAAGAAGAAACGGAAAACACTGCCAAATCATAGGTGAATTTACATGTATGCGATTGAAAATTTACATGATATAATCAACTGATCTTGTACGAGATTGAAAATTAGAATACAATAAATAAGTATCCAACTATTGAACGGTACAAACGAGTGAAGATCAAACAAAGAAAAAAAAAAAAAACAAATCTATCGTGTAGTACAAAATAAACAATGCAAACAGGAAGTAAAACAAAGATAAAGCTCTCAAAATCGCAAACATGAATTGTGTAGCAGATAGGGAAAATAATTTATAGAAAGGAAATGTTTCTTCTTATTTATCCAGCATGCTGTTTGTTGCGTAACTGTTATAAAAAATAATAAATAATAAATAAATAAATAAACCTATCTCTGCCATTGAAATTAGAAACCGTCCAACACAATATAAGAAATTCGTAACCATGCGTATTAAATGACCTTTAATTATATTCCAAAATAATCGAATTATAAAACGCAATTATTTCATAATAATATGATTTTATCTGTGTGTGTCAATTTGACCCTTCGAATCTTTAAAGTGATTCGACTTGGTAAATCATACGGATTCAACCAAATAGAACCAAATTAAATTGTATTGCTTAAAGAAAGGAAATTTTTTTATAATTTGTGTTGAGTTTTTATTCGACCTTCTATATTATTAATTTTATTTTCATTAGCATAGTCCACTTTATTGCTATTAAATCTAAATTATTCAATCCTTGGAGCAAACCCAAGGGGGGCCACAGAGGGGCCCTAGCTTCTTGGCCTAGGAAAAAATTATTTAATTAAATTTATTTTAAAATTAAAAATAAATATTATATTTATATTTTTAAGTATAAATTTTATTATTAAATTTAATATAGCTTAGTGATTAAATGGTTATTTTTACATACTTAGGGTCATGGATTCGATTCTCATTAATCATTTTTATCTTTTCAAGTTGTATTTATTATCTATCTCTTAATGAATAATTTCCATTCTCTTTTTTTTTTCGCCATATAACATATAAAAACAAAGTTCAATAATAAAAAAGATAATAGTTAACTAAATAAATTTTCAATAGATATTATTTATTAATTAATAACTTTATAATAAATAATAATTATATTTTATACTATAAGTGTTTCAATTATATTATATAAAATATTAGTAAATAATAGTCATTTATATTACTTAAAATACTAACATTTTCTTTTACTATTAATATTATGAAAAGGAATAAGTATTATTGAATAATCAATTGTTTAATCAGCTATATTAAAAAAAGTATTATGCATATATATTTTTTATGATATAACTAATGAAATAATCTTGCAAAATCAATATAAAAAATTATAAAATACCATATTATTTTTTTATAATCTTACTAAAAAGTTTTTTTTTTTAACTTTCTATAAAGTATACCAGATACTTATAATCAATATTTATAGATTTTGTCATATAGTCATTTACTAAATGGGTAAAAAGTACCTATCTTATTATATTTACATGAGGGTGATTGAGAAGTGATAAAGTTAAATGAATAAAAATAAAGATAAGATATACTAAATTATAATAATAAACAAATGGTAAAAAAAAAAGAAGAAGGTATAATTCTAGAAGGCAACACGAAACTGATCAGCAGGAAAAGCTTAAAAAAAACAACAATATGACAGTTTGACACTCGAAACGAAAACAGCAAAAAAAAACTATCCTCCTTATTGCACCGACAAAAGAACTAGATTGATCATAGTTTCGTCCTAGGATTAACAGACAAAGCATGAACCCTCTCGCATAGCACACAGAACAGCACGATCCTCTCTTTGCTTATAACTTTCAGGACGACCTCTGTCTTTTACCATTCTAGATCTGGCTTCCATTTCCATTACTTCCTTGGTTCCCTTGACTTCCTTGAGCGTCTGTGTCTCTCAGAACCCTCGATCCTCTCACATTGAAGCGATAATCAGAAAGCCCAGGATCGGTTTCATATATAACATCAGTGAGGTTTTCAGTTGGACAATAACTTCTTCTATTCATCCTATGGGGAATGTCTGCCACTTCCTCTTGTCCGCCTGACCTCTTCCTCTTCATCCTGGCATTCACGGTGATTTGAGATTTTTCAGGAAGCTTGCTCATGAATCCCTGGAAACATTTCACCAGGAAATCTTCTTTTTGTCGGCATGAAGTTCTCTAAAAATGATCTCATCTTCTAGCCATTGCTCAGGAGCTATGGCCTCAGCCTTCTTGGTGAAATCCATCAAAAAGTTGAAGATAGATTCAAATATAGGCCCGTCTGCAGCCTTCCTCATTTCCCCAATTAATACTACATTTCTGAATTTGAGATTTTAATTGTAACACCCCATAATCTGGGAACGCCACGACCAACCACATGCCCTCATTACATAAGACACACCAAGACTCACACACTATAATTCTCTAAACTTAACATTCAAATATTCAATATGATAATTAACTTGTCAAATTACTACAACGGAAACATTCATAGACTCCAACACTATAACAACTTTTGAAGGAAATATATATCCTCAAAACGTAATTCCTATTCAATTTCCTGAATTAAATATAGTAGAAGTTTTCAAAAACTTAAATAACATAATAATCAAAATTATAATTACAAAATATTTAATATTCTCCTTTCTGTTCATCAGGATACTACTTATCATAGTCCATATATTCCATATTTTTCTCGGTATCCTGATTAGTTTGTGCTAGGGTCTCATCATATTCTACAATTTCTCCTATGGCACCTACAACTAAAAAAGGGTCTCATGAGGGATGAGCTATTGCCCAACACTATATATACTTACAAACACGTATGCATGCCATGATAGAAGCAATAATACGTGCATGATGCAACACAATATTCATACATAATTTTTTTTTTTTTTATCTTTCACAACCTTTAGTCAATACATAATCACATTATAAACATCGCTACACATAACTTTCACAACATCCTTTTACAATTCTTTCACAAACAATATATATATATGACAAATGGTATTCCTCTTTGTTTATAAGTCTATTATCATATATAATAATAATACATATATGATGGTGGATATTCCCTCTATCCATGAGTCTATGAGTCCTTTCAACCTTTCAATTCTCGCACAACCACCTTCTACAATCACTCACACAATATCTTTCCACATCACAACCTTCCACATACATCCTGAATCATTTTGGTACACAACTCCACTAAGGACAACATCACATAACAATCATCGAAGCGCCACCTCGAAGAACAAAAACCCACACTTAGTTTCTCAGACCCAGCAATTTACAATCACATGCACAAACAATCCCATTCATAATTTAACGTTATTAGCCCACACACATTTCTGATTAACAAACATAAGCCAACACATAGGGTATACATGTACTTGAATCATAATACTTGATCCCTCACATTTCTATAGCCTCATAGATCCTTCTAACCTATATGTAATTCCAAATACATACACTTTAGGAACTTATTTCAATAAAGCAACACGAAAGAAACACGTTTTAACTCAACACGGTTATGTTAGAGGTTGTGTAAGTTGACACGGTACAATACATGACCGTGCCAGAGGCCATATACTTTGGGCAATTCTACATAGTCCAATACACAACCATGCTAAAGGTCGTGTACCCTTCTAGGATCTTATAACTTGACACGCCTATGTACATGAGCATGTCCGTGATCGTATACCTTATTGTACACTTCATATTTTAGCACAAGAAGTTACATAGGCATGTATCTGGCTGTGTAGGTCATTGTTCATCCCTAAATTTCATTTTCTCCTCTTCGAAAATTGACCCCTAAGTTCGATTTCTAATAGATTTAACCTAATTGATATATCTAATATGAATTTCGAATGTAATATACGAATTGGTAAACTTACTTGACTTAGATTGTGATTAAGATGCTTGAATCACTTGTTCTGACCCTTGTGTAGCATTGATTAACCTTGATCTATAAAGAATCTTAATACATTAATCTTTAATTTACAATGTACACAAAATCAACAATCAATCATTATTGATCAATTTACTCACCTCCAACCAATTGGTGGATAGGAGCACTTGATTGTCTTCTCCTCTCTTCGGTTTCTACAAAGGGTGTCTAGGGTTCTATGCGTTGCACAAATGAGGGAAAAGTGTTAACCCCAGGTCAAATTTGTTTTTATACCTAAGCTACAAAATCACCATCTTGCCTCCACTGCATTAAACTATTTACCATCTTAGCCTTAGGTTAATTATTTTAATAAGAATATTATGACATATACTTATATATATACATAACTAATTATTTATAAATTCAAGTATTTATATTCTCACCCCCTTACAAGAATTTTCTTTCATCTTCAGAAATTATATGGATTATTAAGGGTTTTGGGTATCTTCTTCTCATCTTCTTTTCTAATTCCCAAGTTGCTTCTCTTTTTGTATGGTTGCTTCATTGCACCTTGACATATTTGATAACCCGTCTTCTTAACATTTGCTCTTTAGTATCCACAATTCTAATAGGTCTCTCCACTATCGTGAGGTTTAGCTACACTTGCAGAGGTTCCAATGCAATGATCTAATCTAGGTTAGGTACATACTTCCTAAGCATGGAAATGTGGGATACATTATGTATCCTAGCCAAATTTAGTGGTAATGCTAGTCTGTATGCTACCGATTCAATTCTTTCTAAGATTTCAAAGGGTCCCATAAATTTAGAGTTCAATTTCCCCCTTAGTCCAAACCTTATCACCCCCTTTGTAAGTGAGATCTTTAGTAACACATGATCTACCACTTGGAACTCAAATGGGCATCTCCTCTTGTTTGCATATGACTTTTGATGGCTTTGGGCGGACTGCATTATCTATTGAATCAATTTAACTTTGTCAACTGCATCTTGTATCAAATCAAGTCCCAATATTTGTTTCTCACTCACATCATCCCAATGCAAAGGCAATCAACACTTTATCCCATACAATGCTTCATATGGTGCCATTTAGATGGTAGCTTCGTAACTATTATTGTAAGCAAACTCTACTAAAGGCAGATGTTCATCCCAATTTCCACCAAAGTCCAATGCACACACCCTTAACATGTCCTCCAATATCTAAATAGTTCGCTCTAACTGACCATTCGTTTATAGGTGAAAAGTCGTATTGAATTGTAACTTTATCCCTAGAGTATTATGTGGACCATTTCAAAATCATTCCACAAATCTAGTATCTCTATCTGACACTATGGAGACCAGTACCCTATGCAACCTTATAATCTCTTTGATGTAGATTTGTGCTAGTTTTTCAAGTTTATACCCAATACTTTTTGGTATAAAGTGAGTTGATTTTATAAGTTAGTCTACAATTACTTATACGATGTCTAACTTAGTTATAGATTTGGGTAATGCTATGACAAAGTTTGTGGTCACATATTTCTATTTCTACTCTAGCATGTGTAAAGGCTGTAACATGTCAGCTGGTCTTTGGTGTTCTATCTTTATCTATTGGCATATCAAGCACTTCGATACATAATTAGCAATTTCTCTCCTTATATTCTTTCACCAATAATAGCTCTTCAAATTTTTATACATCTTGGTACTTCCAAGGTGAATGGAGTGCTTTGAATAATGTGCTTCGTTCAATATTTTAGTTCATCTATACTTGACACACATAACCCGTGACCATAACTTAACACCCTCTCTTCATCTTCATTAAATTCTACAACTCTTCCCTCTTCTATTCTTTTCTTGATTTCCTATATCCCCATATCATCAATTTATGCAACTTTTATTCTATCTATTAGTGCTGGTTGTATGCATAAGGTGGCAACAAATTCTTGAGTCACAATCTCCAGATTTAATTTCTGCATATATTCCAATATATTCTTCTAAGTTGTGATCAAAGTCACTGGATTACTATGCTTCTTCCTATTGAATGCATCAGCAACTACGTTTGCCTTCCTTGGATGGTACTGAATGTCTAAATCATAATCCTTTATCAACTCTAGCCAGAGTCTACTTTATATTTAGGTCTTTCTAAGTAAAGAGGTACTTAAGGCTTTTTGTGATATATAAATATTCTGCACTTCTCCCTATACAAGTAATGTCTCTACAATTTGAGTGCAAACACCACAACTGCTAATTCTAGATCATGTGTTGGGTAGTTCTTTTCATAGGGCTTCAACTGTTTAGATGCATATGCAATTACCCTATCATTCTACATCAATACACATTTGAGCCCTTAAATGAATGCATCACTGTACATCATAAATTCTTTACCTTTGATTAGTAAGGTAAGCATTAGTGTGGAAGTTAATCTTTCTTTCAATGCTGTGAAGCTTGCTTCACATCAGTTGTCCCATACAAACTTTATCCCTTTTTAGGTTAACTTGGTTAAAGGGTTGCCAACTCAAAGAACCCTTTTACAAATCTTTTATACTATCTTATTAACCTTAAGAAGCTTCTAATTTTTGTTAAGGTCTTCGACCTAGGCTATTTATTCACAATCTTGATCTTCTCAAGATCTATAACTAACCTATCTTTACTAATCACGTCGTAAAAAGTTTACCTACTTTAACAAGAAGTTACACTTCTTAATTTTGGCTTGTAGCTTCTCTGCCTACAGTCTACTCAACATTATCCTTAAGTGCTACTCATGACCTTCCTCGCTTCTAGAGTATATTAGAATGTCATATATGAATATGATGATAAACTTGTCTAAGTATTCCCTCAATATCTAGTTCATTAAGTCCATGAAGGATTCTGGTGCATTTATGAGTCCAAATGGCTTACTTGAAACTAATAATACCCATATCTAGTATATTTTTGAGAAAACTTGGGCTCCTTACAATTAATCAAATAAGTCACCAATTCTTAGGAGGTGGTACTTATTTTTTAATGGTAACCCTATTCAATTCTTGAAAATTTATACATAACCACATACAGTTATCTTTTTTCTTTACAAACAATATAGGTGCACCCTAAAGTAAGACACTTAGTTTGATGAACTTTTTGTCCAACAATTTTTGTATCTAATTCTTCAATTTTTTTAGTTTTGTAAGTGCAATTTGGTACAAGGCTTTTGATATGTGAGCCATACCAAGCACTACATCAATGCTAAGTTTAATCTCCCTTGCTAAGGGTAAATTTAGTAATTCATCCAAGAGTACTTTAGTAAACTTCTTCATTACCTTTACTTGATCAATTTTCATCACATCTTTAGCCTCAATTGCTATTGAAGCCATCATACTCTAACCCCACAATTCATATGTTAGAAGCCTAGTTAGCCTATGTGCTTCTAATTGAAAACTAAATTGTTCCCCTTATGTTACATGGGAAGTATTGCTCATACAACATTTCCTTAAACCTTTTCCATGTGATTACTCTTGGGTTAAGTTTGGAAACACTCGATCACCATTCAAAAGTCGAGCCTCTCAACAGATAGACAACATATGTTACTTTCTTATCATTAGGAATTCCCAGTGCCTCAACATCTTTTCCAACTCATCAACCCATTACTTAGCATCTAGTGGATCATTTACCTTAGGTTTGAACTCTTGAACCATCCTGATAAAATGGTCTGAACTCACTTGCCCAACAAGCCTCTCTCCAATTTCCCCCATCATTTACGCTTGTGTCACATTTAGTAAATGTAACTCTTGTATTTTTTGTTGCTATTGTACCATCACTCTTGCTAGAGTATTAATGGCCTCTCGCATCTATGCAGTAGTGTCCTCATTTCCTCTTTATCTATGTTGAGGAGGTCCAGGTGGCATTTGGTTACTAGGAGCATTACTTCTAGCTCACAATTGTTAGTCCCATTCATTGCTCACTCTCATCATGTATCATCATATTACAGATTCAACACCTAATTCATCTAAAGATCACAACTTACTTTCTACTATTTGAAACTTATTCCTATTTATCATCACTTAGTTCTAAGGATCATCAAACCTAAGCTTTGATACCACTTAAGCTGTAACACCCTAGAACTCAAGAACACTATAGCCCACTAGGTGTCCTCATTACATGAAAACATGCCAAGGCTCAAACACTACAATTATCTAAACATTAACCTTTAAGTACTCAATATGATAATTAACTTCTTAAATTACTACAGTGGAAGCATTTATAAACTCCAACACTACAACAACTTTTAAAGGAAATATGTATTCTCAAAACATAATTCCTATTTAATCTCCTCAATTAAATACAGTAAAAACTTTCAAAAACTTAAATAACATTATAGTAAAAAATACAATTACAAAATATTCAATATTCTCCTTTCTCCTCATTGAGATATTACTTATCATAGTACACGTATTCCACATTTTCCTCAATATCCTAATTAGTCTCTACTAGGGTCTTATCATACTTTACAATATCTCATGTGGCACTTGCAACTAAAAAAGGGTCCTACGAGGGGTGAGCTATTGCCTAGCACTATATACCTACAAACACATATGTATGCCATGACAGAAGCAATAATACATGCATGATGCGACATAATATTCATACACAATTTGTTTATTTATTTTATCTTTCCCAACCTTTAGCTAATACAAAATCACATCATAAACACTGTCATACATAACTTTTACAATATTCTTTCACATTCCTTCCGCAAGTAATATATATATATATATATATATATATATATATATATATATATATATATGGCAAAAGGTATTTTTCTTTGTCCATGAGTCTATTATCATACATAATAATAATACATATATGATAGTAGATATTCCCACTATCTGTGATACCGTGAATCCTTTCAACCTTTTAATTCTTGCATAACAATCTTCCACAATCACTTACATAATATCCTTCCACATCACAACCTTACACATACATCCCGAATCATTTCAGTACACAATTCCACTAAGGACAACATCATATAACAATCATCGGAGTGCCACCTCAAAGAACACCAACCCATACTCAGTTTCTTAGACCCAGCAATTTACAACCACATGCACAAATAGTCCCATTTATAATTTAACGTTATTAGCCCACACACATTTCTAACTAACAAACACAAGCCAACACATAAGCTATACACATACCTAAGTCATAATACTTGATGCCTCACACTTCTATAGCCACACAAAACCTTCAAACCTATATGTAATTCCAAATACATACACTTTAGGAACTTACTTCAATAAAGCAACACGAAAGAACACGTTTCAACTCAATACGACTATGTTAGAGGCTATGTAAGTTGACACAGTACAATACACAACCGTACTAGAGGTTGTGTACTTCGGACAATTCTACACGGTCTAGTATACAACCATGCCAAAGGTCGTATACCATTCTTGGATCTTATAACTTGACACACTCATGTACACAAATGTGTTTATGACCGTGTACCTTACTATACACTTTGTATTTTAGCATAGGAAGGTACACAAGCGTGTACTTAGCCGTGTAGGCCACTATTCATCACCAAATTTCATTTTCTCCTCTTCGAGAATCTATCCCTAGGTCCAATTTCTAATAGATTTAACCTAATTGATCTATCTAATATGAATTTCCAATATAGTACACGAATTGGTAAACTTATTTGACTCAGATTGTGATTGAGATGCTTGAATTGCTTGTTCCGACCTTTATGTAGCACCAATTAACCTTGATCTATAAAGAACCCTAATACATTAATCTTCAATTTACGATGTACACAAAATCAATGATCAATCATTATTGATCAATTTACTCACCTCAAACCAATTGGTGGATTGTAGCACTTGATTGTCTTCTCCTCTCTTCAGTTTCTATAGAGGGTGTCTGGGGTTCTATGAGGTGCACACATGAGGGAAAGGTGTTAAACCTAGGTCAAATTCGCTTCTATAGCTAGGCCATAAAATTACCATCTTGCTTGCACTGTTTTAAACTATTTACCATCTTAGCTTTAGGTTAATTATTTTAATAAGAATCTTATGACATATACTTATATATATACACAACTAATTATTTATAAATTTGAGTTTTTACAGTAATGCTTCACTTAGTCTAAGATTTAAGTTTGGAAGTGTTTGCATAAGAATTCATAATTCACTTGATGCATATTGAAATGGAACTAGTACCTGTTTTATATACTTATATTAATGTGCGTTTAGGCTAATAATTATTCATATAATGGACATATGCATTATAATGATGTCCTGAGATTGAGAAACTAAGTCAAAATAGATGATGTTATCAATGCTTGCATAATCTACTTAGACTTTTGCAAAGAAAGTGCATGGACCTCTCCATCAATAGTATGCATTTTCACATTGTGTAGATCAATTAAATAACGATATTAATAATCATCATTTTGATAGATATGTGGTAATTTATAATCTTCTAGATATCGACACTACTTTCATGTGCTTATTATGCACAAATCTCTAGTAAAATTGCTTATAAGTTTTCATAATTTTGGTGCTTCAAAGTGGGCCATCTCAAATCATTTATTTAGCATGGACAAAACCAATTTAGTCTAGCGAGGTGTAAGATCATTAAATGGAAGTCTCTACTTCAAAGCATTTTTAGAAGCAGTAATTTGCGAATGTATGTGAATAATCTTCAAGTTTTGGTGTTGTAGGTTACAAATGAATACTATTGATAGATTGCGACACACCACTTTAGAGTTTAGATAGATCCTGTGATGCATCTACAGCTCTAGATGGTCAAACTGGTGTCATTGATGGGTGCCATAACCACCTAGATACTACTCTTGAAGATCCAAAAAGAAATTTGCAAAGGAAAAAAGAAAAAAAAAAACTATGGGGTTATAGACATTAGATGAGTGGTGCAACCTAACTTTGATACAATGGTTTTTTCCATCGATTTGTTTGTTTTTTTTTTTTTCCATTTTGTTTTAATAATAATGGTGGCCACTCACCATCATAAATTGTTGTGCTACCCATAGTTGTTGGTTGGTCACATTTCATCAATTGATTTCGGCCTTAACCCTACATGAATATACTACAACAATAGATTTTTAAGAATTTTTAATAAATCTATTATGGTGATAAATCCTCCACAATAGCATTGTTGGAAAGAGTAGTTTTGATGACAAGTTTACTACTATTAGAGATTCTTACATTTGACGATAAAGACGCTATTGATAAATCTTCAATTGATAATACGTACAAACTTGTTATTGTTGAAAAAGTGTATTTGGCTAATGAACCGTTGCATATCTTTATCATCTTAATAAGGGCATACAAAGTTTAGAAATCTTGTACTCTTTGATTTTTTTTCATCTATAAACTTTTAATAATCCAAGATGTTTAAAAACAAGTCTTAAAAATAGGAGTGGGCTATGAAGTCTAGCAAATAATTACTCTATAAACAAGCAAGAATCATGGCAAACCACCTATAGCTTATATAAGGATTTGGATCTTTTAAAATTATTTTTTCTCAATTTCTCCAAAATTACATCCTTAAAATGTTAAGATGTTAATTTATATAAATGCATTACTAAATCAGACAGCATAGAACAACAAATACAAATAAACGAACCCAATGTCCTACATGAGAAACTATCACTTAAATTTGTTGGTTCCATTTTTTCCGGTGTTGATCAACTGCAAATACAATCGATGGATGGTTGGTCGAGTTGTGAGTTGTGTGTATGGATTCCCTAAGGTCCGAACAGTTGCTTTTGATTTATCGATTTTTTTTTTTTATAATTTTTTTAAGAGTTTCCAGGAACCACTCTATCCAATTTGTTGTGAATGAATGACTTGGATAGCATTTGGTGTGATCCATACCTCATGTGATTGGATTCAAGTGGGTAGCAACAAATGATTTGGAAGCTCTCGATGATTATTTTATTTAATTGCTAGTTATTAGAATACAATCATTCATTAATAATAATAACTAACATAATTTTGATTATTTCTATTGACATTTTAGCCATAAATTTAATATAACTGTAAATCAATCCGAATGGGTTTAACCCATTTATAAGTAGTGAAAGTTATCAAACACTAAAACATTTACTATTGTAACATGTTTGAATTGACATGCTGCATGCCTAACAACTAGCCCACTTCCTGCTAATTACAAATGTTAAAAACCGCTAGTTTTTTGCAATCTATTAAGATTAATATAATAGTATTCAACATTTACAAAGTTTCTTTTATTATAAACATAAACAAGGAAAAAGTATTTATAAATTATTTTTTTATAAAATAAATACTCAACTAAAAAATGAAGGCTAAAATTGATATGTTATTAAACCTTTATGAATTGAGGTTAAAGTTGTACAAATTGACTATTTAGTGATAGGCCAGAGTTAAGTGAGTCAACTTGTCTTAACTCATTAGTAAATTGATTAAGATTTTTCGACCCAACTCAGCATATCATAAGTTGGTGAAGAAATGGGCCAATCTATCAACATAGCAAAAATATAAATATACATTTTCCAAATAATTTAAAATAATAAATAATCAAATGTTTATTATTTAGATTATAACCAAATAAAAACTAAATTTCCATTAATTTTATAATGATTTAAAGATGTATGAGTTTGTTTTAGGGGAATAGATGAATTGACTAATAATTTAGCCTATCTAAGCCTTGGTTTAATCGGGCGGCTCCACCAGAATGATTTATTGAATCGGTTGAAAAGATAGCCATAGTGTACTATTTTCAGCCGGCCAACCCGACCCTACCCGTTTGTGTAGTTATATTTGGGCCCTCTTTCTCTATAACAAAAACCACGGCCATCGTATATCGACGGGCTAAATGGGCCTCGTCAGCATAGGTGCTCGAACGGTTTAGGTTAAACCACCCTTGTTACACTGGCTCAGCTACAAAAGCTGCAAAATTTATCGGAGGTTTCTGTTTCTTCTTCCCAGCAGACGATGGACCTGGCAAGCGAATCTCTACAGGAAGATAGGATTAGCGATGGTGTTTCCAATATCGGAGAAGGAAATCAAAAGCCTAATCCAAAACCTAGAATAGTGGTGATAATGGGACCTACCGGTTCAGGAAAATCCCGTCTAGCTATTCATTTGGCTCATCACTTTCCAGTGGAGATCATCAACGCTGATTCCATGCAGGTGTACCGTGGACTCGATGTTCTCACCAATAAAGTCCCCATACACGAACAAAACGGTGCGTACTGGCTTTAGAAAGAATAAAGAAGAAAACTTCTAAATCGATATTGTGTAATGTGCTGAATTTTAAATTTGGAGGATTATCTATTTATACGCTGCTTTAAACAGGAGTGCCTCATCACTTATTGGGAACGATTAGCTCTAATGTGGAGTTCACCGCCAAGGCTTTTCGCGATTCTGCTATTCCCGTGAGTTGGAGCAACATCCCTCTTTTTTTCTCTTGTAGAATTGTGTTAATTTTGAAAATGTTCAATTTAGGCTGTGATTGTTCCACTGAAAACATTATTTATTACTATAATAGTCTCAAGAGGTGCGGATAGTGATGAATTTCAGCGTTAAGTGTCCATAGAAAGTGACAGCCGTGGTTGACCACTAATTATGATGTTTAACAAAACACTAAGAGGAAATAGGGGAAATCAAATTTTCAATCTTCTGTTAATGTTCTTTGTGATAGTGCTATTGCTAACCTTTGCTTCTCACTATCAATCACTGTAAAAAGTCATTGGTAAATGTAATTTCTTGATAATATTATGATAATATTTGACAATGCTAAGATTATAATTATAATTATAACAAATACCAAAAAAATGTCTGGAAAATGTTTCCATGAAATAAATGCACCCCTAGTTCTAAAACTGTTTTGACTTTAATTCAATGACTCAAACTTCTTTAGAAGCTTTTTAATTGAGTTCTTATTTGTGACCATGCCACATATATTGTCTAGAGCAAGGTTACATCTCTATCTTTGAAATGGTTTATGATTTCAGATATTGAATGAAAGTTTTAGGATCTAAATAGCAATTACTCAAGAAAAATTTCACCCCTCTTTTTGGGTATCGTGTGTCTTATTTGGGTTAAAGCTTTTGCTCCTCTCAGTTTTTAACGTGCTCTCTGGCTTGTTGGTATTTGAAATGGTTTATAGCTTCACCATATTTTGATTTTTGAGATTTATGGTGTACTTGTCACGATAATTGCTTCATGGTTATGAAAAGAAAATTGATCAGCTTGATTGAAATTTCAGATTATTGATGATATATTGTCACGCAATCGCTTGCCAGTAATAGTTGGGGGCACAAATTATTACATTCAGGTATGATGTGGATTTTATTCCTTGCATTTAGAAAATGACTGAAGACAGAATCCCATGCAAGTTTATTGCTTGGCATATAGGAGTACTATGCAATGGAAAATCTTATCAAATGTTTTTGTGTTCTCAAATATATGTCAACTTTGTTGGTTTCTTTGTATGAACTTGCTAGGCTCTTGTTAGTCCATTTCTGCTGGATGACAAGTCACGTTATATGGATGAAGGTTGCTTGGATGGAACTCATGGTAAGTAGTAACTTTTTTGCTTATTCTACACGTGGGAAGAAAATTTTCCTACTGATATATGGTCATATGATCCCAGATGAGGAACTTCCAGATTTTGATGTTGACTTCGAGAAGGAGACAGAATATTCCAGTGACATTTTTGATCATCTCAAAGCTATTGATCCAGTTGCAGCAAATAGAGTACATCCTAATAATCTGAGAAAAGTATAGATCTTTTTTTATTCACTATGCTCTTTTGTCTCAAAATCTTTATGAAAATTTCCTGATTTGAAATGTTAATTTTTGCTACGATTTTTAATTGATATGTTGAGTTGAGTTTGCTTTTGATCTGAGCAAGCTCTGGTTGGAAGTGGTTCTCTGATAGGTGGCACTCTACTGTGTGGTTGGTTTATCTTTTATATTATTTAATTATTATGCTTCATTTCAGTCTTTTGCCATTGCGAGATCAGCTCACCTTGAACTGAATGTCATTTTGGCAGTACGATCTATTTGATATTGAGCTTTATCTTTGCTCTGAATCCACACTAGGTTTTCAGCATTACTAGGTTGGAACCCACTTTTCTTATGGTCATTTTGGGGTCTCCATTGGTTGTCCTTTGTACTTTGTTTCCTCTTCAATCTTCTCTCTTCTAGTTTCATATATTTTATGCAATGACTTCTCCACTTTAGCATTTGTCAAATGCATAAGATGCTATTAGTTGAATCTTGTATGGTTTAATCTTTTACAGATCAAGCAATATCTTAGTTTGTATGCACAGTCTGGTGTTCTCCCTAGCAAGTTGTTTCAAGGAAAAAACAATGAGGTTTGTAGTCTCCTTCAGCTAAATATGTAACCCTTATATCATCAGCAATGTTGGATCTCTTGAAGAAAAAGTACTTACTAAACCTGAAATGGAAATCTGTTTTCTACTTTAATAAGCAAATGTGCTAGGTAACAAAGGTGCAGGTTTTATGACTGAAAATGTAAAGGTCTTTCATTTTTGTATGATAGTGTGCTACATCCGGAGATGTCTATCCATCAACTCCCATAGTATTGAATCCTTAAATTTGGGGCCATAGTTTCTTCATTCTTTTATTTTGCTTCTCAGCTTTCTTTTCTTTTCTTTTTTTTTTTCCTTTCTTTTAATTAATTAATTATTCTTTTTTTAAAAATAATATTACATAATATAATGCCTTGTAGCAGCTCACAGAACTAACAGAATTACATGCAAAATCAATAAAACTGCAGTTCCTTTTATTTAATTTCTTTTTGGTCTGTAAAGATTGTATGTAGGAAATTCCTTAGTGATTGCATATGGTCTTCTGTGATTGTGGCAGGGCAGAACTGGGGACGTGTTGAAAATGTTAGGTACAGTTGCTGTTTTGTATGTGTAGATGCCTCTCTCCCTGTTCTGGACCAGTTTGTAGAGAACAGGGTAGATCGCATGGTTGATGCAGGGTTGCTTAATGAAGTCTTTAACATCTACAAGGCTAATGCTGATTACTCTCGAGGGCTGTTACAGGCCATTGGTGTCCGTGAGTTTGAAAAGTTTTTGAGGGTTTACTTGTCTGAAATTGGTGACAACAATGGAAGTGAATGTAGTAACGAGTATTTCAGTGAAAATATGTATAATCTTCTGAGATCCACAAGCAGGAATGAGCTTAAGGTTTTGCTAGAAGAATCCATTGATAATGTGAAAGCTAATACACGAAGACTTGTTCGCCGACAAGTAAGTAAAAGTTCATAGAAAATGGACATAACTGGAGAAATTAATCAATGATACACATTTGATTTGCTAAGTTGTGCTTGGTTGGTAAGCTAAAAGCGATCTATATGAGTAGGACCATCTTGATTTCAATTTTCAATGTTCTTATCTTAATTAGGGTAATGTAATGTAGATGGGTGCTCTAGGTAATGTTGGTATGCATATTTTTATCGCTCAAGTGCTCATAGAAATTTATGTCAGTCTGTGAGTACTTGGTTGTTGTGGTTCTAAGAAAGGAGGGGATTGGTTGGGAAAAGTAGTGGTGGAAAGAGTTGTGGCTTTTTCTAATTGGAGAATGTGGACAATGCCTAGCTTAAATTTTCATTTCATAAGCAAGTCTTGATTTGAGAAATTCCTAGCTTTAATAGTTCATTATTGGAGTCTCGTGATGGAGTGCAAAAGTGTGTTTCTTTTCAATTTTCAAGTACTTGCCAGTGCTTTCATAGGTTCTCGTTTTGGGTATTTGAAATAGAGTTAACGTGGCAATACCTTATTGAGTGACATGACCTTTGTCATTTCTCAGAAAAGGCGGATTTGTAGACTGCAGAAATTGTTTGGCTGGAGCATCCACCATGTTGATGCAACGGAAGCTATATCTGGTATACCTTCTGATATATAACACTTCTTACGTTTTAATTTCTGCTATGGGGTTTTTCCTTGATTAATATAAATAGTTGATTGAAATTGATCCTTCATCTTTCAGGTTCATCAGATAAATCCTGGGATGAGCAAGTAGTTCAATCTACTGTTAACTTAATAAGATCTTTCTGCAATGAGAATGAAGACATTGCAACTGAACAGCGAGGGCAGCATCACTCTCAGTTGAATGCATTGGATAGAGACTTGTGGACTCAGTACATATGCAAGGTGAGTTGATGCTTAGTATTTACCATACAGCTTCTTTGCTTCTTGGGCAGCTCAGCCTTGTTGCATTTAATTGATTGTTGAATTTTCTGCCTTCGTGGTTCTTGCACCAAAAAAACTATTTCAGGCATGTGATCAGGTGCTTAGGGGAGGACATGAATGGGAACAGCATAAGCTTGGCCGAAGGCATCGAAAACGAGCTTCACGGCTTAAGAAGTTCCATGGTCATGCATTTTCATAGCAGCAGTAAATACTCAGTCATGGTTAAAGGCTCACACATTTTCAGAGCTTCATTATTTACGAGGCTTAGTTCTTTGACCAAAGATATTTTGCTCCTATTAGCATCTTCTAAAATGTGCTTATTTTATTTTGTTTTCAATTAATAGAGCCCTTCTATATTTTCGCCGGACAAATTGATGCTCCGAGGGAAATGGCAGTTATTATCTTCAGCATTACTTACCCTGTTGTACAGCTACAAAACAGATTCATGTCTAGTAGAAAAATTGATTTTAGTCATATATTTTCTATTTTGTTTTTCACGGTTTGGTTTAGTTCGTAATTTTTTCAAATTTATAAAAAGTCGCTTGGTTTGTTTCAATTTGTAATTTTTTTAATATAAAAAAATAATTTAAATCTAATTTACTATCTGATTCTGTTTACGATTTGATCAATTTTTTTTTATCATTTTTTGGTTTGTTGATCATCACTCTATTTTTTGAGTGGGTGCCAATTGAAGACACTAAAAGGAGCCACGCTTTCCTAAATATGCAATGTCAAGGCTTTTTCCTATATTGAAACTAAAGACGAGAAACAGGACAAAAGAGTAGAAAGAAATTGGCAGCCGGAAAGGCACATTAGGCACCCACCTTCTGCTTGTGCAGTAAAATGCGCGCACCCAAAAAAGAAAGGGTACATTTGTTGTCTTTTTCGTAAATTTAAAAGGAAAAGGAAAGAACTGAACATTCCTTGAGTGGTTTTCGAAAACAACTAAAAATAAGAATAACATTTCTTGAGTGGAATTATGGGAAAGTCCATCTCTAGACGCGCTTAATGAGTCTCCATAGGTTACTTCAATGCATAGTACAACCGTTTTATGAAAATTCACTCATGAAAAACCAAATCAATTCTCTATAAAGCCTTTTATATAGTTCAATACATAAGAGATGAACGCATTAATTGAGTCAACCTTCTATATAACTGCAATACAATGTTGCAATACAAATAAAATAAGTAACCCAACCTTTTACATCTTATAATTCAATAGTACACAGCCAACATAACATTAAACAACATACATCTTTTATTTAGTCCATCATGTAATCAAAGCTACTTTCAAATATCTCGCTCCCGTAATATATATTATACCCTAAGTTGTAGTACACATCTAATACTAAAAAGGGTACCTACACCTAGAAAACACATCTTGTAGAGGAATGGGCTGAAGCCTAGTACGAAAGTCTTAACAGCCACATGGGCATGACAAATAGGAACACTCTAACATGCATATATAATAGCTAATACAACAAGCAACTAATTTATCTTATATAGATAAAGCAAATAGTATAGATTTGGTGTCCTAAGAATTGAAGTATTTTTGACTCAACATAATATATTATGAAAAAATATATAAGAGATTGTAATTTTGAAAGTTGCTTTGTCTTGGGTTGATTATCAATAACTGACGCAGCGCAGAAAGCGTAACGAAACGAATCCGAGATTGGATTAGTTTCACACAACAAAAAAACGATCTTTGATGTAAATCTGGTTGCGCACAACCCGGAAATTGGAGAAAACTCTCTCTCAAAGTGTATTCCAGTATGATAATAAAACGTAACCCTAATCTATCTGACAAAAGAGTATTTATATGTTCCCGTAAAATATCTAAAAGGGGAAAATCTAAGCGTACATGTGGAAAGAAATAATAAAATACACGCATAGTACATGGTTTCATACACAACCGTGCCTCTAAGCCGTGTATGTTTCTGGGCATGCGACACGCATAGTACACGGTCTCATACACGGCCGTGCCTCTAGGCCGTGTATGTCTCTGGGCATGCGACGAGCATAATACACGGTCGAGTACACGACTGCTCCTTTAGGCCGTGTGGGCTTCTGTGTATATGACGAGCATAGTACACGGTTTCATACACGGTCATGCCTTTAGGCCATGTATGACTCTGTGAGAATCCTACTGGAGCACACGGTCGTGTCGCTGGGTGTGCCTGTGCTCGTGTAAGTGATACACGGCCCATGTAAAATTATACACGGCCGTGCCCTTGGGCCGTGTAGGCTGTTGTGCCCTCCACGATGTCCGCATCATTCTCTCCCACCAAGGTAGAACTCGACCCCGAGTTCGCTTCTGGATAAAGGGGTGCGTCATCCGTGTAAAATGGAGATAAATCCACCACGTTGAAGGTCCGGGAGATTTTCATGCTTTTCGGAAGGCCAACCACATAGGCGTTGTCATTGATTTTGGCCACTATTTTGTAGGGCCCATACTTCTTCGGCTGCCACTCGCTATATGTACCCACGGGGAAACACTCTTTCTTTAAGAACACCATCACTAGGTCTTCCACGTCGAATAACTTCTTCTTCCTATGTCTGTCAGCGGCTTTCTTATATCGCTCATTCACTTTCTCAATTTGTTCTTTGATTTCCGACGCCACTGTGTGGTACTGTTTCGCCAGGTGCTTTGCTGCTACGTAGGTCTCCTCACCTTTGGGTAAGGAAACTAGGTCCAGAGCGTGAGAAGGTGCCTTGGTATAGGCCACTGAAAAAAGTGATCTTCCAATAGTTCTATGGATGGAACGGTTGTACCTCTCCATGTATCTAGAAAATAGGTTCAACCTCTTCTTATTGGCAGCTTTAGAATTGATATCCAAATACTTTCCAGTCAATGATCTACCACCCAATGGAGAATAACAAAGGAAGCCTATGTTGCGAATCTTCGGGTGGCGTACTTCAACTAGATCCACTTCAAATCGGGTTCTAACAGGCAAACTATAGCTATTCTGTATGCTAACAATCTTTGGAACCCCTTCAACTTTAGAAGCTTGAACAAATTCCATTACTCCACATGAAGCCTCATTTGAAACACCAATGTAGCGATCCTTTCCTTCATTGATAACATCTTGTAGGGCCTGTAACTACTCAACAAAAGGCACACTTGGTCGCCACTTTGAGAAATCATATGAGTACTCACCAAATAGTGGAACATAGCGATCTGGCCAATGAATTTGCAACAAATCAATGTCGTTAGTGCCAAGTCTCTTAAGGCTTTTTTTCTACACTCTCTTTGATGTTAGCAGCATCAACCCGTAAAACCTTTGCATTTTCACGAATATAGCTTGACCTTTCTGAATAACTACAAACTTTTGTTACCACAATAGCCTTGTCATGTGGCTGAGACTTTAACCAGCTACCAATATAACGATCTGTTTTTCCTTGAGTTTCTTTCTTCGTTGGAATTGGATAAGCCTCAGTAGTGTCCAAAGTATTTATGCCACTCTCAAATGCATAACTGAGAATGTCATGAGCTTCTTTATCTGTATTTTGTACTCCATAAGTCATCTCTAGCGCTTCCTCTGGTTTGAAGTATAAGTTTTTGGGTAAAACATTAAACTCTACATCCTTAATCTCCTTCGTTGGTGCAATGATTATGCTCAGAGTACCTCCAGCCTTCGACTCTTCAGTCACAGTCATCTCCGGCTTGTCATTCAACAAGGGCTCCGCCACAATAGCTTCCTCACCAACACAAATTTTGTAAGCTTCAACTGCTTTTCCATCGCCCCCACCATCACCAATCAAAGTACTATGATCGTTAAGGGTTGAGTTTGCCTCTTGTTCAGACATCTCCTCCTTAAACACTTTAGGAATTAAGTTTATCGGCTCAGGTGTTTGTGGAATTTTCTGAGGAAGGATTCGCTCGTAATCAAGGGGAAAGAACTTTTGTCCTAACAAGTATTGCATCATAAACCAAGTCCTCACCGGGTCTTTACCCTCAAGGCGTCTTACTCCTCGAAGTCGTTCCCACCAATACAATGCATCACCCCACAAACGACTCTCCACTAACTCTATCTTCATTCCCTCTGGAACCCTCATATGGTCAAAGAATCTTTCTATATCCTCTACCCACACCCAAAACTCATTCAGACTCTCGGTACCATCAAACTCCGATACAACATATTTAAATTGAGAAAAGATTTCATCTTTATACCTGTAATCACATCTGTTGTATCGTCTTACGCTACCATGGCCTCTTCTCCTAGGCAGATTACTAAAAATCTCGTCTTCATCATCCGTATCATAAGTAACAGATCTGTTCCTTGGATCGCCTTCCGGTCGTCTCCAATAAACCTGCCTGCTACTGTTGGTATTGTATCGATAGATCAGGGCCTCACGACGCTGTTCCTCTCGCCGGATTTTCTGACCCATGGTTTCCTCTACCGCCCTTCGTATTGGTTGCCCGTAACGTAGGACTTCCGTACCCCGAACACCGTCAAGAATACGACCGCAGTCATCACCGTCGTTAGCCAACATCCCCGCAGGAAATTACCTTGCTCCGATACCAACTGACACAGCGCGGAAAGCGTAACAAAACGAATCCGAGATTGGATTGGTTTCACACAACAAAGAAACGATCTTTGATGTAAATCTGGTTACGCACAACCCGGAAATTAGAGAAAACTCTCTCTCAAAGTGTATTCCAGTATGATAATAAAACGTAACCCTAATCTATCTGACAAAAGAGTATTTATATGTCCCCGTAAAATATCTAAAAGGGGAAAATCTAAGCGTACATGTGGAAAGAAATAATAAAATACACGCATAGTACACAGTTTCATACACGGCCGTGCCTCTAAACCGTGTATGTTTCTGGGCATGCGACACGCATAGTACACGGTCTCATACACAGCCGTGCCTTTAGGCCGTGTATGTCTCTGGGCATGCGACGAGCATAATACACGGTCGAGTACACGGCCATTCCTTTAGGCCGTGTGGGCTTCTGTGTATATGATGAGCATAGTACACGGTTTCATACACGGCCGTGCCTTTAGGCCGTGTATGACTCTGTGAGAATCCTACTGGAGCACACGGTCGTGTTGCTGGGCGTGCTTGTGCCCGTGTAAGTGATACACGGCCCAGGTAAAATTATACACGGCCGTGCCCTTGGGCTGTGTAGGCTGCTGTGCCCTCCATGATGTCCGCATCAATAACTATCATTAATATGGCTAGTCTAGGACAACTATCCATAATGATGTCTCATTTCACCATTGTAATTCGATTATCACTTCTTTCTAGAGGACCAACTTGTATCACAATAGTTAACCAATCTATAATCACCTGGTCACACATGGCAGTTTGGTGCCTAAACTTCCATTGTGCTTCCCTAGCTCATTGCCCTTACAAGATGATATGGTTGCTATTAGGCGACCTCTGCTTTTGTTCTCCAATACTGTTGGATCTATCGTCATAGGAGTAAACATACACATCTAGGTATGCATAGTAAAAATGTATTAAGTTCATTTCAAAATTAACACACACATCTAGGTATACATAGTAAAAATGTAAGTTGTACTCACCCACAATTAATTGATGCAAATCACTTTTAAAACATGATACAAAACACAATCTAATATTAATTTCTTAACTAAGTTCCAAATTCAACTTATGGCTAAAAGCTACTTTTCCCCCCTCCTATAAACAAATAATCCACTTTTCTTCTTTAATTATTTTTCTTGTATTCCAACTTAATGTTACTAAATAATGGAGTTAATCCCTTAAACATCATTCAACTACTAAAGTTTATATCTATTACAATAACTTAAATTTTATTTTTAATCATTTATCCTACTTATTATTATTATTATTAAAGTAAAATAAGGTAACCCATTAAACACAAGTTAATTTAATTAAACATTTAATTTTATTATTATTAGCCATTATATTTTTTAAGCTAATGGAAAATAAGGGTTAGGCCCCTCCTTTAAACTAGCCTTTGATCTATAGGTTCACTAGCTTTATGGACCTATTGACCAACCTTACAAGGTTGGTTAACCTACCATGAATAGCTAATACATACACACATGTGCACACATCATGCAATATTCCACAAAATAAGTAAATAATTTGCACTTTTTCATGATAAAGACTTAGCCCATTCTTCTATTCACTCTTTTCTGCTCACCTTATAGACTAAAGCCTTATGTCCTCTAAATATTATAACCTATACTTTGATACTACCTAAAGCTAGTATCATGTTATTTAAAGATGGGATCATAAACCTTAACTCTTATACCACCTACAATTATCAGCGACACATTTATTTGGAATGGTTACTAGTTTGAATGTCTAACTATAAACTACTTCATCCTTGTCAAGTTTTCCTATTAGGTAGCAAGCAACTAGCCTACAACTTAACTATCTATAATGGTTATCAACCTTGGTGCATGGATAAGCAACATGCACTGATTTTTAAAGTCTAATATGAGTTAAGTCTTTATTTTAGACCTACAAATATAAACAACACACAACATAGCATCCCAATTTCCTTGAATTAGCTCATCAAATTCCAAATGATTCAATTGGGATTTTAGAACTATTAAATAGACAAAGATTTAATTTTAGACTATAAGTATATTAAAAAATCACTTCCCCAAAGGCTAAAAGTTAAAAAAAAAAGAAGGGACCAAGACAGTTGATCACAAACTAAAGTAATCAACCATAGATCCCTTTAACCTAATGTTGTTGACTACTTGGGGGAGGTGTTTAGCACTTGGCCTTTCCCCAAAAAGCGTTCCCAAACATTGGGAATTTGACCTAAGGTGCCCTAATTGAGTCTCCAACACCAAAACTACCCAAAAAGGAGCATTTAATAGCTACTAAAATTCAAAAACCACTTAAACTCCAACATCATAATAAAGTTACTTTAATCAAAATCTTCCTAAAACCCTTTGTCCAAAATTTCCTTAAAATTTATCAAAACATAATTGACAAACAACAAATGGAAGATTATATATACTATATAGCAAATTTGTGACTCCAATTTAAGAAATTTAACACCTATGAGATTATTAGAACCTAATTTTTCTATAAAACTCTAAATTGGGGCTTTAGGGTATAATTGAACTCTACAAAACAAAGGCATTTTTCAACACGACATTCCAAGCACCAAATATGCCATAAACATACCATAGCCTAGGTCACTTGCACCTCTCTAGAGGACTTTTTTTTTTTTCTTGAATTAAAACCCTACATGTCATGCAAGTTCAAAATCGAATAATAATAAAGCCTAAAAAGAGATAAGTCATTTCTTCGCATTAGATTTTCAAAATAAAGGAAGCGAAGCTTGAGCATAAGGGAGAGGTAGGGAGAGAGAGATACAACTTCTTGATCTTAGCATTATGGAGACAAAAATGTTTGTTAAATAAAGAAAGGAGTCACAAGTTATCTAGTTGTCCCTCATTCTAAAAACATTTTCTAGGGCATTCAAAATAAACATATAAAGTCTCTGACAATTTCTTTTAATATTAATGCATGAAAGCAACCCATCTTGTTTTGTTATCATCACCATTTTGGAATATACAATTGCATCCAAAAGGAAAATAAAATGCAAGGGAAAAGGGATTCCATTTTGCATTTCTGTAGAAGGAGATACTTTTCTAATTGATCTTCTATTATTCATCATAAAATTATAGGAAATAAATATTGTGACATTTGAGAATTGACTATATATAGTGACTAAAACTATAACATAGATAGATATGTTAAAAATCATAAAATAACTTAGAAATAGCTGGTGGTTGATTTCTATCTTCTATTTCCCTATTCGATAAAATATGATAATATTAATTTAAGTGTATATTATGTTTGGGTAATAAATGGGTACATTCTTGGTACATGTATTTTAGTAACATCCTCTACTTTCAAAGGAGGGTATTACTAAGTGTACTAACGGTGTACTTATCTATTTGCTCATGTATGGAAACAATTGTTCGCACAGTAGACATCTTGGGATATTGTACAAGAAAAATAAGTTACTTTTAGTGCCGAAACTTTGGGAGGTTATTATTGCCTTGTCTCGCAACCAAAAGATATTTTTAGCAGATTTGTCACTGTGATCGAACTCTGTCATGGTGTTCACTGACTTTATTAATCAAACGAGATTATAATGTAATAAAAATTAATGGATGGTGCAGGTACTTCGAATTGCTGGTTAAGCGTTCACGTATTCCTGCCAAAGATTATTTGGAAGCCGTAAAGGCGAGATCGGATGAGATCAAAAGTTGCTACGACGGCTACAGTCTACGGTTAGTTGACTTGCCGGATGATTCTGTTAAGACGATTGTCACTGACGGGTGCTTTCTTATTGAGATGTTCCGTATAGTGAAAGGCCTTGTTCCGGAGAGCAAGAACGATCCTATCTTAAACAATATGGCACAGTTGTTCTCTTTTGTTCATCGAGATCTTATGCTGCTCGAGAATCAAATACCTTTCTTTGTTCTTGAACTTCTCTTCGACAAGTCTAAGACCTGCGTAGATGGTGACCATGCCTTAATTGAGCTTGCTTTAAATTTCTTCAACTATGCATCGCCCAAGGTCTTACGATTCGAAAGTTTGAAGACGCATTGCCATGGTAAGGTGAAGCACTTGCTTGACTTACTTCGACTGAGCGTGATGCAACATTCTCCAATGGAACAAGTTCGGTGGGTGCTAGATTGGAGTGATACATCGATTCCTAGGATTCCCTCAGCCTCGAAGCTTCGTCTTGGTGGAATCAGCATTAAGCGAATATTACGTGGCAATAACTTCACTGACATTGGATTCGACGGCAGAAAGGGATGCCCCAAAATCCCACCCTTAATTCTGGATGACTTCGTTTCCTCTTTCTTAGCTAATTGTGTTGCATTTGAGGCGATTGGTGTTGAAACCACTATTCACTTCTCTACATATGTTACCTTCATGAAATACTACATCAACAAAGAGGCTGATGTAGACGATGACACAGAATTTCTTCAATAATCTGGCTGGAGGAAGTCCAGTTGACATCCAAAAATCATCCTTGGCAGACGTGTTTCACGAGGTGAACAAATATTACAAGAATAAATGCCACCGGACATGGGCTGAATTCTGGAAGAAATATTATTTTAGCAGTCGCTGGTCCTCCATATCTGCATTGGTGGTCTTTGCTGGGCTCTTATTAACTGCAATTCAGGCATATGACGCTATCTTTCCCAAAAAAACTAATTACTAATTTTTTATGCTGAGACATATTATAGATAATATGTATATGGCACATTTTTTTTTTTTATGCTTGAGAAATTCATTAAAATAATGGTTTTTCTTTTTGAAAAAATAATTACGAAATATGATATCCGATAAACTTATTTCCCAAATAGGTGGTAAAGGTACAGATCCGAAATATGCCTTTAGTTTAGGCAAAAATTTTTCAACTAAAGGCATGTATTTAGAATGTGTCTTCAATACTACATACCAAAGACATATTTTGGATGCATGCCTTCAGTATCTATCACCAATTTTTTCTAATAATTTTTAAATCAATTTTTATAATTTTAAAATTTATGAAAATTATATTTTTGTTATTTTTATTTAAACTTTTAAATTAAAAAAAATATTATTGATTTTTTTTTTGTAAAAAATCATGTAAAGAAAATCATAAATAGATTTTGTGAAAAGAATTATAAAATTTTCATAAATTTAAAAATTATAAAAATTAATTTAAAATTTATTATTATTTTTTTTGGTGATGCATACTAAAATTCTTAATATGTACCTTCAATTAGGAAAATTCTACTTTAACTAAAGACACCTACTGAGCTCACACCTTCATCATTTATATCGGAATAAGTTTGCTGAGTATCTTATTTCGTGATTATTTAAAAAAAATCATTATTTTCTTGAAATTCTCTTATTTGCTTTATATAACATTGTTCTTTTCCTATAATTATTGGAATTTGTGTTTTGCTTAAATAAAACTATTGACAAAGTGAAGCAACATTCTTTCGAATTTCACCATTGTAGTTGCCTTCTACAATATTCTATTTGCATAAGTTTTTTTTTCTTTTTGGTAATATAGTTTTCTCTATGCATTTGAGAATTTCATTAATTCCACAAAGGCAAATAAACTTTATCAATTTTTCAATTTAACTTTAATCAATTTTCTTAAGGGTTAATTGTAAAAATATATGTGACTTTTCATGCTTTTTCACCCTACATTACCTAAGGTATTTCATTTCTTTTTAAAGTTACATATCCTAAATTTTCACACTTTTCTCACCTTTTTATTTCAATTATTTAAAGTGTAATTAAATCAAAATTATTAAGCATATAACACTAATGTGTTAAGCGAAATAATATCAAAAATCAAATCATATAATTAAAAAAAAAAGAAATACCATGGATGTGCAAGGTGAAAAAAATTGTAAACTTGAATTATATACTTAAAAAAAAAAAATACAAGCATGCAAAGTGAAAAAGTGCAAAAGCTCAAATATATTTTATGCAATTAATTATTTTTAACTACTAAATAAAAGTCATAATTATAGAACCGAAAATGAGAAAGAAAAAAAAAAAAACTTGGAAGGAAATCGGAGAGATCATGGCCACATGATGGGGCAACCGTATAGGATTTATTTCCTCTTTGTATTAGTAACATTCTCTTTTAACTGATAGCTTTTAGATTTAATTATGGAACAAAAATATATAAATATATATCTAGAATAGGAATAAAAAAGGTGGGTAAATTGGGTTTTATTGACATTCATGAAAGCCTATTAATTTTCAAGCAAATTTCTATTTTCTTTGGCCAACTACTATTACAATATTGGGAGTAGAGGAATTGAAGGTGGCCAATCCCATTAGAAAGCCAATGTTCAAGCAATTTAAATACTAAATGAAATAATGAATAAGGAATAACACAATAATCAACAAAAAGAATTGTAGTAAAATGAAGAGCAAGAGTTGAGACCACTCCTTAATCTTCATAATCACATATATAAGGTCTCCAACACCAGGATTCTACACCACTTGTTGATAATAAGTTTTAGCTCTAGAAAACAGAATACACAAGCGATCACTCACAATAAACTACAAATGTAGTTTATAAGAATACAAGAAAATTAATGTAGATGTGAATAAGATGTTAATGCACATATGTACAAGCTCAATTATTCCCTCAATGACTGCATAACGAGTTGTATTTATGAACACTTCTACCAAATTTTGCCATTGCTCCTCTCACATGCTTCATTTCATGCTGTGCAGGAAAATCCAACGGCTATTGTTTTTCCAGTTCGTCCGATCTATATTATTATGGGCATTATGTACTCCTTTGACCTTTGTACTAGTCCTTGCTTAGGTAGCGATAAGTTTGGACTTATTTGAGATTAGCTTGGCTCTTTTGCTATCGTATATGATTACTTAGAAAACATAGAATCGTCAGGACGCAATCGAGCGCCTGTCCAAATCTTTTTATTATTATCGAAACCCCATTTTTCTCCTTACTTTTAGAATAGTTTGTTCTAAGTCTGAACATTCATTTTTATTAAAATTAATTTTTGCGGGTTTGGTTTGGCATACTCATTCTTAATAGTATAAACACGATATCAATCTGAGAGAAATATGGCTTAAAATGTTGCATCATTTGGATTTAAATTAATTATTTTATGCAAAAATCAATTTTCGTACAAGTGAAACAATTAACGAATTGAAGCTAAAAATTTTGTTAGATTGATTCGACTTTGAGAATTTATTTTTATATATGTTTACTATACTCATTTGTTACCCAAGATGCAGAACCAATTTTCCATGAACTATTAGGCTAAAGCTGATTTGGGGCCTAAAATTGGCTTAGGTCAATTTTAAATTCCAATGAGATTTGCAGCTATCATGACAAAAAAATGTCACTAGCTAAGTGGTTAATTTAAGGATTTTGTAAAGGAGAGACCCAAACTTGAATTACATGAAAGGCAAGCAAGTGCATGTGCCAAGCCCGTCAAACTAAGTGGTGTGTGTCTTCTTCTTCAACCTTTAATCCCCTTTTTTGCTAAGCCTTATCTTGGTTAATCCATTCTAGTTTGTTTTTGCATGACTTAATGGTCTTTAATCCTTCTCCATGCTAATCAACAACCACAATCAATCAATCCATGTGATTTACAGCGAAAACCATTAGATTACATTTGAAAGTGAATTGAAAAATGAGATAGCATTCACATTTTCATCGAGCTTTATCCATGATCGATTTTAACCTTATCAAGCAATCCATAGCCACAATTATAAGTAGAATCTTTCACTAAACTCAAAACCATGAAGAATCACAATCACAAAAACTTAATTTAGTTTAAATAATGGTTTTCTCTTTAAAACTTTGGTGGAAACCCTAGCCACTCTCTTTCTAAAAACATTCTGACTCCTAGCAAAAAGTGAGGCAAATTCTAGATGCCATTGTGTCCTAAATCCATCTTTTGATCACTAAAAGACCAAATTTTAGTAAGAATTCATTCAAATTCCTCTTCAATCCACATAACCAATTTGATCGAGCTTAGGTCTTTGAAATCATTAGTATGGTCGACACTCTTAGCAACTCCAATAACCATCGAAGTGTCTCAAGGAAGTCACAACCCAATCCTACATATTTCTTTTAATCCAAATGCGAAACTAATTGGAACTCAACCTTGAGTTTGAGGTCCAACCTACCGACTTGGTTTACTTGATTTCTTTGCATTTCAACTTATTCTTATTTTGCTCTGTTATTTATTCTTCATTGAGAAAAACAAAAAATTATAATAGTAAATGATTAGAAAGTTGTGGTTTTCATAATTCATAAAGAAAATAAATTAGTGCTTTTTATAAATGTAAACATGAAGAAATTTAAAAAATAAAAAAATAAATAAAATAAAACAAACTAAATCCACTATTTTTTTTTATAAAATGAAATTAACTATACCAATTTGATTTGGAATAGTAGCTACATATGCATCTTTTGGAGTAGGCCTAAGAATTGAAAAAAAAAATCTAAGAAATAGTAAAGATTCTTTTTTAGAAATAAATGATAAGTTCTTGCAAATAATTGCTTGGTCATATTTAAAATTTTCAATTAAACACTTTATTTAGAAAACCCTTTACTAAAACTTAAACAAGCATAAGTACATTGATAAAAAAACACGGATACAAGAGAGAGAAATTAGGGTTTCAGAAATTGCCTCATAGGCTGCGCAAGTGAAGATCAAGAGAGAGAAAATAAGAGAGCTTTTATAATTGTATTCAGAGAGTTTGGCAAAGTTAGGGCTAGTCTTAATGCAAGCATATGTTGAAAACTTAGGATTAGTTAATGGGCTTGGAAAAATTAAGAGTGAATTGCTAACATATATTTAGTGTCAAATTTTGGTTGGATAACCACCGGTCAATGCAAACTAAGCTTCTTCTCATGATTTTCAAAGCGCAATAATATATGTTAAAAGATTAACGAGTTGAAAAGAACTAGCAACATTATATACAAGGTGGATAGATTGGGCCAACAATGCAACTTCATAAACTAAAGCTTTATCAATTACATATAAAAGTTTGAAACTTGAAATTATATAACAAACAACAACAAATTTTGTCTGTATTTAGAAAACTAACAAATATGTAAATATCTCATCCGTGCATACTCACCACTAATTAAGTAATCCACATAAAAATGTTGAGTACAGGTAAGTCACAACTCTTAAAGTTGAAACTTTTGAAAGTATATATATATATCTAAATGTTGCTATTTATAGTCTTGAAAAGTTTTAAGATTTCAATGACAATATTAAAATATGTGTATATTTTTTAAAATTCATAAAAATGTAAAAGTATGTTTTTCAACTTCAATGGATTAATACACTTGACAAGACTCTTATAGTTTATTTGTGTAAACATTGATTTTTTTATTGGATAAATTAGGTTTAGATCTTCCATCTCCTATAATAATAATAATAATAATAATGATAATAATAATAATAATAAAGTTCAAATACATTTTAGTCAATAGCTTCAAATGTGTATTTGCAACAATCCACCCTTTTTCTTCTCCCCTTTTTTTTCCCTTTTTTCTCCGCCAAAACGTGCACAACCTTCTTGTCGAGGACTTTTCTTGAAGCAAATAATGCGCTGATCAAGTTGCTACTGGTGTCATAACTCATAAATTCACCAACTGATATAGTTGCGGAACGGTTTGAATTCCATTATGGGATTGAAACTAAAATGTTTTAATGGTCATTTGGACTGTTTGTTTTTGTTTGTAGGTAAAAGAAAATATTGAATTGTAATAGTAGTTCATAAAAAAAACAAAATAGAATAATATAGCACAAGAGGGCTTTTTGGTGTGTTTTTACTGTTTGACCAAATTGCCCTAAAAGTATTAATCATTTGATGGAACATTAAACATGTTTAATTCACTGAATCATTTAAAATATATACTAACTAAAAATTGCATATAACATGAGTCAAATTTGGATTTCACCCATTTTTCTATCTCCTTTTTCCAGGTTGATGGTCTTGACTTTTAAGTTTGTAACTTAGATATAAACCGCATTTTTCTCTTCGTTTCTCTTCCCACTAAAAAAAAAATAAAAATAAAAAAATCCAACATCTATTCAGCTTATAGATCTCAAGAAAAAAAAAAAAAAAAAAAAAAGAGGAGAAGAAAGCATTTTGAATCACTCCTCTCTATCAGCCATAGAAATTGGCAGTTTTTAGGATGCTGAGAAACTCAAGACCAAAAAATAAAGAGGAGCAAAAGAAAAAAAAAATTATGTTATTATCATGTGAAAGATGAACAAAACCAAGGAGTATGCTTTCCTACCTTTTTTTTTTCTTTTTTTTTCTTTTCTTTTAGAAACCAGCATACATACCACTAGCTGTAAAGATCTTCATACTCTCCCTCTTCTCCACTCTCAAATAAATATTTTGAGTTTCACTATTTCTCCCTCTTTGCATCCCACGCATTCAAGTTACTATCTTCATTTTAAAAGTTTTAATCTTTATTGCATTATATATTGCAATGCATTGTGTTTTTAATATTCTTTGTTTTTATTATTTTGACTTCAGGTATTCAAGTCCTCATTTCTATTTCAAAATCTTTAACCTTTAATACATTGTATATAGTGAAACAATGAGTTTTAATATTCTTCACCGTGTAATGAAAAGGTAAGAAATTTATTATTTTATCCTATTATGAAGTTAAAAAATAAATAAATAAAATTTCCTCTCCTATTAAGTATTATAAGTATCATGGTACGCTCGTTTACAAAATTTATTTTGTTTATTACTATTATTATCATTATTTTTTTAAGCCAATGGAAAATAGGGGTTAGTTCAATCCTCTAAACTGGCCTTTGATGCGTAGGTGATTGTGTTATTTAAGTCTTAGCTAATTTGCATGAATGGTCGTCTACCAAAACGAATAATTATGGACCAATGTAAAGTAATTCAAGCTGCAGTCGCATTTCAATTACCACCTTTGTCTTTGGCATATTGTGAAGAAGATTCCAGAAAAACTACATGGTTTGGCTCAATACAAGAAGATTAAGAAGCGCCTAAAATGTATTATACATGAATCTTTAGAGCCAAGTGAATTTGAAAGCAATTGGTCTAGAATGATTCAAAAGTGCAATCTTGAAAACAACACCTGGTTGAACTCTTTGTACTTAGATCGTCATTGATAGGTCCCTGCATTTGTTAAAAAATCATTTTGGGCTGGGATGTCTACCACTCAAAGAGGTGAGGTATAATCTCTGTATTGGCAATGATAGATGTTTTAAAAGTGAAGGATGGTAGGTTGAATAAAAGAGTTATACATAATGTTCTCTATAATGCTGATGAGTTGGATGTGAAATGCTCATCTTGCCTATTTGAGTTCAAAGGAAATGCTCATGTTGCTTATTGGACCATTCATTATTTCTCTTGACTCATGTTATTATTATTATTTTTTCTTGTTATTTATACCTTTTGTGGTACTTCTATATAGTTCTTTCTTTTTCTTTTTCCTTTTTCTTTTTTTTTTCTTTTTTAATAATGATTTGGTGGTATCAATCAATAGGATGATAAAATTTTGTATCAATTGTGCTTTTCTACTTAAGCAGTGAAAAAGAAGTTAACCTTCAAATTAATTGAGGTAAATACTTTTGTTAGTATTCTGATAGATGATTTTCATACTTTACTTAAATAAAGTATACAATAAATCTACCAATTTTTAGTAAATTAATATTTTTTCATTTAAGTTACTTGTTTTGCTATTATGTGCAGATACTCGTTAAATAAGGGAGGCAATGGTGTGCTTGAGAGGTTTTTGCTTGCTTCTTACTTTAACAAGTAATTAGTATATATATCATGTTTGGCATGTTAGAATGATTAAAAAAAAGTGAAATTAGAAACGGAATGACCAATTTATTCGTGTGCTCAGAAACATCTGACGCAGCGCGGAAAGCGAAACGAAACAAACCCGAATGTGGATTGGTTTCACACAACAAAGAAACACTCTTTGATGCAAATCTGGTTGCGCACAACCCGGAAAATGGTGAAATTCTCTCACGAGATGTATTTGAAAAACAATAATAAGACGTAACCCTAGCCTATCTGACAAAAGAGTATTTATACTTCCCCGTAAAATATCTAAAAGGGGAAAATCTAAGCGTACACGTGGAAAGAAATAATAAAATACACGTCTATAACCTATCGTATACACGGCCGTGTATGTTTCTGGACATGCGACGAGCATAGTACACGGTCGAATACACGACCGTGTCTCTAAGCCGTGTATGATTCTGTGAATGTTCCTGACCGAATACACGGCCATGTCCTGGCCGTGTATGGAAGCCGTGCATGCTTCTATGGGATACCCTGATCGAATACACGGCCGTGTATGGAAACCGTGTATGTCTCTGTGGAATATTCTGGCCGAATACACGGCCATGCTTCAGCCCGTATGTAGAGGCCGTGTATGCTTCTATGAGTTCCTTCCAATCACTACACGGCCGTGTGACAAGCCGTGTGTCCCGTGTCTCTTGTATCTCCATCATTCTCTCCCACCAATGGAGAACTCGACCCCCAGTTCTCGTCAGGATATAAAGGCGTATCATCGGAGTGGAAAGGTGATAAGTCCGCTACATTAAAAGTGCTAGAGATATTCATATCTTCTGGGAGTCGTACGACATATGCATTGTCGTTTATCTTATGCACAACTTCATATGGTCCGTACTTCTTGAGTTGAAGTTTCCCATATTTACCTACAGGGAAACGCTCTTTTCGAAGGTAAACCATTACCTGATCGCCCACTGTAAAGAGCTTCTTCCGTCTATGCTTATCTGCATCCCCTTTGTATCGTGTATTGGACTCCTCTATCTTTCGTTTAACTTCCTCAGTAGTGGCTTTATGTTGTTCCGCCATATGTTTAGCCGCCACATCACCCACCATGTCCTTGGGTAATTTGAGCAAGTCCAGCGCATGTTGTGGTGCCTTGGTGTATACCACTGAGAATGGTGACCTCCCAATAGTTCGGTGGACGGAACTATTGTAAGCGAATTCAGCCTGAGCCAATGCTTGATCCCACTGTCCCGGCTTCTCGCAGCAGATGCTTCTGATGAGGTTTCCGAGGGTCATGTTTGTTACCTCGGTCTGACCATCGGTTTGAGGATGAGCGGTGCTGCTGTAATTCAATGATGAATCAAACATATACCAAAGAGTCCTCCAAAAATGACTGAGGAATTTGCTATCCCTGTTGGAAGTAATGGACTTTGGTACTCCATGCAACCGCACTACTTCCTTGAAGAATAGCCACGCAATAGCCCGTGCATCTGCGGTCTTCCTGTAGGGAATGAAATGAGCCATCTTGGAAAACCTGTCAACTACAACAAACACGGAGTCAGCACCTCGTTGGGTACGAGGCAAACCCAGTATAAAATCCATCGATAGGTCCTCCCAGATGTTTGATGGTACGAGAAGAGGAGTATATAGGCCCGTGTTTTGGGATTGTCCCTTAGACACTTGGCAAATGTAGCACCTTTCCACAATCCGATATACATCTCTTCTTATCCGAGGCCAAAAGTATCTTTCAGTGACTGCGACTAGGGTCTTATCTCTACCCATATGTCCCGCCAGTCCTCCACCATGCAGATCTCGGATAAGCTTTTCCCGTAAGGAAGTTTCAGGAATGCACAAGCTGATTCCCTTTCATCAAATACCCCTCATGGATATGATAGTCGTCACACGGTTCCTTGTTGGTACACTTAATCCAAGTGTCCTTAAAGTCGCTATCATTTTCATACAATTCCCTTAGCTTCTCAAACCCAACAATGTCCGCACTCAAAGTAAGTAAGACATTCGCTCTTCTACTCAGGGCGTCTGCGACCTTGTTTTGCACACCCGACTTGTGCATCAACCTGAAAGGAAATCTCTGCAAGAACTCAATCCATCTGGCGTGCATGTCCTTACTAATTCGGGTCTGACCACTCAAGTGTTTAAGAGCCCCACAATCCGAATACAAAATGAACTTTTTCCCAACCAAATAGTGCTCCCACACTTTAAGGGCCCTCACCACGGCGTAGAACTCCTTATCATATGTAGACCAAGTCCTCCTTGCTTCGCACAATTTTTCACTGTAAAAGGCTATTGGCCTTCTCTCTTGTGATAGTACTGCACCAACTCCAACCCCACTGGCATCGCAATCCACCTCGAACAATTTCTCAAAGTTCGGTAGCGCTAGTACAGGAGCGCTGCACAATCTCTGTTTCAAGTTTATGAAGCTCGATTCAGATTCTTCGCCCCATTGGAACTTTCCCTTCTTCAAGCATTTAGTCAGGGGGGCAGCAACAGTACTAAAATGCCTAATGAATCTTCTGTAGAAACTAGATAGGCCAAGGAAACTTCTCAATTTTGTAACAGTTCTAGGAACAGGCCATTCTCTAATCGCCTTCACCTTCTCATCATCCACCATCACTCCTTCACTACTAACCACAAACCCAAGGAACAACAGTCGCCTTGACATAAACGTACACTTTTTAAGATTAGCGAACAGCTTGTTCACCTTTAGTGCAGATAACACACACTTTAGATGCTCCAAATGTTCTTCCTCGGATTTACTAAATATTAGAATATCGTCAAAGTACACTCCAAGGAAACGACCATTGAAAGGTTGCAATACTTGATTCATTACCCTCATGAAGGTGCTTGGCGCGTTACTCAGCCCAAATGGCATCACTAGCCACTCATACAACCCCTCCTTGGTCTTAAACGCCGTCTTCCACTCATCTCTAGGACGGATTCGAATCTGGTGATATCCACTCCGCAAGTCTATCTTGGAGAAGATAGTAGCGCCACTCAAACAGTCCAACATATCCTCGATGCGGGGTGTAGGGAATTTATACCCTATGGTAATCTTGTTGATAGCTCGGCTATCAACACACATCCTCCAGCTCCTATCTTTCTTGGGAGTTAACAACGCTGGAACCGCACATGGGCTTAAGCTATCTCGGATGAACCCTTTGTCCAAGAGCTCTTGGACCTTCTCCTGTAGAATCCCGGCTTCCTTGGGACTCATTCTGTAATGCGGGAGGTTTGGGAGACTAGCCCCGGGCACCAGGTCTATCTGGTGTTGAATGTCCCTCAGAGGGGGTTGCCCCTCGAGTAGGTCGTCTGGAATCACTTCCTTAAACTCCTCAAGAAGATCCTTCACTGCCCCTGGCACTTCTCCATCCAGTTTCTCCCCTCCTTCGATCACACCTTTCATGATGAGGGCGTGCACCACTCGCGATTCCCTTAAGTTCTCCATCACTTCCTTCTCAGATTGAGTGACAGTTAAGAATGAACGACTCTCAACCTTCTTTCCTTTAGCACGTCCCTCCCTCTTCAACGGCAACAAGGTGTACTTCACACCCTCCTTCTCCAACCTGTAGACATTTTCTTTGCCCGCATGTTGCGCGTCCACGTCAAATTGCCATGGTCTCCTGAACAAGATGTGGCAAGCATCCATGTCTATAATGTCGTAGAATGCTTCATCGTGGTACTTCCCTATTGAGAAAGGTACCCTGCATCTCTCCTTAACTTCAATTTTCTCGGCGGCCTTGATCCAGCCAATAGTGTACGGATTCGGGTGCTTCTCGATAGGCAGCTGCAGTTGTTTCACAACCTCCCTTCCTATGATGTTCTCGCAACTGCCACTATCTACTATTAGCTCAAACAACTTCCCCATGATAGTACACCGTGTACGAAACAACTGGTGTCTCTGCGTGATCTCTTCTTGCTTCGGGGTGAGCATCATGCGCCGAATTACATATGTTGGTTCCGCTGTTTCTTCTTCTTCCTCATAATATTCTCCCTCTCCATCGGGCTCGCAACAGATCTCCTCATCATCTTCCCTATCAAGGATGTTGATGCTCTTCCTCGCTGGACATTCGTTTGACCGATGACCCGGTTGGTTGCATCGGAAACATTTGCCCAATATAGGTTTGGCATAGGGATTGTTCTGTCTTTGAACTCCCTTCTGCTCCATCAGTTTCTTCCCCTCACTTTTCTCTTCCCTCCTGGACATGTCCTCAGTTAGTTTATAGGGTGTAGTCCTACTCTTCTCAGATACAGGCCAACTACCACCTACAGCTTCGCCTACATATCCCTTCCGTCCTCCTCCATATCTACTCCCTTATTCCTGTAACACAAGTTCAGCTCGGAGAGCTAAATTCTTTGCCTCTAAAAGAGTTCTCACCACCGTAACCCCAATCTTGTCTTTAATTTGGAGTTTCAGTCCTTCCACATACCTTGCAACTTGCTGACCTTCACTCTCCCTCAAATCATTCCGCTCCGCCAACCTCATGAACTCCGCCGTATACTCATGCACGGAGCGTTGTCCCTAGCGGCACCGCTGATATTGTTGGAACAATATTTGCTCATAATCCGGCGGGAGGAAATCATGTTGCAGCAACTGCTTCATGCGATACCATGATCTCACCGGGTGTTTTCCTTCCCTCTGCCTCCTACTTTGTAGCCTCTCCCACCATGCCGAGGCACCACTCTTCAACCTGCATGCCACCAGCCTTACACGACGGTCTTCGGGGATTTCCATGTAGTGGAAGAATTGGTCTACTTCCGCAAGCCAATCAAGGAAACCTGCAATGTTGAGGCTGCCATCGAACCATGGAATGTCGACCTTCAAACGGTAATCTCCGCCATCCCCTTGATCATAACCTCCACGGTTCCTCCTATAATCACCTTCTCTAGGGTGGTTTCCATGATGAGCCATCCGATGACCACCACCTCTTCCACCGCGCCCTCGCCGCGGCCTACTTCCATACGTATCATCACTCTCTTTGCTGGACTCCTCACTCTCCGCACGTCCCTACCTGTTCTCAACGACAGGTCGAATTACGCGTCCCCTGAATTCCTCCACCACACGTGGTGGATTCCTACCAGCGTCTCCAACTCTATTGGGGTCTACCACCAGAGCATCGAAACGCTTGATCAGTTCATCAAGGTGCCGTTCCATACGCCCGACCTTTTGATGCATTACGTCGAACTCTACCCTTGGAACTCATTGATGGTTCCCTTGAAACCTCGCATCTTGAACACCGTCAAGAACACGATCACTATCATCGCCTTGATGAGTTGACATCTCCACAGGAAATAGCCTTGCTCTGATACCAACTGACGCAGCGTGGAAAGAGAAACGAAACAAACCCGAATGTGGATTGGTTTCACACAACAAAGAAACACTCTTTGATGCAAATCTGGTTGCGCACAACTCGGAAAATGGTGAAATTCTCTCACGAGATGTATTTGAAAAACAATAATAAGACGTAACCCTAGCCTATCTGATAAAAGAGTATTTATACTTTCCCATAAAATATCTAAAAGGGGAAAATCTAAGCGTACACGTGGAAAGAAATAATAAAATACACGTCAATAACCTGTTGTATACACGACCGTGTATGTTTCTGGACATGCGATGAGCATAGTACACGGTCGAATACACGACCGTGTCTCTAAGCCGTGTATGATTCTGTGAATGTTCCTGACCGAATACACAGCCATGTCCTAGCCGTGTATGGAAGCCGTGCATGCTTCTATGGGATACCCTGATCGAATACACGGCCGTGATACACGGCCATGTATGGAAACCGTGTATGTCTCTATGGAATATTCTGGCCGAATACACGGCCGTGCTTCAGCCCGTATGTAGAGGCCGTATATGCTTCTGTGAGTTCCTTCCAATCACTACACGGCCGTGTGACAAGCCGTGTGTCCCGTGTCTCTTGTATCTCCATCAACATCAACTCAATCAATAAATATATTCCATTCTTATGCATAATAGTATATAAATATAAATATTATATATATTTGTCATATACATATATATAAATAAATATAACAGTATGCATATACAAAATAAAGGAAGATGAATAATAACACTATAAGGAGAACATATTATATATGTGTATAATATATTATATCTACATGTTTATAAGTTATATGTATTGCAAAGATAACAAATATAGTTCTATATATTTGTCCATATATATAAATTATGTATATAACATATATAAGAATGTTCAATGCTTGGTTTCTGTTTTGGTGCATTCCATGCGTGGTTTCTGTGCAGGTGTGTTATGTGATTTTTTTTTTCCTAGACAAAAGATACTGGCATATCTATTATTGATGTAGTTTACATTATTGTACCTTAATTGGGGATAGATATAAAGTTGTTTAGGTAGTTATATGTTAAATGAGTCAAGATGGAATCATGATTTCAACTTTAAGAAGCTGAAATCGTTCTATCTTAAAGTTATAACCGGTAATTATAAGAAATTATGATTCTACCATTTTAAAATATATCAAAATGTGAAAATCATAATGGAACATGGAATTAAGATTCCATTTTGAGTCCATTTTGGTGTACCAAACATAGGATTAATTTACATCACATGTATTAGATAAAACTTATCCAAACAAGTTTTGTTATATGTAAGAAAGTTTTAATTTCCCATTGGTTTTAAAGGAATGTTATAACTTGATTATTCAAATGCCTTTTGTTGATTTGAATATATTGTAAACATCATCTTGTAAGTGGATGATGCCTTCTCAATTCGCTATCTAGAGAACAATCTTTTTGAAAATGTTGCAAACACTAGAATATGTCATTTGATAGTTAAAATATTTCTCCTATTTGGTTGTCATGGTCCTCTTCACCTTAAGAAGGGATCATAACATTATATCGGATTATTATATGAAATTTGTGAAACTGCATAAGTTTCCATTGACAAAAATGGGGCTTTTGGGATTACAACATAGATCTTATATGTCGTCATTTAGATTTTATATATCATAAAATCTTAATAAACTCTCTTTTTTATGGGACTGAAATTATAACATAGGACACAAAAGTATTAATAATGAATATTGGTTTTTAGCATAATGGATTGAATTCAATTGTTTTCTCTTTAATTGTTGTAATATATATAATTGTTTGGAAAAAAATAAATAACTAAATAAATAAAAATCAAGTACAATGTACATGATTTATAGTTATATATCACTATGAGTATTTTAACACTCTTATTTTTAGTGCTTTAAAAAAAAATGGGATGAATTTTTATTGCTTGTTGTAGAAGAAAAGAATGAAAAGAAATTTACCAAACATAAGCAAATTGATCTTTCGTTTGTTCTAAATTAAGTACTATGACAATACTATAGGTATTAAAATGTAATAGGAAAAAGGCCAAAGCAGCACTTTCATCAAATCTATAATCTCGTATAAATGCAAAAGTAGTTGAAAAGTATAAAAGGTAAACGAGAATACTGTAATCCATATTCTCTATTATGTAAAATACAATGTCCAAATTGCTCCTCCTTTATTTTCATTTAAATCAGTGCCATGAAATGAGTTAATTCAACGTAAGTTAGTTAATTTTCAATTTTAAAGACCCATCTCTACTTATTGAATATCTTTGGGTACCATATTTACTTTGTTTCACTAAAGGAAGGAAGACAAAATATCCATGGGAATCGAAGTGCTTAATTTTGAAATTAAGAGATTGAGTTAAATCGATCATGATTAATTTCATATATCTAATTATGCTACAAGAAGATCAACATTTAGCTAATATGTTTCACTAAAATAGGAAAAATATCCATGAAAATCTAAATGATTAATTTTGGAATGAAGAAATTCAGTTAAATCATGATTAATTCATGATTGATCTCGCATATCCGGTTTGCTATAGGAAGATTAATATTAAAAGGATTATGTTAGAGATCACATACCTTTCTGATTTCAAGGATGGGAGAAAGAGTTTTATAAATTCCTCAAAATTAGTGAGTGATTGATTTCATCAATCAATTTTGTGCAAATAAGATATATCTCAATGTAAGGGTGTATTTAAACCATTTTCAATGACAAATTTGACAAAATTTTCATAACATATTATGAAGATATTAGATTTAAGTTTCAAAATCCAGCATATATCTACAAATCTATTGGGATAATTCTCAACCATTTAAAACAAGATCACGGCAATAAACTTTCTAGTAAAAGATAGATCAACAATCATTACATTTCTGTGTATAAATAAAAACAAAATCAAAAGATTCAAAAGACATAAAAGACAATTCAGAATAGTATTAGAACTCAGAGACTAACTCAAAAGCTACTTTGTCTTTTATATTTTCATATTACACTCGAATTAATTTTTAGAGGATACAAATTCTCATTTTCTTATCTATATTTGATAATAAGCTAGATTCGTGTATTATTGAGAGATTACTTGTAACTCTGTAGATTTATAAATAGCCTTAGAGATAGGCTAGATAGGTAGAGCAAAATGTTTTTGAAGCTAAGGAGATGGCAGAATAATTGTAATCTCTCAAGTTTATTTTGGATTAGTGGAAAAATACTGATGTGGAAGATTGGGTCCTTAGCAATAAAGTTGAAAGAGAGGAATAACACTTAAGGCGGAACCTCTATAAATAGCTTGCTCAATTTTCTTCTCTCTATCTTTTAATTTCTATTCTATAATAACTTATAATTATTTATAAATAATTGTTTTCATGCCATAGTTAAATTAAGTAGTAAAAGGAGTTGTTTTTAACTACCATTTTTTTTTTAATTTAGCAAATAATCAATTCACTTATTCCCTCATGATTACTTAATTTGAGACCAACAATTGGTATAAAAGGAGGGACTCTAATAATATTTTGAGTTCAAGATCCTATGGTTGAAAACTATTTTTCTATTTCTACTAATCATGCTTCTTACTTTTATGGTACTAATTTTGGTTATTGGAAATTTAGGATAAAAACTTACATCAAGGTGATAGAATTTAACTCATGGGAAATCATACAATTTGGAGATGAAACTATCAAAGAAGATGGGGATCAGATGCTGACAGAAGCTGATAAGAGAAAGCTTGAAAAGAATCATCAAGCTGAGAACTTGTTACTTGCTACAATAGCTCATTTTGAATATTACTCGATTTCTTCTTACAGGACTGCAAAAGAAATCTGGACACACTGTGAAAATCATGAAGGAACAACAACAATCAAAGACACTAGGATTAACTCATTAATGCAAGAATATGAGTTGATTTGGTGTAAGAACGATGAAAATATTAAGCTTTTAATCATTTTACAACAATTACAAATCAATTATCTTTACTTGACCATAAACTGAAAGATGCTGACCTTGTTTGAAAAATTTTAAGAATTTTGCCCAGATCGTGGGATGCTAAAAAGACTGCGATCGAGGAAGCTTAAGACCTAAACAAACTAACATTAAGCCAACTAAGAGAAAAACTAATGGCATATGAATCTCACATCAAGTATACTTTTGATCAAAACAACAGCAAAATGAACATAGCATTTAAAGTTAGAGAAGTGGAGAATGATTCTGATATAGAAGTAGAAAGTGATGAGGATGAAGACATAAATTTACTAGCTAAACATCTCAATCAATTTCTAAAAAGAAAAGGTAAGAAAACGTCATTTAATAAAAGGTGAAGTTCCAATTGTGGAAATTTTGATACAAGAAAAGGAAGATAAGAAAGAGAGAAAGAAGGAATTGATATGTTATGAATGCAAGAAACTAAGTCACATAAAATATGAATGTTCATTGCTTATTAAGAAACTTGAAAAGTACAAGAAAAAATGTAAAGCACTGTTATCAACCTAAAGTGACCTAAAAACTTAGAAACTAATGTAGAGAATTTTGAAGAAGCTGAGGAGGTAGCACACGTGTCTCATGGCAATGTCTGATGTACATTTTGATTTTGAATTAGAAGATGATTTACTTGATAATGTTTATGCTGAGATTAAAAAATTATTAAATGCATTGACTAAAGTAGATGTTAAAATTAACAAACTTAATTTAGAAAATAGAGCTTTAGTTGATAAGAAAAATGCATTGACTTAAACAAAGACACTTTTAGTTAATGAGATTAACATATTAAAAACTTATTTTGAAATTCTACAGATTGATAATAATAATCTATGCATAGCAAAGGATGTTTTAACCAATGAGAATGTTATATTAAGAAAAGAAATTAAAGATCTTAAAGTTAGAATAAGTGAACTTTCTCAAATAATTGATAACATACTTAGTAAATGCAGTGAAAGCAATAAAAAATTACAAAATTTAATTTCTACTTAAAGAATTGACAACTTAAAAACCGATTAGGATATAATAAGACAAAAAGCTCAAATGTTGTATAAAAAACCTTTTTGTTAAATCAAATAAGACTCTAATTCAAAAGAATGGTGAAAATAATAAAAATAAAGACAAAGGTAAAGTTGTGTCACAAGACAAAAAGTACATCAAAAGGTACTTAGATCAGAACAGAAAATATCCTATAAGGGATATAAAAGGAGACTAGTCAGAAGGTATGTTAGAAAGTATCATAATTATTGGCAATCAAGATAGGTAAGTAACCGGTATAATGTAACTAATACCTATGCTCATTTCTTCGGTAATAAGTTAGGACATGTTGAAAAGCATTGTTATTATAAAAATAACAAGCTCAATCCAAATCAAGTGAATTAACTTAACAACACAAGCTTGAATTTTAAAGGGCCCAAGCTTATTTGGGCTCCAAAGTGATTTAAAGGAGCATAAAGAAAAACTTAAGGATATGCGTTATCTTGACAGTGAGTATTCACGTCATCTGACTGGTAGCGCTTCATTATTCACAAGCCTTGAGCAGAAAGAAAAAGGATATGTGAAGTTTGGTAATAATAGTAAAGAAAGAATTATCGCAACTAGTAATATTGGCATTCCCCCTTTCGTCATTAAAAATGTATATCTAGTACAAGGTTTGAAACATAAGTTACTAAGTATTAGTCAACTTTGCGATAAATGATATAAAATAACTTTTGATTAAGATAAGGTCACATCATATAATAAAGACAATATAAAACTATTTGAAGACTATAAGAAAAAAGAATATTTATTTAATTAAACCTACTAAAATAGATGCTGAAAGTTTTTTTTTTCTATTAATAATAGTATTTATATCTGGCATAGAAATTTAGAACATGTTAGTTTTACACAATTAGAGAATTTATCCAAAAATAACTTAATTAATGGCTTACTAAAGTTGAATATTAGAAAAGATATTCGTTGTGTTACATTTTTGAAAAATAAAATGGTATATGTTTTTCATAAGAGTAAGAATGTTATCTCAACCAAAAGGTTATTAGAACTATTGCATTTGGATTTATTTAACCCTACACAAACCTTAAGTTTAGGTGGTAACAAATATGGATTTGTAATAGTTAATGATTTTTCTAAATACACTTGGGTTCTGTTTTTATGATGTAAAAGTGATGCCTATAAATTCTTTACAAAATTAAAAAAAAAATTCAAAATGAAAAAGGATATTTTATTATTAGTCTAAGGACTAATCATGGGGAAAAAATTGAAAATAAAAATTTTATTAAATTTTGTGAAGAAAACGACATCACACATAATTTTTCTACCCCTATACTCCATAACAAAATGGAGTAGTTGAGCGTAAAAATAGAAAAATCTAAAAAATGACATGCACCTTACTAAATGAAAGTGGTATAGCACAATATTTTTAGGCTGATGAAAGTGAAACTCAAGAAGTTTCTCAAAAAGTCAATTCACATAAGGATGGAGGAACTAAAAAAATCAAAATTAGAAGGTGAGGCTTCAATACACGAAGATGAAAAACCCTCCTAGCAAAAGAAGAAAGTAAAACCTAGAAAGAAATGTGACTCCTTTTATGGAAGTTAATCTTGGACATCATGGAAAGAAACATGGGGCTTCCAAGAAAGAGCATTCCATAAAGGTAGATATTACTGAATCATTTTATTTGGATTTCAATTTCTTTAAAAAGAATGGTTTCTATTGGAATGAATTTCTAGATCATATAAGATGTAATAAGCTGTGCAATTTAAGAGTAACCGTGTTTGGTGAACTAGTTGTTGAATTTTATGAGAATTTAGATGAGTCTCAAGTGATATGTGGAGTTCGAAAGTATTAGGAAAGAAAATTCAGATTTCAAAGAAGGATATTGTGGACTATTTTGGCTTAACTAGTATAAATGATGATCTTAATGTAGGCAAGATGAGTAAGGATGAACTTTTTGTATAATTGAATGATGGAGTTCAAGTATCAAAAAGAAAAGGATGTGTTCATTCTTGATTTTGAATTGATAGTTAGAATCTTACATAAGGCAGTGATTAGTTGTATCTTACCAAAGAAGGGAAGTACAACTACAATGATTAAAGAAGGTGTTCTAATCATTTTGGCAATGAAAAAGAAAAGAACAATAGATATTGCTGTACTAACGATTAAGCATCTATGGAGAAACAAGAGGAACATGCCTTATGGAAGTATGCTCATGAAACTTTCCGAGTCTAAAAAGATTAAATTACCAAATGTTTGCACCTCAACAAATTAAGAAAATTGGAGAAATGGTGTTTAAACATATGAGTATTTTAGTTAGAAGCAAACTATGGTATGTTAATGACAATGCTCATTATGTGCATTCTAAACACAAAAGAAGAAAGTTGGTGATGGAGGAATTGAATGCACAAACAGAGGGGGAGGAAAATGAAAATGAGAGTGAACAAAAGAAGAAAAGAAGAAAAGGGAAGGAACCAATTACATATGCTAAGAAAAAGAAGAGCATTAATTTGCAACCGATGATAGAAAGAAAATTCCAAATCAAGGAAGGAGAAAATACAGGGGATGATTTTGACTCTAACCCATAAGGTGAATCAGAACCCACTATTCTTAAAGAGAAGGAAACTCAAGGAGCCTTAACAAGCTTTGATTTTAAGACATTCAAGGTCAATCTAAAATTGGAACTTGAGAAGATGATTGATGAAAAACTAGAAAGCTTTATAAAAAATCAAAATTCAATTCTGATAGATAAATTAAAAGACTTATCACTTATTGTGTCTAACAAACTTGATAGGTTTTTTAGTTGATTACAGAAAGAATTCCAACTTTAATCTTCTTCTTCTCCTAAGCACAATTCTCAACCAGGACCTAATCCTTCTACACCTCGTTTTGAACATGAGGCAATAAAAAAAGCAGATCATTCTTAGTTTTTGAAGAGTCTTGAAACAAAACAAGTTCAAGATTAATTTATTGAACTCCTAGAAAAATGAACTCAAGCTTAACTTAAACCGAATGAAGGATAGATCATTCTCTGTCAATTTGCTCCACATGATTTAAACAACAAAACTTCCAAGCCTTATAGAAGATTCAAAAGAAGAGTAATAAAGAAGAAGTAAAATCATTTAGGAACTTATTCTCATTTAGCTTAATTTAAAAGAGTTATTTTTAGTTTCATTGATGAACATGTTCACATTTTATATGATTTCTACTCTTTCATGATTCTGATATATATTGTATCTTATGTTGATTATCTGCTATAATATATTGAGGGGGAGTTTTATCAAAAAGGGGGAGAAATATAGAACTATGACACATGAAGTAGAATTGAGATACATGAATAGTGATGGGAATGCTAAATAATGATTGTTGTGAAGTATTTAAAACTGACTAAATTTGTAGCTACTATTTTTTTGTGTGGTTTTGCTATCATCAAAAAAGGGGAGAATGTTATATTATCTATGAAAGCATTTTGATGATAATAAAAAGTACTAAATGTTTTTAATGAAGTTTATTATATTTACAATTTGAACTAAGAGTTAGAAGATCAAATTTAGAAAAACTACATTGTTTTTAATTACTCAGAAAACTAGTTAGAAGGCATTCATTGTGAAGAATAATAGGAACTCAAAAGATAAGTCAAAAGGTGTTGTTGTTATGAGTTCTTATAAATAGAACATCATATATCAATGTAAATTGGTTAACTTTCAATTTTGAAGACCCAACTCTACTTATTGAATATATTTAGGTAACATATTCAATTCATTTCACTAAAGTAGGACAAATATCCATAGGGATCGAAGTGTTTGATTTTGGAATTAAGAAAATGAGTTAAATCGATCATGATTAATTTCATATATTTTATTTTGCTACAAGAAGATCATCATTTAGATAATATGTTTCACTAAAATAGGAAAAATATTTATGGAAATCTAAGTGACTAATTTTGGAATCAAGAGATTCAGTTAAATCATGATTAATTCATTATTGATCTCGCATATTTGGTTTGCTACAGGAAGAACAGTATTAAAAGGATTATGTTAGAGATCACATATGTTCATGATTTCAAGGATGAGAAAAAGAGTTCTTAGACATTCCTTAAAATCAACAGGTGATTAATTTCATCAATCGATTTTGTATAGATAAGATATATCTTGATGTAAGGATATATCTAGACTATTTTTAATGACAAATTTGATAGAATTTTCATAACTTATTATGAAGATATCAGATTTAAGTTTCAAAATCTAGTAGATATCTACAAATCTCTTAGGATAATTCTCTAACGTTCAAAGCAATATTATGACAACAAACGTTCTAGTAAAAGATAGATCAACGATGTAGTCATTACATTTCTATGTATACATAGAAGCGAAATCAAAATATTCAAAAGAAACAGAAGACAATTTAGAACAGTATTAAACTCAGAGATTAACTTAAAAGTTACTCCGTCTTTTAGATATTTTCATATTACACTTAAATTAATTTTTGGAAGATACAAATTCTCATTTCCTCATCTGTTTTTAATAATTTTTAAAAGCTAGAATTGTGTATCAGTGAGATGTTACTTGTAACTTTGTAGATTCGTAAATAACCTTAGAGATAGGCTAGATAAGTAGAGTAGGGTGTTTTTGAAGCCAAGGTATTGATAGAATGATTGTAATCTCTCAAGTTTATTTTAGATTAGTGAAATAATACCGATATGGAAGACTAAGTCTCTAGTAGTAGAGTTAGAAGAGAGAATTAACGCTTAAGGTAGAACCTCTATAAATAGCTTACCTAATTTTCTTTTTTCCATCTTTTAATTTCTATTCTATAATAGCTTATAATTGTTTATAAATAATTGTTTTCATGCCATAGTTAAATGGAGTAGTCAAAGGAGTTGTTTTTAACTAGCATTTTTTTTAAAAAAAAAAAGAATTAGCAAGTAATCAATTTATCCTTCCCTCTTGATTATTTAATTCAGGACCAACATTATGAATATATTGGCAATGATAAATTGAAATGAGACAAATAGGAAAAATCACTAGCGAAACTAAAGGAATAAAAGCTTTTAATTGATTTCACTTAATAATCTAATTTGTACTTCAATTTACCAATGAAGAGTAGAATTTTTTTTGTTTTCCATGGATTAGAAGGGATATTGTGCTTTGATCCAATCTTCTATCAACTTAAGGTTTTGAATAGGAAGAAATAGAAGTTGGCAAAAAATAAAAAAATAAAAAAAAATAAGAACAGGGACAAATATAAGAAATTAAAAGATGACAAATGCCAATACATGCTTGCAAGGACAAATTAAAGAATGGATTTTTTTTCTTCATTATTAAACAAAATAATTTGAACCATGAAATTGGAATTATAATACAATATCACTAATCATATATAATCTTTTGTTTTCTCATGTAAAGAGCAATTAAAAATAATGCATTTTACAGCCGCATCAATCAAAATGTAAAGTTTGAATCTCTAATGTTTTTAAAATAACGTTATCGACAAATAAGACCTGGTTTGTGCCTTTCTGGTCCATGCTTCGAAGTGAACGGTTTCATTATAATAATCATGACATTAGACAAATCAACAACTACCCACAAGCAAAACCTGATAAAACACTGAAGATACTAAAAGGAACCCACTTTCCTGAATCTGTATTGTCAAAACTTTTCCCAATTTTGCCTTTAATAAAATAATAAATTCAACAAAAGAGTAGAAGACGAAGACAAAGCAACAGAAGAACAGACACCGACCTTTTACGGTAAAAATAACTAATTAAGCCAGTTACCCAAAAGGAGGCGGCGGGTTGCGGGGGCTTCAAAAAAATATTAAAACCGTAGATTATGACGTGTGAGTCGAATTATTCTCTTAATATAATAGGATAGGTGATGGTGATCGGGTATTGTATGAATAGGTTATGATGTTTTATTTATATCTTATTTTATAAAATATAAATTTTTAATTTTTAGAATTAGAATCTATTGTATAATACTCATGAAAAGTAAGTATACTTATTAAATTTTATAATATATATAGTATATTAAATACAAATATTATCTTATACGATTACGAATACCAATAATAACCTACATTATATTATTTAATCAATAAATTATAGAGATTAATTAATATAAAACCTATAACTGAATATTAACTAATGAATTAAGATTTAATTGAAAGAAAGAAGAGCAAAATAGATTAATTAACTTCAAAAGTGTAAAGCTAATATTTAAACCTTGTTTTCCTTAGGAATTATTATGTGACATTCACAAAATTTATTCAAATCTGTTTTAATTTTATTAACTGGGGTAATTCCTAAATTAGTCTAATAACTTTCTCAAGCTTATTAACTCTTATTTTTAAAATACCTATTTGAATCACTTCATAATAGCATATTTTTAAGATTGCATTAAAAATAATGAATTTCCTAAAACAAATTAATCAATTCCGAAAGAATTATGTAACTTATTTCTAATATTACATTAATTTTCTTTAAGCATGCTAGATCTAATTACATATTAGATTTTTCAATCCTAATGTATAATATCGAATAGATAAAATAATACTCTAAAAATATTAATTTATATATTATTAAAAACACATCCATGAATCAACAAATCTACGAATTTATTGAATAGCAATAAATCCAATCACATAATAATTTAGGTTCCACAAATCTAAATACTAAGAAAATTTAAGCTCTAATCATATTGAAAATAGAAATTTTCAATGATGTATAAATATGTATCATCAAGGAAATAAAAGAAAACTAAGAAAAATCCTGAATTCTTAAAGTACAAAAAAAAAAAAAGCTTTCTATTCTATCAAAAATCCTAGAACAAATAATAAATTTCCTCTCTTTTCTTCTGGTTGAGTCTCTTGTCTTATATATAGCAAGCACCAAATATTTTTCTTTTTAAGCCAAAACATGGTAATCAACACTAGAATAAGTGAGTGAACTGATTTCCATTACATTTAAAGTAGTAATTTGTGAGTATCTATAAAAATTGTGATGGTCATTATATGAGTGAACATAACTTAAACATAAATAAAATGGGCCATGTATTTCTTACTCTTGCATTTATGAAGATTGTCGGCATCATGTGATATTATGGAGAGGCCGTATGGAGGTGTATCTCCATATGTAACATTGTCTCAACCTTTAGAAACTACTTGGAACTGGAAAACACCGCCCTTTAATTAAGATCAAGTTAGGGGTTTCACCACTTAAAGGTGAATGAAACTAAGTGCACCATTTACATCTACACTTCTTAATACCTATTCAAAACCTATTTAGTTGAATACAGTATAAGTAGATACCTTGTACAATAGAGATATCTATTCATTCCTAATGATAGGTCAATATAGTGGGATTTCATAGGAATCATAAACCTATCTCTAAATCTAGCACTAAATTCATAATTGAATTACAAAATTTTCATAATCAAACCCTATCTACAATTTTTCTCTAGCTTTCATTAGTGTACATTGCTATCTTATAATAGTTTCAACATGCTTCTTAGTCATGCTGGATCTTGCTAAACTTCTCTCTTTTTCTTTTATTTTCTTTTCTTTTTTTTATTAAGAAGAATTTGAAAGATTTTCTTTTTCTTTTGGCATTTTTCATAAAACTTTTTAAAAATTCATTTTTCTATTTTCCCCATTTTTTGTAATTTTTTAAGCTTAGACTTTGCTTTTCCTTAACCTGATTCATGTTAAATCATATACTTATTCAATATGAACCCTTGACAAAGAGTTAAGGAAAAACTTTGATTTTTGTATTTTTAAAAATATTTGGAGTCACCACTTGAAAGCATTGGGAAAGAAAATGGTAAGTTAGAGTCAATTAAGTAGATCGATGCTAATATAACCTCTAGTACATGAGGAAAATCTTTTGAAAAACCAAAGTTTTGGATTTATGAACGAACTTATTAAAACCTAATAGTTACTGTTTAAACCTTTAGAATTTAGACCTATTTCTAGAAATACTTGTCTTATTGACAATAATCCTAAGTTGAGAATAAAGTAAAACTTATTTTTATTTATTTATAAGGTGAAACTACTTATTTTTATTATTGAGGTTGTCCAGTAGGTACTTTCTTACTTGCTAATTAGGATCAAACCTGCTATAATTCGCTTCATTTTATGAAACTTTAATGGATTTGTTAACTTTATCTTTGAAAAATATTCACTTTTTATATTTTACTTAAGGGAAGTTATCAAAGAAAATTCTAAATTTTGGTAAGGAAGTATCGAAAAACTCTAATGATACCTAAATTCGAAAAAAGGTCCACTTTTTTTAATTTTTTTTCTAAAGAAAAAAAGGTTTATTTCTCATTTTTCAATTTTCTCATTTTTCATTATTTCTTCTAAGCTTCTGAAAAAAAAAAAGAAAAAAGAAAAAAACCTACATCTACTACATTAAACATTATTATTTCTCGCCATTTCATCATTTTTATTGTTATTTTCACTTTTTTACCTTATTTTAGTTTTCTTTATTCAATTTTTTTTTATCATTTTTATTATTTGGAATTGACACATTTAATAAAATAAATAAAAAAGAAAAGCAAGGGGAGGAAAAAAAAAAAAAAGACGCTTGCATACAGGTCGGGTGGATCTAATGGGTCAGATTGCATAGAGGAGAAGTAGTGGATTTATGCAGGTTGCTCGCGCTGGAGCTTGTAGGTGTGGCAAGTGAAACGGTAGTGGTGACTTGACTCCAGGTGCGGTAGAGAAGGGCAGTCCAACTTGGTCGTTAACGGCTAAGTTGGGGTTTGGTGGTTGAAGTGCTTGAGATGAAATCGAAGAAAAAGTTTCTCTTTTTAGAGTCCACAACAAAGCAGGAACACGACCATATCAATTTTACTCTTCGGTATTGAGCGGGTGAAGAGCGATTTTAGAGAGACAGTGTAACTCGTGGGTTAGTGTTTGTAGAGAGAGAAAGCGGTGAGATGAGCTTATAGAGGATGAGTCGAGTGATGATTCATGTTCAAAGCACTCTCCGAGCTCAATTTATAGTTGTCAACCCTCGATTAAGCTTGGAAGGTTAAAAAATGGAGTTAATTTGCAATTTCGCATTAATGGGTTTTGACGAGTGAAATGATTTTTTTTTTTTTTTTTTCATTTTTGCATTCGATTTTGACCACTTAGATGAATGTATTTGGATGCATTCTTGGGACCAATCAAGAGCAGGTCATGTACTCCACAGGAATTTAATTTAGTGAAATCGTGCAGAAAAAGGGGTTAAAAAAAATGCTCAAATTGTGCATTGCAAGAATTGATCTCACGACGATGGGTTTAACACACGAACACCCTATCTAGCAGAACTAACGTTCTTTCTTGAAAATGAGTGCACTTAAATATTATTTAAACCTATTAATCGGCCTGAACCAATTTTACATTATACAATTGTTTCAATCATAAATTGAATCCTATTTGATTGGTTTCTTAAAAATTGAAACTGCAATCTAGTACACATATGTCAAAAATAATTTTAAAACTGAGTTCAATTTGATAGTTTTTACAAACTTCAATTCGTCATTCATCCAATTAATTGAAAAATTGATTTTTTTTTTCATATATCAATCATCCTAAGCTAAATCAAAACACCATTGGCAGCTTTGATTGACTTGAATTGACTTCATTTTAGTAATATAGAAATAATTAATCTAGATTATAAGCAAAATATTAAAATTTTAAAATCTTTAATATTTTGGTTTAAAAGTTAAAAATGGTCAAATGTATATGTGTACTTTGACCTCATTTGACTCTCTAAGAATTGGTTTGACCTTTAAAATGGAGCACCGTGGCCACCAATTGACCCAAAATATTTATTTTTCCTAATTTCCTTTTTTTTTCAACTTTTCTCATTCTTTATTCTTCTCTTCTTCTTCTTCTTCTTTTTTTTCCAATTTTCCTTTTTTTTTTTACATTTTTCTCTTTTTTTATATATATTTCCTAATTTTTTTATTTTTTATTTTTCTAATTAGGACTTTTTCCTTATTAGATTAAAATAAACAAAAAATTATAATCTAAAGGAAGCAAAAAAGGAATGTGTGCATATTTGAAAGAAAAAGAAAATGGCTGAACATTCCTTAAGTGATTTTGAAAAAAAATTAAATAGTGAAAAGGAACATTCCTGGAGTGGAATTTTAGAAATGACCATCTCCAGACACACCCTTGCTTGACATTTACGGCAATTAAACGTAAGGAACGATAACCCAATACCGAAAAAGAACATTCATTCAGTGGAATTTTAGAAATGACCATCTCCAGATACACCCTTGCTTGGCATTTACGGTAATTAAACGTAAGGAACGATAGCCCAATAGTGAAAAAGAACATTCCTTGAGTGGAATTTTAGAAATGACCATCGCCAGGTACACGCTTGACATTTACAGTAGTCAAACGTGAGGAACACTAACCCAAGTTTTTGACCTCTAAAGAAGATAAGTGTTGTATATATATCTCGCAGTATGCGGGCAGTATGAGAAACCTTATACCCAGCAATTGCCCCTTACCTTTGATGAGAGATCTTAGTAGTAGTGCATCCACAATTCATGCAAATGGATGCTATCATCGACGTCGTCCCAGCACCAGTACCAGAAACTATCACGGCGGTTCTGGCAAAATCCCTTGGGAAGACGCCAAGTCATCAACAAGAAGGTTTCATTCCCACGTTAAGCGATGGATTAGATTTCATTCCCCCTTATGAATTCTGGTTCGGACCATGTAACGCGTCTTCTAAAATACCACCTTCACTGATGAAAATAAAGTGGAAATACTTTGATCCTCATGTCGTGTCAATCGGTCCTAAATGCCATGGAAATTATAATATTCTCGAAGAGTACAAGACGAGGTACACAGATACCACATTACTTATCTTCTTTATGCTTCCGCCACATTATTTCACACCAAGGTTCTTACGCTCCGTACCGCGTTCAAAAGCCCTTGGAGAACTCAATGGTATAGAAAATTTAAAAAGAAGCTTTGATCATTAAAGCCTAAATGCCAAATTTTATATATAGAATAGAAATGAGATTTTCCTGCCGCTCTTTTTTTTTTTTTTTTTCTTCCCTTAAAAAAGAAAAGAAAAGAAAGATGGTCCTGACATTCTTGTGTTGTCATGATGATCTTGTACATGTCCCCCATTTATTAGATTGCGGATGAGCATGTGACTTACCGTGCCTAAAATTTACCCATCTCTCCGTGTTTGAATGTATTTGTAGAAAGATATCTTAATGTTGAACTCCAAAATTGAGAAATATACAAGGCTTAGAACACCAATCGATCCAAATTTAAAGAAAGAGTCTATCCTAATAGACTAATTTGATGGGTAGAAGAACTCTTAAATTTAAGTGCCATACTTGGTCAATACTACTCTTTAATGTGGGATTGTAACATTAACATTCTCATTTGAAAGCTAACACCTACATCGACTTACTTTGAGCTACTCACTCTAAGTAACTTTCACTTTGGATGATTGTTGCTTTGCTTCATTGAGTAGCATTTTTCTAGATAAGCCTCTCTTAGGTTGTTGCTTTTTTAGGTCCCCCCTTTCAAGGGATTGGCTCTCACCAAGAGCACTAAATGTTATTACTCAAACACAAGGGAAGAGCCTATCCTTAAAAACTAATCTAATGGTTGGGAGAACTCCTTGAACTTAAATACTATACTTGGTTTATGTTACTCTCCCATGTGGGATTGTAATATCAGCTAATATCTACAAAAGCATCTCTAAACCTAAGAATCCTATTTAAGATTTCTAAATACCATATTGGTATCTTAAGGACCTTTTATCCTCAAGGACCTCCTCACTTTATTTGTAAGTCTTTGAAAAGAGTTTCTAAATACCACATTAGTATTTTCTTTTATCTTTTTGTGGGTCCCATGCCAATTATTTTTAACTAATTCCCTTAAATTTTAACTTTTGACGAAAAAAATGAATAATAATATATTAAAGTAGCTTTTTTGGGTTCTTCATGAAGAACCCCAAAAAGTACAAAGACTTCTTTCTATCCTTAAAGAACCCCAAAAAATAGGTCTTTAATCTTACATTTGGTGTTAAGAATCAATGATGGAAATGCTTTAAATAGATCACATAAATTAGTCTCCAAGGATTACATTAGTATATAGTACAACCTTTATGACAATCCATAGTACAAAAGAGTTGAAGACACTAAATAAGTCAACTTTTTGCATAATTTTCCACATAGCTAAGTGCTTACAACACAAATAAAGCAAGTAACTCAACCTTTAACATCTTCTTTTAATTCACTATTATGCAACCAACATAAGATAAAATAACATAAACAAGTCTTCTATTTAATCTTCTAGAAAATTAAAGCTACTATCAAATATCTCACTCCTATAACATAGTTCATACCCTAAGTTGTAATACATATCTAAGATTGAAAAGGGTATTTGCATCTAAAAACACATCCCAGAGTGGGTTAAAGCCTAGTATAGTCACTATAACCACATGTCTAGGACAAAGCCTATATGTATAAAGTTCATTTCAAATATCTAAACTAACAAACATATCCAAGAATACATAGTAACTACTTAATCGAATCATATTCATTAATGGTCAACTAATACAAATCACTTTTAAACATGTTACAAAACATAATCCAATATTAATATCTTAACTAACTTCAAGGTTCATAATGACTAAGAGCTACTTTTCCCCTTTATATGAACAATTGTTACTTGAGTAAGAATCCACTTTTCTTCTTTATTTTTTTCCCATATTCCAACTTATTATTACTAAATAATAGAGTTAACCCCCTTAAACATCATTTAACTACTAAGAGTTTTATCTATTACACCACTACTTTTAGTAACTCAAATTTTATTATTACTACTCATTTATCCTACTTATTATTTGTTATTACTCTTTCATTATTATTATTGTTGTTGTTGTTGTTGTTATTCTTAAAGTACAATAAGGTAACTAGTAAAACAAGTTAATTTAATAAAAATAATTTATTTTACTTATTATTATTATTGTTATTTTTTTAAGCTAGTGCAAAATAGGAGGTCGAGCCTTTAAACTGGCCTTTGATCCATTGGTTGACTAGCCTTACTAGGTTAGCTAACCTACCATGAAAAGTTGATTTGCCCAGACACACATGTGCATGTGCAATATTCCACAAAATAAGTAAATAATTTGCATTTTTCATGATAATGACTTAAGCCATTTTCCTATTCAAACTCACTATCATTTGTCTTATAGATCAAATCCCTATGTCCTTTAAAGAACATAACCTATGCTTTGATATCACCTAAAGTTGGTATCATGTTACAAAAAGTTAGGATCGTAAACTTAAGCTCTTATACTACCAATAGTTATCATGTCCAGAGACCGTCACGGTGTGACCACTTGGTGCAAATTCCTATACATAGTAAGAACATGCAAGGCTCTAAAATCTTACTTACTATAATCCACAGACATATAATGTAAAATTCTTCAAATAATTATAATTGTACATCTATCTTATAACTTAGAACAAATATTTGTAGATTAGGAATTTAACAACATTGTCTTCTAAGTAAAATAGCTATCAATTGATAAAAGAAGAATTTCTTATGCTAAATACATCTAGAGGTTAGAGTGATCTATTGAATAATCGTTATACTCATCACCATTAGGGGTCGACAAAAAAGCCAACTAAACCAATCTAATCTACAAATTGAACCAAATCAAATAGAATATATGTATGTATGTATGTATGTATGTATTTGCAATTTGATTTAGAAAATTCCTAATTTGAACCAAATAGAATATTTTTGGTTGATTTGGAGGGATAGACCAAACCAAACCATAAAACAAAATGATTTTTTTTTGAAAGAACATAGGTATTATTTTATTTGTAACATAAAGAAATTCTTTTATTATAATACAACACTTAAAAAGAATTTTTAGTTTACACTTATTAAAATGTATATGTTTTTAAATTGTATGACAATTTAGTAAATATGTACATAGATTGACTCAAAATTTATATTATATGCTAATTTTAAAATAAAATTAATTGTTAATACATATTTAAAATTTCTTAATTGCATAAATATTTACTTTATCAACTTCTTATATGATATCAATATACGCTATATTACATAAATTTAGTATTTTTTATATGAGATTATATATTAAGCAAATATACATTTTTAGATAATAAAATATCATTCAATTTGTAAGCCAAATTGAAGTTTTATGGTTTAGAAAAATTCTTAAACTGAATCATAGAGCTCAATTCGAATAAAAAACTAAATCACATTTTTATTGTTTCGTTTATTTCAAAGCAAAAACCAAACCATGCCCATCATCATTAATAAGTAGGTTATAGCTAGGACTATCGTAAGAGGCTTCATCATCAAAATTATTTGTACCTAAAAAACACATCCCAAGCATGGTAGCCTATTAGGCCTACTAATGAAATATTTCCACACATAAACATATGCCATATAGCATGTAATATTAAACATGTATAGTAATGTTGCAACATATACACGCAACATCCATGGTCTTAGATAGTTATCTTATTTCTTTAGGCATTGGTAGTCTAGTTAATTGGCCTCTTCTATAGTACTACCCATAACATTACTATGAACTTCTATTTGGATGTTCCAACATATATCATCCATAGCTTCATTATAACGATGACTCCTTTATCCCCATTAAGTGTTATTATTAAGTAGTAGGCAACTGGTCTATAACTTGCCTATCCGAAATGGTTATCAACCTTGGTGCATGGACAAGCAACATACACCAACATTTAAAGTTTAGTATGAGTTAAGTTTTTTATTATAGATCTACAAGCACAGCCAACACACAAAATAGCATCCCACTTTCTTGGAGTTAGCTCATTAAATTTTAAATGATTCATTGGGTGTTTAAAAGTATTAAATACACAAAATTTAATTTTAGACTATAATTATACTAAAAAATACATTCCTAAAAGGTTAAAGGTTAGAGAAATGGATCAAGATGGTTGACCATAAATCAAGGCAACCAACAAATGACCCCTTTAACTTAATATGGTTGACTACCAGGGAGAAGTTTTTAGTGCTTAGTTTTTCCCCAAAAGTGTTTCGACCTTAGGTACCCTAATCGAGTCCCCTAAACCAAAACTACCTAAAAAGGAGCATTTAATAGCTACTAAACTCATAAACCACTCAAACTTTAGCAATAGAATAAAGTTCTTTTAATCAAGCTCTCCATAAAATCATTCATCTAGAACTTCTTTAAAATTGATCAAAACCTTAGTTGACAAATGGTGAATTAAAGATCGTGTATTCCTTATCAAGGAAACTTTGTAACCCCAATTTAACAAATTTAGCACCTAGGAGATCATTAAAACCTAATTTTTCTATAAAACTTGAATGGTCTATTTACCTTTTAGAGTAAAATAGATAGGAATAGAAAAATTATTCCTTGGGAATGACTTTTACTAGACTAAAAGTCATACTTCATGTAAATTTTTATTATAGGAAATAGTTATTCCAATGTTTACTCCACCTTATTAATTGCTATGTGTCCTTATTTGGTTAATATTGAATATAATCAATAGAGGGTATGATCATTACTTAAGTTTTTTATTCCTTATAGAGAGGAAATAAAAAATATTATCTCACAAAAGGTAATAACTATTCTTTATAAAAAAGAAATTCAAAAGTTACCATGAATAAAAACTCCCTCATCAATTTAGAAGTAAACAAAGTAATAGAAAGTGTTTTAGAAATGATTATTATATTACTTCTAAATAAATAGGCCCTAAATTGGGGCTTTAGGATAGAAAAGAGCATTTTACTTTATGAAACAAAGACATTGCTCACCACAACATATTGAGTGCTAAGTATGCGATAAACATACCATAACCCACATCACTCGCATCCTTAGAGAAGATCCTTTTCCTTCTTGAATTAAAAATCGAAGAATGCTAGAGAGACAGTTTTATTCTTAGCATTATGGAGAAAAAGATGCCCAATTAGCTTTTGTGATAAAGAAACGAATTGCAACCCCACATCTTAAAAACATTTTCTGGGGCATTCAAAATAAACATATAAGCTCGAGAAAATTTCTTTTAATATTAGTGCTTGAGAGCAGCCCATCTTTTTTCGTTATCATCAACATTTCGGAAAATTCAACTAACATCCAAAAGAAAAAAAAGTACAAGGAAAATGAGTCTCCCTTTTTGCATTTCTCTCTCTAGAAGGAGATACTTTTCCAATTGATCTTCTATTATTCATCACAAAATCATACGAAATAAATTTATTATGACATTTGAGAATTGACCCTATATAGTGACAAAAACCATAACAAAGAAAGACACGTTAAAAATGATGACATCACCTAAAAACAGTTGGTGGTTGAAATCTAGAGTATCTTCTATTTTTCATTCCATTAAATATGATAATATTAATTTAAATACCGTGTGTATGTGTATATTATGTGTGGAAGTGATTGCCCACTTAGTAGATATATATATCTTAGAATATGGTACAAGAAAAATAAATCACTTTTAGTGCCTAAACTTAGGAAGGTTTTAATTGCCCTTTCTCACACAACTCAAGTTGTATTCTCTTCTGCCTAAAATTCTTCCACTAATTTAACTATAGCCAGACTTGTTTTGGGACTTAACAGCAAAAGCCTGTTCTTGCAATTACCTTTATCGCAACCAAATACATACGATAATTTATTTTTAGCAATTGATCTCGTACTAGATTTTATGCATTATTAATTAGAGAAGTTTTCGTTACAGTGATAGAGCTCTTTGCACTGACTTTATAAATCAAACGGAGAATAAAAATGTAACAAAAATTAATTGATGGTGGCACGTACAGGTACTTCGATTTGCTGTTTAACCGTTCAGGTCCTCATGCCAAGGATTATTCGGAAGCCGTCGTAAAGGCAAGACTGGATGAGATTAAGAGTTTCTACAGTGAATGGGCAGCTTACCCGCCCGATCCGACTCTTGTTAAGATGATTGTCACTGACGGGTGCTTTATTATTGAGATGTTCCGTATGGTGAAAGGCCTTTCGCCAGAGACTGAGAGCAAGAGTGATCGTATCATAAACAATGCACAGTTGTTATCTTTTGTCCATCGAGATCTCATGCTGCTCGAGAATCAAATACCTTTCTTTGTTCTTCAACTTCTCTTCGATGTGTCGAAGACCTCCATAGATGGTAACCACACCTTAATTGAGCTTGCTTTAAATTTCTTCAACCATGGATTGCCCAGGGTGTTACGATTCCGAAGTTTGCCAACGGAATACCATGACAAGGTGAAGCATTTGCTTGACTTACTTCTACTGAGCGTGATAAAATATGCTCCAATGGAACAAGATCGGCGGGAGCTAGACTGGACCGATTATGGTGCAATGCTTCCAAGGATTCCCACAGCCTCGAAGCTTCATCTTGGTGGAATCAGCATTAAGCCAGTAAGCGGCAACAGCTTGATTGACATTGGATTCGACGGCAGAAAAGGATGGCTCAAAGTCCCACCCTTACTCCTGGATGACTTCGTTTCCTCTTTCTTATCCAACTGTGTTGCAGTCGAGATGAATGATGATGACAGCACCATGCACTTCTCTTCATATGTCACCTTCATGAGATTCCTTATCGACAAAGAGGGGGCTGCAGCGGATTTCTTCAAGATCCTGGCCGAGGCAAGTCCAGCCGATGTCCGAAAATCATACTTGGCAGACGTGTTTTACGAGGTGAACAAATATTACCAGAATAAATGGCACCGGACATGGGCAGAATTCTGGAATAAATATTTCAGCAGTCCCTGGTCCTCCCTATCTGCTGCGGCGGTCTTTGTTGGGCTCCTACACGTTGCAATTCAGGCATATTACGCTATCTTTCCAAAGACTAATCGTTCCCTTTTTCTTCTTTTTTGTTAAGACATATTATAGATAATGTATTTACACATTTATTTGCATTTTATGATATTGTCCCTCTTCCTTTCCTAAAATTACTGGAATTTGTGTTTGCTTAGTAAATAAAACAACAGACCAAGTGAAGTAACATTCTCATTTCAGTTCTGTTCTACAATTTTCTATTTGCACAAGTTTCTTTCTTTCTTTCTTTCTTATTTTTTAAACCTTTTTTTTTTTTGGTAATATGGGTTTCTCTATGCATTTGAGAAATCCATGAATTCCGTAGGGGCAAATAAACTTTATCAAATTCTCAATTTGACTTTAATCAATTTCTTTTGAGGGTTAATTATAAAAATATATGTAACTTTTCATGCCTTTTCATCCTACATCACCTGAGGTATTTCATTTTCTTTTAACGTTATATTTCTTAAATTTTCACACTTGTTTCACTTAATTTTTTAAATTATTTGAAGTATAATTAAATCAAATTTATTAAGCATATAACACCAACATGTCAAGTGAAATAATATCAAAACACAGAATATACAATTAAAAAAAAACTTAAAAAAGCACATACATGCAAAATAAAAAGGTGCAAAAACTCGGATATATTTTATGCAATTAATTATTTTTAACTACTAAATAAAAGTCAGTTGGAAAACTGAAAATGAAAAAAAATTGGAAGGAAATTGGAGTGGTCATGACTACATGATGAGGTGACCATATAGGATTTATTTCTCCTTTGTATTAGTAATGTTCTCTTTTAAACCAATAAATTTTGGATTTAATTACAGGAAATAAATAAATAAATTTCTAGAATAGGAATCCAAGAGGTGGGTGAATTGGGCTTTATTGACATTCATGAAAGCTTATCAATTTTCAAGCAATTTTTTTTTGTTTTTTGGCCAACTACTATTACAATATTAAAAGAAGAGGAATTGAAGGTGGTTAATCCCATTGAAAGACTGGTGTTCATGCTAATTAAACACTAAACAAATGAATGAATAACGAATAACGCAATAATTAATAAAAATAATTGCAGGAAAATGAAAAGTATGAGTTGAGGCTGTTCCCTCATCTCCATAATCACATAATGTTACCAAGGCGAGGACTTTATACCACTTTTGTTGATAATAAGTTTTAGCTCTAACAAACGAAATACACAAGTGATCACTGACAATAAACTGCAAATGTAATGCCTAAGAATACAAGAAAATTAAGTTAGATGAGAATAAGATGATAGCGCATATATATGTACAAGTTCAATTAATCGCTCAATAACTGCCTAAAGAGTTGTATCTATGAGCACTTCTACCAAATTTTGTTGTAGTTCCTCCCATGCTTCATTTCAAGCTGTGCAGGAAAATCCAACGGCTATTTCTTCTATTAATTCGTTCGATCTATATGATTATGGGCATTCTGGACTCCTTCAGCCCCTGTACCAGTCCTTGCTTAAATAGCAATTAGTTAGGACTTATTTGAGAATAGCTTGGCTCTTTTGATATCAAATACGATTAACTAGAAAACATGGAATCGTTAGGACCCAATCAAACACCTATTTGGATATCAAAACCCCATTTTGTACCTATATTTAGAATAGTTTTTTTTTTTTAAGTCAAAAATTCAAATGAACCTTAAAAGTGAAGAAAATCCAAAAAATAAGAAAATTGGAAAAGACAAAAAAAAAAAAAATAAGGGAGGGGGGTTGTGAAAAATAAGCCATTATGGTGACAAGTAATTTTTAGAGTTAAAAATGATTTTTTTTTTTATAGTCCAAACATACATACACAATTTGACAGGTTTTGAATCTTTAGTAAATAACACTCATTTTAATTGAAATAATTTTCATGGGCTTGACCTAGCACACTCATTCTTAATAGTATAAAACAATATCAGGCTAAGAGAAATGTGGCTTAAAATGGTGCTTTATTTGGGCTTAAATTAATTGTTTTATGTGAAAATCAATTTTAATGCAAGTAAAACAATGAATGAACCAAAGCTTAAAAATTTGCCAAACTAATTTAATTTTGATAAATTATTTTTACATATGTTTATTAGACTCATTTGTTACCCAAGATGAAAAATCAATTTTCTAGAAACTATTAGGCTAAAGCCCATTTTGGGCCTAAAATTGGCTTAGGTCAATTTCAAGTTTCAAAGAAATTTTTCGTTAACACATGACTAAGAAATGTCGCTAGCTAAGTGGTCAATTGAAGGATTTTGCAAAGGAGGGACCGAGCTCGAATCAAATGAAAGGTAAGCAATTGCATGTGCTAGGCTTGTCAAATTAAGTGACATGCTCCTACATCATGTGCGACTTCATCTTCAACCTCTAATCCCCTTTTTTTGCTAAAACTTATCTTGGTTGATTCAATCTATTATGTTTTTGCATGACTTGAGTGGTCTTTAATCCTACTCCACCCTAGTCAATGGCCACAATCAACTAACCTGTGTAATTCGCATAAAAAACCATTATTAAATGATTAAAAAGTTGTGGTTTGTGGTTTTAATAATTGAAAAAGAAAATAAATTATTGCTTTCTGTAAATGTAAACATGAAGAAATTAAAAAAATATATATATATAACAATTTTTTTCTAAAAAGAAATAAACAAAAGCATTATATGCATCGTCTAGAGCAACCCCTATAAATTAAGTATATATATATATATATAAAGTAAAGAATCTTTTTTAGAAATAATTAATAACTTCTTCTTATAAATAATTGCTTGGTTGGTCAAATTTAAAATTTTCAACTCTTTAATAAAACATAAACAAGCATTAGTACATTGAAAAAAAAAAAAACACGAATACAGGAGAGAGATATATTAGGATTTCAGCCTAAAATTCTTGCACCAATTAAGCATAGCTAGAATTGTTTTGAGACTCAAAACCTAAAACTATTTCTTCTTCAAGATTTTATGCTGGTTGAGAATCAAATAGAGTACATCCTAATAACCTGAGAAAAGCATAGGTCTTTACGTACTCAATATGTTCTCGTCTCAAAATCTTTATGAAAATTTCCTGATTCGAAATGTTAATTTTTGCTACGATGTTTAATTGATATGTTGAGTCGAGTTCGCTTTCCATCTGAGCAAGCTCTGATTGAAAGTAGATCTCTGATAGGTGGCACTTCAGCTCTACTCTATAGTTGATTGATCTTTTATAGTATTTAATTATAATGCTCCATTTCAGTCTTTTGCCATGGTGAGATTAGCTCACGTAGAAACTGGCAATTTCATTTTGGCAGCACGATCTATTTTACATTAAGCTTTATCTTTGCTCTGAATCCACACTAAGTTTTCAGCAGTGTTAGGTTGGAACCCACATTTCATATGGTCACTTTGGGTTCTCCATTGGTTGTCCTCTATACTTTATTTCGTCTTCAATCATCTCTCTCCTAGTTTCATATATTTTATGCAATGGCTTCTCTACTTTAGCCATTGTCAAATGCATAAGATGCTATTAGCAGAATCTTGCATGGTTTAATCTTTGGCAGATCAAGCAATACCTTAGTTTGTATGCCCAGTCTGGAGTTCCCCCTAGCAAGTTGTTTCAGGGTTGCTTAATGAAGTCTTTGACATATAAAAGGCTAATGCTGATTACTCTCGAGGTCCGTTGCAGGCGGTTGGTGTCCGAGAATTTGCAAAGTTTTTGAGGGTCTACTTGTCTGAAGTTGGTGACAACAATGGAAGTAAATGTAGTAACGATTATTTCAGAGAAAATATATATAATCTTTTGAGATCCACAAGCAGGAATGAGCTCAAGGTTTTGCTACAAGAATCCATTGACAATGTGAAAGCTAATACATGAAGACTTGTTCGCCGTCAAGTAAGTAAAAAGTTCATTGAAAACGGACATAACTGGAGAAATGAATCTATGATCCACATGTGATTTGCTAAGTTGTGCTTGGTTGGTAAGCTAAAAGCGATTTATATGGGTTGGACCATCTTGATTTCAATTTTCAACGTTCTTATCTTAGTTAGGATAATGTAATGTAGATGGTTGCTCTAGATAATGTTGGTATGCACATTTTTATCTCTCACATGCTCGTAGAAATTTATACGTCAGTCTGTGAGTACTTGGTTACGGTGGTTCTAAGAAAGTAGGTGATTGGTTGGGAAAAGAAGTAGTGGAAGAGCAGATTGGGAGGTGTCACTTTTTCTAATTAGATAATTTGGTCAGTTCCGAGCTTAAATTTTCATTTCATAAGCAAGTCTTGGTTTGAGAAATTCCTGGCTTTAGTAATTCATTACTGGAGATTGCCATGATGGAGTGCAAAGGCGTGTTCCTTTTTACTTGCCAATGCTTTCATAGGTTCTCATTTTGGGTATTTGGAATAGAGTTAACCTGGCAATGCCTTATAGAGTGACGTGACATTTTTCATTTCTGAGAAAAGGCGGATGTGTAGAATGCAGAAATTGTTTGGCTGGGGCATCCACAATGTTGATGCAACGGAAGCTACATCTAGTATGACGCAGCGCAGAAGCAAAAACGAAACGAATCCGAGATTGAATTGGTTTCACGCAACAAAGACACACGCTTTGATGCAAATTAGGTTGCGCACAACCCGGAAATTAGAGAAAACTCTCTCTCAAAGTGTATTCAAATGTATATTCAAAACGTAACCCTAATCTATCTGACAAAAGAGTATTTATATGGCCCCGTAAAATATCTAAAAGGGAAAAATCTATACGTACACGTGGAAAAAATAATAAAATACGCGTCATAAACGGTCTCATACACGACCGTGTATGTAAGCTGTGTATGGCTCTGTGAATATTCGTGGCTAGATACACGGTCATGTTCCCAGCCATGTGAGGAAGCCGTGTTCGTCTCTGTTGAGATCTTGATCGAGTACACGGTCACGATACACGGCCGTGTATGGGGACCGTGTATACTTCTGTGGACATCTGACTGAAGACACGGTCGCGAAGCACAGTCGTCTCCTAGCCGTGTAAGGAAGCCGTGTATACATCTGTGGAACTCAGCAACGGATGCACGGTCGAGATACACGGTCGCCTCCTGGCCGTGTAATGAAGCCGTGTATACGTCTGTGAACTCTGAATGGGATACACGGTCTCTATGCACGGCCGTGTGTTCAGGCCGCATGTCCCTTGTCTCCATCATTCTCCCCCACCAATGGAGAACTCGACCCCGAGTTCTCGTCCGGATATAGAGGAGTATCATCTGCATGAAAAGGTGACAAGTCCGCTACATTGAAAGTGCAAGATATATTCATATCTTTCGGGAGTTGTACGACATATGCGTTGTCATTGATCTTGCGCACAACTTCATAGGGACCGTACTTCCTGGGTTGAAGTTTCCCATACTTCCTTACGGGGAATCGCTCCTTCCGCAGGTAAACCATTACCTGATCGCCAACTGCAAAGAGCTTCTACCGTCTATGCTTATCTGCATCCCCCTTGTACCGTGTGTTGGATTCCTCTATCTTTCGCTTAACTTCTTCAGTAGTGGCTTGGTGTTGCTCCGCCATATGTTTAGCCGCTACATCACCCCCCATGTCCTTGGGTAATTTGAGCAAATCCAGCTCATGGTGTGGTGTCTTTATGTATACCACCGAGAATGGAGACCTTTCAATGGTTCGGTAGACAGAACTGTTGTAAGCGAATTCGGCTTGAGCTAATGCTTGATCCCACTGTCCCGGTTTCTCACCGCAAATGCTTCTGATGAGGTTTCCGAGGGTCCTGTTAGTCACCTCGGTCTGTCCGTCGGTTTGAGGATGAGCGGTGCTGCTGTAATTCAGGGAGGAATCAAACATAAACCAGAGGGTCTTCCAAAAGTGACTAAGGAATTTGCTATCCCTATCTAACGTAATCGACTTTGGGACTCCATGCAGCCGCACCACTTCCTTAAAGAACAACCGTGCAATAGCCCGTGCATCAGCGGTCTTCCGGTATGGAATGAAATGAGCCATCTTGGAGAACCTGTCAACTACAACAAACACAGAGTCAGCACCTCGTTGGGTACGAGGCAAACCCAGTGTGAAGTCCATCGACAAATCCTCCCAAATGTTGGAAGGCACGGGGAGAGGAGTGTATAGACCAGTGTTTTGGGATTGCCCCTTAGACACCTGACAAATGTAGCACCTCTCCACAATCCGATACACATCCCTCCTCAACCGAGGCCAAAAGTATCTGGCGGTAACTGCAGCTAGGGTCTTATCTCTACCCATATGTCCCGCCAATCCTCCACCATGCAAGTCCCTGATAAGCTTTTCCCGCAAAGAAGATTCAGGAATGCACAGCTGGTTCCCTTTCATCAAGTACCCATCATATATATGGTAGTCATCGCACGGTTCCCTGTTAGCACACTTAATCCAAGTGTCCTTAAAGTCGCTATCATTCCCGTACAGTTCCTTTAACTTCTCAAAGCTGATAATGTCTGTACTCAAAGTAAGTAGGACATTCGCTCTTCTACTCAGGGCGTCCGCAACTTTATTTTGCACACCTGACTTGTGCATCAACCTGAAAGGAAACCTCTGCAGGAACTCAATCCACCTGGCGTGCATATCCTTACTAATTCGGGTTTGACCACTCAAATGCTTAAGAGCCCCACAATCCGAATACAAGATGAACTCCTTCCCGACCAGGTAGTGCTCCCACACTTTAAGGGCCCTTACCACGGCGTAGAACTCCTTATCATAGGTAGACCAGGTCCTCCTTGCTTCACACAACTTCTCACTGTAAAAGGCTATTGGTCTTTTCTCCTGTGATAGTACCGCACCAACTCCGACCCCACTAGCATCACAATCCACTTCAAACAATTTTTCAAAGTTTGGTAGAGCTAGTACAGGCGCGCTACACAATCTCTGCTTCAAGTTCATGAAGCTCAATTCGGATTCTTCGTCCCATTGGAATTTTCCTTTCTTTAGGCATTCGGTTAAGGGTGCAGCAACAGTACTAAAATGCCTAATGAACCTTCTGTAGAAACTGGCTAAGCCGAGGAAGCTTCTCAATTTCGTTACAGTCCTTGGAACAGGCCATTCCCTAATTGCCTTTACCTTCTCGTCATCCACCATCACTCCCTCACTACTGACCACAAACCCCAGGAACAACAATCGTCTCGACAGAAACGTGCACTTTTTTAGATTAGCGAACAACTTATTCGCCTTTAATGTAGACAACACACACCTTAAATGTTCTAAGTGTTCTTCTTCGGATTTACTATATATCAAAATATCATTAAAGTACACTACAAGAAAACAACCATTGAAAGGCTTCAATACCTGGTTCATGACTCTCATGAAGGTGCTCGGTGTGTTACTCAGCCCGAATGGCATCACTAGCCACTCATATAGCCCCTCCTTGGTCTTAAATGCCGTTTTCCACTCATCTCCAAGACGAATTCGAATCTGGTGATAGCCACTCCGCAAATCTATCTTGGAGAAGATAGTAGCGCCACTCAAACGGGCCAGCATATCCTCAATGCGAGGTATAGGGAATTTATACCCTATGGTAATCTTGTTGATAGCTCGACTATCAACATACATCCTCCAGCTCCCATCTTTCTTGGGAGTTAACAATGCCAGAACCGCACATGGGCTTAGGCTATCCCGGATGAAACCTTTGTCCAAAAGCTCTTGGATTTTCTCCTGGAGAATCCCGGCTTCCTTTGGACTCATTCTGTAATGCGGGAGGTTTGGGAGACTAGCCCCAGGCACCAGGTCTATCTGGTGTTGAATATCCCTCAAAGGGGGTAGTCCCTCGGGTAGGTCGTCTGGGATCACTTCCTTAAACTCTTCAAGAAGATCTTTCACCACCCCTGGCACTTCTCTATCAAGTTCCTCCCCTCCTTCGGTCACTCCTTTCACGATGAGAGCGTGCACTATTCGTGATTCCTTCAAGTCGTCTATCACTTCCTTCTCGGATTGAGTGACAGTTAAGAATGAGCGACTCTCAACCTTCTTCCCTTTAACACGTCCTTCCCTCTTCAATGGTAATAAGGTGTACTTCACACCCTCCTTCTCCAACCGGTCGACATTTTCTTTGCCCGCGTGTTGCGCGTCCACGTCGAACTGCCATGGCCTCCCAAACAACATGTGACAAGCATCCATGTCTACAATGTCGCAGAATGCTTCGTCACGGTACTTCCCTATTGAGAAAGGTACCCTACATCTCTCATTAACTGCAATTTTCTCGGCGGCCTTGATCCAGCCAATAGTATAAGTATTCGGGTGCTTCTCAACGGGCAGCTGCAGTTGTGTTACAACCTCCCTTCCTATGATGTTCTCGCAACTGCCGCTGTCTATAATCAACTCAAATAGCTTTCCCATGATCTTACACCGTGTACGAAACAATTGGTGCCTCTACATGAACTCTTCTTGCTTTGGAGTGAGCATCATGCGCCGAATTACATATGACGGCTTCGCTGCTTCTTCTTCTTCCTCATAGTACTCTCCCTCCCCATCGGGTTTACAGCAAATTTCCTCATCATCTTCCCTATCGAGGATGTTGACACTCTTCCTCGCTGGGCATTCGTTCGACCGATGACCCGGTTGGTTGCATCGGAAACACTTACCCAATATGGGTTTGGCATAGGGATTATTCTGCCTTGGTGCTCCCTTCGGCTCCATCGACTTCTTCCCCTCATATTTCTCTTCCCTCCTAGACACATCCTCATTTGGTTTGTATGGTGTAACTCGACTTTTCTCAAGTATCGGCCGATTACTACCACCTACAGCTTCGCCTACATACCCTTTCCGTCCTCCCCCGTATCTACTCCCTTGCTCCTGTAACACAAGCTCAGCTCGGAGAGCCAAGTTCTTTCCTTCAACGAGGGTTCTCACCATCGTCACCCCAATTTTATCTTTAATTTGTAATTTAAGCCCTTTTACATACCTCGCAACTTGCTAACCCTCGCTCTCCCTCAAATCATTTCGTTCTGCTAGCCTCATGAACTCCGCCGTATACTCGTGCACGGAACGTTGTCCTTGGCGGCACCGCTGATATTGTTGGAACAATATCTACTCATAATCCGGCGGGAGGAAGTCATGTTGCAGTAGCTGCTTCATGCGATACCATGATCTCACCGGGTGCTTTCCTTCCCGCTGCCTCCTACTTTGCAATCTCTTCCACCATGCCGAAGCACCACTCTTCAACCTGCACGCCACCAGCCTTACCCGACGATCCTCGGGAATCTCCATGTAGTCGAAGAACCGGTCCACTTCCGCTAACCAATCGAGGAAGCCTTCGATGTTGAGACTGCCATCGAACCAAGGAATATCAACCTTTAACCGGTAGTCTCCGCCATCCCCGTGATCATAACCCCCACGGTTCCTCCTGTGCTCACCTTCTCTAGGGTAGTTTCCATGAGGAGCCATCCGATGACCACCACCTCTTCCACTACGTCCTCGCCGTGGCCTACTTCCGTACGAATCATCACTTTCTCCGCTGGACTCCTTACTCTCCACACGCCCCCACCTGTTCTCAACAACAGGTCGGATGACGCGCCCACCGAATTCCTCCACCACACGTGGTGGATTTCGGCCGGCTCCACCAACCCTATTGGGGTCTACCACCAGAGCATCGAAACGCTCGATCAAGTCATCAAGATGCCGTTCCATACGCTCGACCTTCTGATACATTGCGTCGAACTCAGCCCTAGGAACCCATTGATGGTTCCCTTGAAACCTCGCATCTTGAACACCGTCAAGGACATGACCGCCGTCAACACCGTCGTTAGCCGACATCTCCGCAGGAAATTACCTTGCTCTGATACCAAACTGACGCAGCGCGGAAGCAAAAATGAAACGAATCCGAGATTGGATTGGTTTCACGCAACAAAGACACACGCTTTGATGCAAATTAGGTTGCGCACAACCCGGAAATTAGAGAAAACTCTCTCTCAAAGTGTATTCAAATGTATATTCAAAACGTAACCCTAATCTATCTGACAAAAGAGTATTTATATGGCCCCGTAAAATATCTAAAAGGGGAAAATCTATACGTACACGTGGAAGAAATATTAAAATACGCGTCATAAACGGTCTCATACACGGCCGTGTATGTAAGCCGTGTATGGCTCTGTGAATATTCGTGGCTAGATACACGGTCATGTTCCCAGCCGTGTGAGGAAGCCGTGTTCGTCTCTGTTGAGATCTTGATCGAGTACACGGTCACGATACACGGCCGTGTATGGGGACCGTGTATACTTCTGTGGACATCTGACTGAAGACACGATCGCGAAGCACGGTCGTCTCCTAGCCGTGTAAGGAAGCCGTGTATACATCTGTGGAACTCAGCAACGGATGCACGGTCGAGATACACGGTCACCTCCTGGCCGTGTAATGAAGCCGTGTATACGTCTGTGAACTCTGAATGGGATACATGGTCTCTATGCACGGCCGTGTGTTCAGGCCGTGTGTCCCCTGTCTCCATCATGGTATACCCTCTGATATAACTCTATACTTACCTTATACTTTCTGCTATGGGGTTTTTCCTTGATTAATATAAATAGTTTATTGAAATTGATCCTTCATCTTTCAGGTTCATCAGATAAATCCTCGGATGAGCAAGTAGTTCAACCTACTGTTAACTTAATAAGATCTTTCTGCAATGAGAATGAAGACGTTGTACCTGATCGGCGAGAGCAGCATCACCCTCAATTGAATGCAGTGGATAGAAAATTGTGGACTCAATACATATGCAAGGTGACTTGATGTTTAGTATGTACCATACAGCAGTTTGTTCTTTGCTTGTTGGGCAGCTCAGTCTCGTTTCGTTTTATTGATTGTTGAACTTGCTGCCTTGGTGTTCTTGCACCAAAGCAACCACTTCAGGCATGTGATCAGGTGCTTAAGAAGTTCCATGGTCACACATTTTCGGTGCAGCAGCATGTACTCAGCCATGGTTTAAGGTATTATTTTCTGGGTTTTTTTTTTTTAAGTGGCTAGTAGCATCATTATTTACGAGGCTAAGTTCTTTGACCAATGGTATTTTGCTCCTGTTAGTGATACGATAAGGGCTACTGCGCCTATTAAACATGCCTACTCCAGGAGATTCAAATTTAATAAAAATACTACTTGTTGTGGTGTTGTGTGTAGTATTATTAGCTGTGAATGAATAAGTGAGTAGTCTATGTAAATAAGTGAGTGTGTTGTAATTGGTGGAGTAAGTATGCATGCTGATTTGGCATGTCTGGTGTGGGAATAAAAGCTGCTTATGTGGCAAGTTTGATATGAGAATAAAGCATGTTGATGTGACATGTCTAGCTGGAGTTAGTTACAAGATTTTTTTTTTTTTTCTAGAAGAGTTTGGGATATGAATTGGACGTTGGCTGGTGGGAAGAGGCAGCTGGTTATTTTTCCTCGTAGCTTCCTCTGGAAATCAAGTTGTTCTGAGCAATTTGCTCACGTAAGTTCAACTGTCGCACTGGTTGTAGTCCTTAGTTTGTGTTCTTTGTTGAAATTTCTAGAATTCTACAGCTGAGTTCTATCATTTAGCATCTTCTAAAATGTGCTTATTTAATTTTATTTTCAATCTATACGGAGCCCTTCTATATTTTCGGCAGACAAATTGATGCTCCGAGGGAAATGGCCGCTATTATCTCCAGCATTACTAACCTACTCTATTACACGAGTACAAAATAGATTCATGTCTAGTAGATTTCCCACAAAATGTTTTTTTTTTTCCCTAAATTGAACTTAATTATACTATTTGATTTGTAAATTTTTCAAACTTAAAAAAAAAAATGATTTAGTCCAGTTTGATTCATAATTCGAACTATTTTTACATATATTATTAATTTTTTATATAAGTGTTAATAAGTTATGAAAAGTTGTACTTGAAATAAAAATATTTAACTTATTATCATTTCTGTAATATCACTCATCATCTTCGATACTTATTTGATATATTTAAAAAGGTTGTATTATCTCTCTTAAGATAATTATGATTTCTGCATCAGTAAATAAACAAAAATATGAAATAAGAAAAGATGTAAGTTATTAGATAAATACCAAATAAGAGAAGGAATTGAAATAGGCATTATTGAATCCTTTTTCTTAGTCATATATATTCTCAATTTCTATTACTATTTTTTTCTTTTACTTTTTAAGATTTAATTTAATTTATAATTTTTTAATTTAAAAAAATTGTTTAAACCTAATTTACGATTCAGCTTAATTCTGGTTTGATAGGTTTTTTTTACCCAACCGTACTAAAAAGTTGCTATAGTACGGAGCAATTTTTTGATTTGTTGATCATTACTCTATTTTTTAGTAGGTACCAATTGAAGACACTAAAAGGAACCACACTTTCCTAAATATGCATCGTCAAAACCTTTCCCTATATTGAAACTAAAGACGAAAATCAGCACAAAAGAGCAGAAAGACATCGACGGCAGCAAAAGCACAGCAGGCACCCAACTTTTTCTTGTACGGTAAAACACACAGACGCACACACAAAATAATAAATAATAAAAATAAAAGGGGAACATTTATTGATTTTTCGTAAATTTGAAAGAGGGAGGAAATGACTGAACATTCCTTGAATGGTTGTCGAAAAGAACTAGAAATACGAAAAAGAACATTCCTTGAGTGGAATTTTGGGAAATTCCATCTCTAGACGCACGCTTGCTCAACATTACACTAATTAAACGTGAGGAACCTTATTTAGTTGCTACTATAAGCGGGCATTGTGAGAAACCTTATGCCCAGCAATTGTGCCTTACTTTGATGAGACAGTAGTTCATCCACAGTTTATGTAAAATGGAAGCTATCGAGGATGTCACCGCAGCACCGGAACCAGAAACTATTACAGCGGTTCTGGCAAAATCCCTAGGGAAGAGAGTAACGTCAAGAACTCGATGCCGACAACATAGCATGGCAATTGAGGAACGCCCAGCACTAAGTAACGCATCTTCTTGCATTTTTAAGGTACACCTTCACTGACGATAATGAACAGGAAATACTTTGATCCTCATGTCGTGTCAATCGGTCCTATCCACCATGGATATGAAAACAATTATCTTATTCCCAAAGAGCACAAGACCAGGGACACAGATACGCATTCATTTATCTCCTTTATGTTTCCGCCACATTAACGATTGCGAAACAAGAAAACTATTTCCTACACAGGCTCTAACCCTTGCGTGCAAAAACTTTTAGAAAAATCAATGGTATAGAAAATTTAAAGGGAACCTTTGATCATAAAAGCCTAGATGCCAAATTTTATCGCAATCATCTAGTACATGTCTCCCTTTGTTAGATAGCGGGTGAGCATCGTAACTTACCAATCCTAAAATTTGCTCATCTCTTGGTTGAATGGATTTCTAGAAAGATACCATTGTATCACGCTCTGGAACCGAAGCTTGTGCGAAGCTTAGAACACTTGCTAACATCTATAAATAGATTAGATAGCCACAAATTAGTCTTCAAAGGTTACATCAATGCAAAATCCACCGATGAAAAACCAAACCAATCTTCTATAAAACCTTCTTTATAGTTCAATATATAAAAGTTGAACGCACCAGACAAGTCAACCTTCTATATAACCAACTTCCATGGAATTGAGTACTTACAATACAAATAAACTAAGTGACCCAACTTTTTACATCTTTTAATTCACTAGTATGCTACCAACATAACATAAAACAACATAAGTCTTTTATTTTATCCATCACATAATCAAAGCTACTTTCAAATATCTCATTCCCATAATATATGTCATAGCCTAAGTTGTAGTACACATCCAATAATGAAGAGGGTATTGGCACCTGAAAAACACTTCCAATAGAGGAGTGGATTGAAGCCTAGTACAATAGTTACAGTAACTACATGGGCATGACAAATAAGAACACTCTTGCGTGCATATATAATAGCTAATGCAACAAGCAACTTATATACATGAAGCAAATAGTATAATTTTAGTGTCCCAAGAATAGACACATTTCCGACTCCTCAACACACAATATAATATGAATGAATATATACAAGACTGTAGTTTTGAAAGTTGCTTCATCTTGGTTAAACTATTTATATCTATCATCAGTATGACTAGTCCATGACAATTGCAAATAATGACATCTCATTCCACCATTTCAATCCGATTACCACTTCTTCCGAGAGGACCAACTTGTATAATAGTAGTTAGTCAATCCACAACCACCTAGCCACACGTGGCAATTCATTGCCCAAACTTCCATTGTATTCCCCTAAGCTTACTACCCGTGTAGGATGATACAACTACTACTATGTGACTTCCACTTTCAATCTCCGATATTCTTAAATCTATTGTCATACAAGTAAACATATCCAACAAACATTTAAAAAGTTCTTATATGTATGAAGTTCATTTCAAATTTCCAAATTAACATGCATATCCAAGTATACATAATAAAAACATACGTTGTACTCACCCATAATCAATTGATGCAAATCACTTTTAAAACATGATACAAAACATAATCCAATATTAATATCTTAACTAACTTCTAAATTCAACTTAGTCATAAGGGCTACATTTCCCCTTTCTATGAATGAAATAAGAATCCATTTTTCTTCTTTAATTGTTTTCTTGTATTTTAACTTATTGTTACCAAATAATTGACTTAACCTCTTAAACATCATTCAACTACTAAAGGTTATATTTGTTACACCACTATTTTTAATAACTTAAAATTTACTCATTTATCCTAGTTATTATTGTTATTATTAAAGTAAAATAAGGTAGCCCATAAAATACAAGTTAATTTTATAAAATATTTAATTTTATTTATTATTATTATTCATTATACTTTTAAAGCTAGTGGAAAATAGGGGTTAGGTCGGTCCTTAAAACTGGACCTTGATTTTCAGGATGACTAGCCTTTAGGGGGGCTTGTTAATCAACCTTACAAGGTTAGCTAACCTACCATGAATAGCTTGTTCCTACACACATACATGCACATCGTGCAATATTCCGCAAATTGAATAAATAACTTGCACTTTTCATGATAGACTTAGCCCATTTTTCTAGTCACTTTTTTCTAACCATCCCATAGACCAAATCCTTATGTCCTCTAAATATCACAATCTATACTTTGATACCACCTAAAGTTGGTATCATGTTAATTAAAGATGGGATTATAAACCAAAACTCTTATACTACCTACAATTATCATGCCTTGAGACCATCATGATGCAAATGCAACTTGTTGCCTATTCCTATACAAACCCAGAATATGTAAGACTTTAGAGTCCTACTTACTATAATCCACAATCATATAATGTGAAATTCTTCAAATAATTATAAGTCTAAGTTTGTCTCATTAACTTAGAATATATATTTGTGGATTACTAAGGAGAATCTGACAACTACCGAATCCATAAATTGTCTTCCAAGTAAAATAACTACGAGTTGATAAAGAAGAATATCTTATACTAAATACATCTATAGGTTGAAGTCATCCATTGAACAACATTGCACCCATCTACACTAATATATAGGTTATACCAAAAAATACCATAACAATCTTCATCATCAAAAGCATCTCTAGCTAAAAACACATCTAAAACATAGTAACCTACTAGGACAAGTAAGGAAACATTGCCACACACTTAAACATATGTCATTAAGCAAGTAATTTTAATACATATAATGTTGCAACACATACATGCAACATGCACAATCTTTGACAATTATCTTATTTGTGGGGCATAGTAAGCATAAGTGAATCTAACATCCCAAGCCATAACTAGAGTCATGTACATGAGATATAAAGAGTTTAGAAACCAAAAGACTAATTATCTCATAATGGAATTGCTATCCATTTCAGCCATTAGCAGTGTAGCTCACTACCTTCATCTATAGTAGTGTGCTATAACATTACTATGACTCGCTAACAACTTCTCTTTAGATGTTCCAACATATGTCACCCCTATCTTCATCATATCAACAACTTGTTTATTTGGAGTGGTTACCAGTTTAAGCATCTAACTATAAGGTACTTCATCTTTGTCAAGTATTCCTATTAGGTAGTAGGCAATTATCTAAAATGGTTATCAACCTTGGTGCATGGATACGCAACATGTACCAATTTTTAAAGTCTAATATGAGTTAAGTTCTTTATTTTAGACTTATAAATATGACCAACACACAACATGGCATCCCACTTTCCTTGAATTAGCTCCCTGAATTTCAAATGATTAAATTGGGATTTTAAAATTATTAAATACATAGAGACTTAATTTTGAACTACAAGTATACTAAAAAATCACTTCCCCAACGGTTGAAAGTCGAAAAAAATGGACTAAGACGATTGATCACGAACCAAAGTAATCGACCATAGACCCCTCTAACTTGATGCGGTCGACTACTTGGGTGAGGTGCTTGATACTTGGCCTTTTCCCCAAAAAGTGTTCCAAATGTTAGGAATTTGACCTAAGATGCCCTAGTCAAGTCTCCTACACCAAAGCTAAGAAAAAGAAGCATTTAATAGCTACCAATTTCAAAAACCACTCAAACTTTGACATAATAAAACTACTTTAATCAAACTCTTCCTAAAACCCTTTGTCCAAAAATTTTCTTAAAATTGATTAAAAACATAATTGACAAACAACAAATAGAAGATTATGTATACTTAATAGCAAGTTTGTGACTCCAATTTAAGAAATTCAACACCTATGAGATTATTAGAACCTAATGTTTCTATAGAACTCTAAATTGGGACTTTAGGTTATTAAAAAAAAAAACATTTTACTCTATGAAATGAAGGCATTTTTTAACATAACATACCGACCACCAAATATGCCATAAACTCACCACAAACTACGTCATTTGCACCCTTCTAGAGGACAAACTTTGCCTTCTTGAATTAAAACCCTACACATCATGCAAATTAAAAATTGAAAAATAATAAAGCCTAAAAAGAAATTAGTCATTTCTTTGCATTAGATTTTCAAAAAAAAAAAAAAAGCGTGCAAAACTTGAGCACAAGGGAGAGGGCGGGAGAGAGAGAGTTGTTCTTGGCATTATGGAGAAAAAGATGTTCGATTAGCTTTCATTAAATAAAGAAAGGAGTCACCAGTTACCTAGTTGTCCCTCATTCTAAAAACGTTTTCTAGGGCATTCAAAATAAACATACAAGTTTCATGACAATTTCTTTTAATATTAATGCATGCAAGCAACCAATCTTGTTTTGTTATCATCACCATTTTGTAAAATACAACTAGATCCAAAAGGAAAATAAAGTATAAGGAAAAAGAGATTCCATTTTTTGCATAGGAGATACTTTTCCAATTGATCTTTTATTATTCATCAGAAAATTATAGGAAATAAATATTATGAGGTTTGAGAATTGACGATATGCAGTGATGAAAACTATAAGATACATCTACATGTTGAAAATCATAACATAACCTAGAAGCAGGTAATGGTTGAAATCGTAAACCATCTTTTATTCCACTATTCGGTAAAATATGATAATATCAATTTAAATACTTTGTGTATATCATGTGTAGGTAATAAATAGGTATATCTTGATGCACCAATTTTAGTAACACCTTGCATTCTCAATTGAAGAATATTTACTAAAATAAGTGTCTGTCGTACAAAGAAAATAAGTTACATTTAATGCCGAAACTTCGGGAGGTTTTTATTGCCTTGTCTAGCAACCAAGGCATACGATAATATTTAGCAGATTTGTTACAGTGATCGACCTCTTTCATGCTGTTCACTGGTTTTATTGATCAAACGAGATTAAAATGTAATAAAAATTAATGGATAGCGCACGTTCTTCGAATTGCTGGTTAATCGTTCACGTAAACCTGCCAAAGATTATTTAGAAGCCGTAAAGGCGATATCGGATGAGATTAAAAGTTGCTACGACGGTTACAGTCTATGGTCAGGTGACTTGCCGGATGATTGTATTAAGATAATTGTCACTGACAGGTGCTTTATTATTGAGATGTTCCGTATAGTGAAAGGCCTTGTGCCCGAGCCCCGAGAGCAAGAATGATCCTATCTTAAACAATATGGCACTGGTGTTCTCTTTTGTTCATTGAGATCTTATGCTGCTCGAGAATCAAATACCTTTATTTGTTCTTCAACTTCTGTTCGACCAGTCGAAGACCTGCATAGATGGTGACCATACCTTAATTGAGCTTGCTTTAAATTTCTTCAACTATGCATTGCCCAAGGTCTTGCGATTCGGAAGTTTGAAGACGCATTGCCAATGCAAGGTGAAGCACTTGCTTGACTTACTTCGACTGGTCGTGATAAAACATGCTCCAATGGAGCAAGATCAGCGGTTGCTAGACAGGAGTGATACATTCATTCCAAGGATTCCCTCCGCCTCAAAGCTTCCGAGGAGAACAGGTATTACGAGAATAAGTGCCACCAGACATGGGCTGAATTCCGGAAGAAATATTATTTCAGCAGTCGCTGGTCCACCATATCTGCATTGGTTCTTTGTTGGGCTCTTATTGACTGCAATTCAGGCATATTACGCTATCTCTCCCAAAAAAGTAATTGCTGATTTTTTATGCTAAGACATATTATAGAAAATGTGTATATGGCACATTTATTTGCTTTATATGACATTGTTCCTCTCCCATAATTACTGGAATTTGTGTTTGCTTAAATAGAACTACTGACAAAGTGAAGCAACATTCTTTTGAATTTCACCATTTCAGTTATACCTTCTACAATATTCTATTTGCACAATTTTTTTTTTTAAGGTAATATAGGTTTCTCTATGCATGTGAGAATTTCATGAATTCCACAGAGGTAAATAAACTATATTGATTTTTCAATTTGACTTTAATCAATTTAAGGGTAAAATTTTAAAAATATATGTGACTTTTCATGTTTTTTCAACCTACATTACTTGAGGTATTTCATTTCTTTCTAATGTTATATATCCTAAATTTTCATACCTTTTTCACTTTTTGTTTTCAATTATTTAAAGTACATTTAAATCAAATTTATCAAAAATATAACACTAGCATGTTAAGTGAAATAATATTTGATAGAGATCAGCAGTAGCAGCAACAAACAATAGATGCACAACAACAAGATCAACACAATCAATATCAACACAATCATCAGCAGTAGCAGCAGCAAGATTAGCACAACCAATAGCAGCAACAAACAATAGATGCACACTACATCATCCGCACCAACAACAAGAACACGCATCAACAACAGCAACAACATCAAGACATATGCAACAAAAACAACGATCAACAACAGCAACAAAATCACGACATATGCAACAACAACAACAACAGTGATCAAGATCACTCCAAATCACTAACAAGATTACTACAATAGATTTGAATCTTAATCTCATGTAATGTGATAAATACAAACAACAAAAAGAAATATGTACAATGTATCTTTATATATAACAAAATAATCAATAAAGGAAAGTGTGTGATTTTCTTCTACAATTAACATTGTAAATTTGTTTTATGGTATTAGAGCTCCTCCTCAACATCTAAACTAAACCAAACCTCCACCAATCAACCTCACGAAACCATGACTTTGGAAAATACCTCAACAATCATTCAAAACAACCTAGAACCAACCCAACCTCTCATTATGATAACAATACACAACTCTATCAAACTCAATAACTCCAACTATCTCTCCTAGAAAACCCAAATCGAAGCCATTCTCATAGGATATGACTTGTTCAAATTTATTAATGGCTCTCATCCACCACCACCAGCCACAGTCACAATGGAAGACAGCATCTCTCCCAACCCAGCCTACCTCACCTGGCGACTTCAAGATAAGTTGCTATTCGAAGCACTTGTTGGCACACTATCCTCCAACATTGTTCCCCTAGTTACACACGCAGCCACCTCTCTCCAAGCTTGGTCGATCCTTGCTAATACTTATGCCAAACCTACCCGTGGCCACATCAAACAACTGAGAGATAATCTGAAACACATCACCAAAGGCTCCAACTCTATCACTGACTACATGCAATCCATTAAAATTCTTGCTGATGAACTTGCAACACTTGGAAAACCCCTTGATCATGAAGATCTTATTGAGAAAATCCTTAATGGAATCGATGAATCCCATCAACCCGTCATTGATTCCGTCAATAGCCATGACCATCCCATTTCCTTTTATGAGCTCCATGAGAAACTCATCAACAAAGAGCTCTCTCTCCATCACACCTCCCTCCCTACCTCAGTCCTTCTCGCCTCCACTCACACCTCTCAAGTCCGCTCCAACCGTTGGCCTCCTCGCAATTGTCTGAATTGACCATCCCCCAACTCAACTTCCCTTGCTCCTCTAACCACACTCCCTGCCCCCTCGCTCCCCATCACTACGGCCCTTCCTTGGCTAATGTCAATGGTGTCGCCAACAGGGGCATGTTGTCACACATTGCCCTCTATTTCATCAACAACACCCTTACGCGCGACCCCCCGCACCATTCACCCAGTCCACTCCTTCCCCACGCCCTTTTCCTTGGCAGACACAGGCTAACACTGCCCTCTCCACTCTTGCCCCTCCATCCTGGTTACTAAACAGTGGTGCTACTCACCATGTCACCCCCGATCTCCACAATCTTACTCTCAACAAACCTTATGATGGCACGGATGAAATCCTCATTGGCAACGGCTCAGGGTTCCCCATCACACATACCGGTTCCACCTCTCTACTCAACTCTTCTCACTCCTTTAACTTAACTAATGTTTTATGTGTTCTCTCCATGCATCGCAATCTCATCTTCGTTTCTCAGTTTTGCAAGTCTAACAACACCTCAATTGAATTCTTACCTTCTTCATTTCATGTGAAGGATCTCCGAACAAGCACCATTCTCCTTCGCGGATGCACTAAGGATGGCATCTACATTTGGCCCTCCACCATACCGCCCCTTCTTGCTTTCTCCAACACTGTCACATCTCTTCCCACCTAGCACCATCGACTTAATCATCCCTCACCATCAGTCCTTAAGCATCTCCTCCACTCCAACAACTTAGCAGCACCTAGATTAGCACATTCTATTTTGATTGTACTTCTTGTCATTTCAATAAAAGTCATAAGTTACCATTTTCTTCATCTACTTTAACTTCTTCCTCTCCTCTCGAACTAATATTTACTAATGTATGGACATCTCCCATTCAGTCTATTAATAATTACAAATATTACGTTATCTTTGTCAACCACTACACTAAATACATATGGCTCTTTCCACTCAAATGCAAATTTGATGTTCTACATGTCTTCATATGCTTCAAGACACTTGTAGAACATCATCTCAATCGCTTAATTAAAACGCTTTACTCGGACAATGGGGGCGAATATCAGGCCCTCTTGAACTATCTTGCCCACTCATGGCATCTCTCATCTCACTACCCCTCCTTATACGCCCGAGCACAATGGCTACTCAGAACGTTGTCATCGTCACATTGTTGAAACCGGCCTCACCCTCCTTTCGCATGCGTCCATGCCACCAATCTACTAGACCTATGCATTCCTCACCGTCCGTCTCATCCTAAGCTTGGCTGTGAGCAATGGTTGGCTACTCCATCGACTTGATGTCAACAATGCTTTCCTCTAAGGAACTCTCCAAGAGGAAGTATACATATCTCAACCTCCTGGCTTCATTGACCCTGATCATCTTCATCACGCGTGCAAACTTCATAAAGCCATCTATGGTCTCAAACAAGCTCCTTGTGCTTGGTATTATGAACTTTATCAACACTTGCTCCAATCTGGCTTTCACAACTCCATGGTAGATTCCTCCTTGTTTATCCTTAAGTCCCATGACATTACTATTTACATTCTTGTTTATGTTAATGATATCATAATTACAGGTAACGACACCTTCGCTGTCACCAAGTGCATTCACTCCCTTGCCTGCCGTTTCTCCATCAAAGACATGAGATTCCTCCACTACTTTCTTAGCGCTGAAGTCCTTCCAAGTACAACTAGTCTATTTCTCAATCAACGGAAATATGTTGAAGATCTTCTTCATCGAACAAATATGACTGATGCTAAACCGGTCGCCACACCACTTGTGGTCTTGCCCTCTTTAGTTCTCCATGATGGTTCGCCCCTCACCGATCCTACTAAGTTTCGTCATGTGGTTGGCAGCCTCCAATACCTCTCTCTCACTCGCCCAGACATCGCTTATACTGTCAACAAACTCTCAGTTCATGCATCACCCCACCACTACACACTGGCAAGCAGTAAAACGTCTCCTCTGGTATCTTCGCGGCACATCAGCACATGGAATCACCCTTCGCAAATCGTCTGTTCTCAATCTTCATGCATTCTCTAATGCTAACTAGGCTGGAGACAAAGATGATTATACATCCACTAGTGCCTACATTATCTACCTAGGTCGAAATCCCATCTCATGAAGTTCTAAGAAACAACGTACCATTGCACGTTCCTCTACTGAAGCAAAATATCGGGCAGTAGCATCTACAGTAGTTGAGCTATGATGGATTTTCTCCTTACTCCAAGAACTCTGCCCACCCACTAATCGACCTCTGGTAATCTATTGTGACAATGTTGGTGAAATGAATCTATGCTCCAATCCTATCTTTCACATATGTATGAAACATGTAGGACTTGATTACCACTTCATCTGTGAACAAGTTCAACATGGACTACTTTGAGTCTCTCACATATCTTCCTCCGGTCAACTCACAGACACTCTCATTTTCAACTTCTCATCAACAAGATTGGACTTACTATACCACCGTCCATCTTGCGGGGGCATGATAGAGATTAGCAGCAACAACAACAACAAACAGCAGCAACAAACAACAGATGCACAGCAACAAGATCAACACAATCATCATTAGCAGCAGCAACAAGATCAACACAACCAACAGCAGCAACAAACAATAGATGCACACTACATCATCCACACCAGCAACAAGAACACACATCAGCAACAGCAACAACATCAAGACAAATGCAACAGAAACAACAATCAACAACAGCAACAAAATCACGATATATGCAACAACAACAACACTGATCAAGATCACTCCAAATCACCAACAAGATTACTACAATAGATTTGAATCTTAATCTCATGTAATGTGATAAATATAAACAACAAAAAGAAATATGTACATTGTATCTTTATATACAACAAAATAATCAATAAAGGAAAGTTTGTGATTTTATTCTACAATTAACATTGTAGATTCATTTTAATATCAAAATTCAGATTATATAATGTAAAAAATAAAATAAAATAAAAGAAATAACATAAATGTGCAAGGTGAAAAAGTGTAAAGTCAGGCTATGTACTTAAAAAAAAAAAAAAATATGCAAAGTGAAAAAGTGTGAAAACTCATATAAATTTTATGTAATTAATTATTTTTAACTACTAAATAAAAGTCATAGTTAGAAAGGCAAACATGTAAAAAAAAAAATGGATGGAAATTGGAGAGATCATGACCACATGATGAGGCAACCATATAAGATTTATTTCTCCTTTGTATTAGTAACATGGGGATGGGATGAAGGGTGGTGGGGGTGTTGTTTATGCCAGGCCTGTCAGATTAAGTAACATGCATCTATATCATGTGCACCATATTCTTCAACCTCTAATTCCCTTTTCACTAAAGCTTATCTTGGTTGATCGAATCTATTATGTTTTTGCATGACTTGAGTGCTCTTTAATCCTACTCTATGCTAATCAATGACCACAATCAATTAACCCATGCAATTTGCATTGAAAACCATTATATTACACTTAAAAGTGAATTGAAAAACAATATAACATTTAAATTTTGATCGAGCTTTATGCATGATCAATATGAACCTATACCAGCAATTCATGGCTATGACTATAACATAATCGTTCAATGAATCCATAAACATGAAGAGTCACACTCACAAACGCTCAATTTAGTTCAAACGCCCAATCCCATTGATCTCTTCTAATCCAAATGTGAAACCAATCAAAACTCGACCCCAAGTTTGAGTTCGACCTATTATAGTTTGCTCAATTCCTTTGCATTTTATGTTATTCATATTTTATTCTATTATTTACTCTTCATTGAGAAAAACAAAAAAAAAAACTAAATAGTAAATGATGAAAAAGTTGTGGCTTTTACAATCGAAAAAGAAAATAAATTAGTGGTTTTTATAAATGTAAACATGAAGAAATTAAAAAAATAAACAAACTAAATCCAGTAAGTTTTTTTCTAAAAAGAAATTTACTAGAGCAATATATGCATCTTTTGGAGCAGCCCCAAAATTTAAAAAATAAAAAATAAAGGATCTTTTTTTGAAATAATTAATAACTTTTACTTGTAAATAATCACTTGGTAGGTCAAATTCAAAATTTTCAATTCAACACTTTATTAAGAAAACTCTACTAAAACTTTAAACAAGCATTAGTATGTTCAAAAATTGCCTCACCAGTTGTGCATGTGAAGATCAAGAGAGAAAATAACTATTCTCTATAGAGATGGGTTAAAAAAATTAATTGGAATAAAAATTTTTATATTTATTTGTAAGTGAATAAGATAATAACAAGTATTTAGAGAATAATTAATCTATTCACTTTTTATTACCTCCATATAGTCTTTGGGAGTTTTTAATTGCCTTGTCTCACACCCTCAAGTTGTATTTTCTTCTGTCTAAAATACTTCCACCAATTATGTATAGCCAGAATTGTTTTGAGATTTAGGGCCTAAACCTATTTCTTGCAATGACCTTTCTTGCAACCAAAACAAACGATAATTTTGAGCAATTTTTGTATTAAATTTTTTGCATTAGAGCAGATCTGTTACAATGATTCACTGACTTTACTACTCAAACGAGATTAAAATGTAATAAAAATTAATTGATGGCACAAGTACTTGGATTTGCTGGTTAACCTGTCAGGTCATCATGCCAATGATTATATGGAAGCCATAAAGGCAAGATTGGATGAGATTAAAAGTTGCAACCGTGGAATGATAGATCACGAGACGGATGACGATCTTGTTAAGATGATTTTCACTGACGTGTGCTTTATTATTGAGATGTTCCATATGGTGAAACGCCTTGTGACTGAGAGCAAGAACGATCTTATCATAAACAATATGACACAGTTGTTCCTATTTCTTCTTCGAGATCTTATGCTGGTCGAGAATCAAATAGAGTACATCCTAATAACCTGAGAAAAGTATAGATCTTTTTGTATTCACTATGCTCTCGTCTCAAAATCTTTATAAAAATTTACTGATTCGATCTGTTAATTTTCACTACGATGTTTAATCGATATGTTGAATCGAGTTCGCTTTCCATCTGAGCAAGCTCTGGTTGGAAGTAGTTCTCTGATTGGTGGCACTCTACCGTATGCTTTAGTGATCTTCTATAGTATTTAGTTATTATGCCCCATTTCAGTCTTTTGCCATTGTGAGATTAGCTCACGTAGAAGCTGACAATGTCGTTTTGGCAGCACGATCTATTTTATCTTGAGCTTTTGAATCCACACTAACACAAGTTAGTGATAAACACAAGTTTAAAAAAATTAAAAATAATAGAAAGATTTAAAAAAATTCAAAATCTATTAGCTTCCACAATAAGTATTTTGTTGTATAATAACAATCATGCATTTGTTGTGATAATATGCTTGTATTTGATATAAAATTATTAAATTATTATATGATTTATTAATAAATATAAATTTAAGTTAAGACATTAAAGAAAAGACCTGGAATCACTAAAAGGCATTAGAAATTAAATGAAATTAAAGAAGGAAAATATACAAATTTAATTTTTCACATTTATGTCACACCCCAAACCTAAGAATGTGGCCAATTTATCACATATTCATACTTAGATAGGAATATGTAAGGCTTGTTTTCTACGCTCTCCAAATCTTTAAGTCTAAACACCTAAAAGAGAAAGAAAAAAAATCCCTAAAAGGATGAGCAAATGTGAATAATTATACTACATACACCACACACAAATGCCAAACATCATCTATTTCATATGCATACCTAAATCTAATATAATAACAACCATAAAACACATAGTGCAGTCAAGGGGGTCCTTATGCCCTAGGACTCAAAGTAGTTTATGACCCCTAGGGCATGAGCCTTATATCTTCCCAAGGCACTAGCCAAACTTAAACAATAATGGAAATATATTTGTGAGGAATGATTTGAATCTACCCACTAACAATATTGACAATAAATAGCATTGTATTGAATTCATTACCTATATTGAGCCATTAAGAGTGAAATAACCAAAATTTTACCAAATTAAAAATTTAAATAATAATTAAATATAATTGAGGGTAAAATTAAAATTTTAGAAATAAAATTATAAAGTAAACCTTATTTTAGTAATTAAATATTGAAGGTAAGGTAGTAATTTAAAAATCTAAATACTTAATAATTTGAAATTACAAAATCACCCTTAGAGTGTAAAGAGGGGTAAATTAGTAAATGACATTATAATTTGAATTAAGAATAGTTTAAGCGAAGAATTTTTCTAAAACTCTCATTCCCTCAACTATAACACACACTCTATCTCATGCATCACTCTCCCTTGACCTCCCTTAGTTTTCGCCATTAAAATACAAAATCAAGCTTACTTAAGCTCATTCATGGAGTCATATGGCTAATTCGTGAGTTTAATATCAATTTAGCCAAATCCAAGCTTAAAGAGATCAAATGGGTAAGTAATAGAACCTTTCAAGTTGAAATGGAGATTTCTAGATGCAATTGAAGCTAATTCCAAGTTAAATATGATGTTTAATCAAGGAAGTTGAGCAAGGAAGTAAAGATTAAGAGGAGGTAAGGTAGATTATGTGTGATAGTGACTACTCCTAGGTAAATTTGTAGTTTCAAGTTTTGGACATTAGATATGATGTATAGAATCTTTCGATCTATGGGTTGGTGTATTAATTTAAACATTTAATTGTAATTTTGTAAGGTGGAAGCTCAATTTAGAGATTGAAGTTCTTTAAATGCAAGGTAATGGTATTTTGAATTAAGATATATTGTAGAACATTAAGCGGTCTGTAAGTTTTGTTAAGATACTAATAGGTAATTTTGAGTTTATGAAGGAAAAATTAGGAATATGGAGGTTAATCTCCTTGTTTAGTGACTGATAAAAGTTTTTAAGAGCAAATGAGTAAGGTAAGTACTTAATTACTTGTTTAATTTGAAGTTTTGTGTGTGACTGATGTTTAATTGAAGTGAATATGGGTATGGAAGTATTAATGGTGGCATAAATGATTGGGTACATATTTGATTGATAAATTATTATGTTTTGGTATTAATTGGATTGTTGATTGAGGTTGCATTGGAAGTAGATTGATATTGGTAATTTTAAGTTAATGAATATGGGTATATATGTATGTGTCATGGAGTGGGATTAGTAAAGGGGTGTGTTCATGATTAATTTTGGTAAGTTGAAGATAAGAAATGTATAGTTGATATTGTGATAAGAAGTGTAGTTGAATTGGAATGTGTATTTGGAAGAGAATTAATGGTTTGGACATAGTTCATGTAATAGCCCAATTGGGTAATTTTAAATGGGTATTTGGAATTTTTAAAGTAATATTTTGATGATTTGGAATTAGTATTAATAGGTGAAATTTGATTTGGAAATAATGATAAGAAGTAAGGATTTCAAATGATGATGATTAATGAAGTAATGAGCAAGAAATGGTTGAATTTGAGTTAAAATTCGTTTCTAAAATGTAATCTAAAAAAAATGGATTGTTAATCTGATGTAAAATGAAGTTTAAGTGTTGGTTTTAAAGGGAAGAGATTTAGAAAATTCTTGCTTTGGTTTGAAGTGATTCGGAGTTAAAATGAGTAAAATACGAAATTTGAAGTTTCAAATTCGTAACTAGATGTTGGATAATAAATAAAGGGTGTTTATTCTACATAAAATCTGAAATTTTTTAAAGAAATTGATAGAATGGTGAATTAGGAATCAAATGGCTTTTGTTTGACATAATTTAGAATTGAAATAAGTAACTCATACTTGATTTATTGAAGCTTGTTCATGAAAACCGAAATCTAGAAAATTTCTTAATTAACACTAAGTTGAAGTTGATCTAATAAAGTTCGGATGATGTGTAATATAAATGATAAATTTGGAAATTTTACAATTGAATGTTCACCTTTTGGTATGTTTGATGCCTAATGGTGATTGATTCATTAATGAAAAGTGTTAAAGGGAGTTGACTCACTATTCGACTCACCGAGTTGCATTTGAATGCCTTGGATGTGTTCTTATGTTCTTCATGAAATTCAAGCTTGATCTATTTTCTTTAACCAAATTCATCAAAAACACTTTTTTTGGATGAGTTTTGGGATAATTACTTTTCTATATAAAGATTTACTCCAAGATTTGATTTCTACAAAGAGTTTTATCAAATTCAAAACCATTTTCTCCCAACAAGTAATTAAAGTTTTGGATCAAGGTGATTTCAAGATTCCATTTGATCTTCATGAGTACATTGATAAATGTTAAAATGTGTTTATGGGCTTAAATTAGAAATAGGCATAAATTATAATATTGGACTTAAAACTAAAATGCACATAATAGCATATGGACTTTTTAATAAATGGTCTAATTAAAAAATAATAAAAGGAACAACACCATTCCTTTAGAGAGGACTGAACTGATTCCCTCTTGATCTGTTCACCAAATCGGTCAAAAATTAAAATTAAAAGGTATTAACAAATTAAAAATTAAGATAAAATGGATTAGAGCCAAACCCTTAAAAGATGAATTGAATCCAATTATCCCAAATTAATATAATCTTATCTTAATCAATCTCAACCTTTAAACCAATTCAATTAATAGTCGATTCACTAATTGATTAAAGGAAATATAAGATTAATAATCAAACTAAAATAATGAACTTATCTAGAACCTTTATATTGAAAATATAAGATTAATAATCAAAATAAAAAAGGACTTATTTAAAACCTCTATATAAATCTATTTACCTATATGGGTATTACAATTAATTGTGTACTCAGTTGATACCCATGAGCCTAATTTGTAGTTAAATATAATTAAACCAAAAATTATGTTAATTAAATTAATTAAACACTAATACTAATCAATAACTATGTTTTAAGTGCTTTTTTTCCCTCTAATCGACTTAGAGGATCAGTTAATTGAAAATCATCTTATGGCTCTACCTTTTCAAACATGGAGTAGTTGCATGTTATGTGCTAGATTTAGGAAAATTAAAATGAATTAATACTTAAACTTGGCTTAAGTATCTATAGTGCTGGTTATGCTTGGTTACCCTATCTAAAGGGTAACGCCCTTGGACTAGGTTCTGAGCTGCAATTTAAAATGCTGGGATGCTATAGTAATTAGGTGCTTAGGCCACAAAGGTCGTGTGGCAAGTAATTGATAGGGTTACTGCTCACGCGGAGCAGCTATGTGAAAGGAAGGATGTCAACCGGATGCTACATCTGTTATAGGATCTATATAGGGCGGTTGAACCATGACTATAGTGGTAAGCCTAGCATTTGAAGCAATCACTCGGATGAAAGCACTATACATTGTTTAGTTGATGGTATCAATAGCAATTATGGTTTCAATCATGGTAGCTAGATATGCCATGATAGGCCTTTGATACCTATTAAGTAAGGTTTAACTCCTTTCATTCCTACAAGTGTCCAGAGTCATGATTACTTCGATACTGATTATTTTGCTTTAAATTAAATAACTTAATGAATCCATGCTAATGCATTAGAATTATGTATGCATGATATGGAAGAATGTGTATTTTGTACTAAGTTCTTGTAACTCATTCCTTTCTTCTATTTTTCAAGTGGTGCTAATGATACCTTTTATGCTGATGATTACTGTTATTATTATCTTGGTTATGGCTCTAATGTCAAGTTATAGGTTGATGGGAGCAGCGAGTAGTACCGTAGTATATCTGACTGTTATCATACTACTATTTTCTGTTTCTAAGGGTTGAAAGGCAATTTAGACTCTTTTGTTTGGTTGTTGGACTTTTATGAACTTTGTTTATGGATTTTGGTTATGGTTAATTTATAGACTATATGATGGACATGGACTTTGATTTGGGCCTTGTAGCCTTAGAGGTTTATGGTGATGTTTTTAGTATCATTTAGTACTATGTTCCACAGCTATATCATTGATTTCATAGATGGTTTTCAAAGATAATAATCATGTTTTCCTGGGTTAAAATCTAATTAGAAACCCACATAGTAAGTAGTCAAAGCCTCAATATATTTCTACTTAAGTAGAATACGTAATGGACTATTACGCTTAGATGTTTAGGGGCATGGTAGTTGGTATTAGAGCAATAGTTTAAATTGAATTTAGGAATCTATTATAGGCATGGTAAGGATGAGAGTGGGAACAATTTGGGTACGCTTGTATGTGAAATGTATGTTAATCTAATTGTAACTGGACGTAAATATGCAACCTATAAAGAAAACTTAAAATTGGTAAATAGACTTAGATCACTAGAATTAATAGTTAAAGATGAACCCAAAAAAGCATGTCAAATTTTTTTGTATTTAATGTAATTAGATGCCATGTTATGTTACTAATATTGATGCCATATTATGTACTTAATTAGGATAGATAAATGATATGATGCTTGATTATGTGAATTGGGTTGTTGATTGATTTCTAATGCATGTGTGTTACATAAACATTATAGATGAATAAGAGAAATGTTAGACAAAGAGCCTTACCCCTAAACCCTCTAGTAGGAGATAATCTTATTCCACCACCACGCTACCTACATCCTAAGGTAGGCATAAGTAGTTTATCCACCATATGAGATGTTGTAAGTAATGAGAGAGCAAAATCAATAACTTCATTAGTAGAGAGGGATTCTAGTTAAGCATGATAAGGGCATTGATAGAGTTAGTGAGAGAGTTATAGTTAGACTTCACGACTTTGTCAAACTAATTAAGTCCTTTGATGCATCCACTTTTGATCTTATTGTTGCTAAAGAGTCGTTAGAAGAACTTAAGAAAGCTTTTGATGCTTATGATGTGATTGAAGATAAGAAACTTAATTTTGCTTTATGTATGTTGAAGGAGATGCTTCTAATTGGTGGAAGTCGACTAAGAGGTTAATAAGTGGAGTCATCACTTGGGAGAGGTTTAGAGAGAAGTTCTTTGATAGGTTTTATCCTATCACTTGGGAGAGCTTGAGGGAAATAATGGCCAATGACTTCTTGAATATGAAAAAAGGTTCTAAGACGATTGAGTATGAAGCTAAAATGAACTGCTTGATTAAGTTCATGCCTAAAGCCCATAGGAATGATGAATGGACTAAGGTTCAAAAATTTCTAAGTGTACTTGAGCCCGGGTTACAGCATGAGGTAAGGGGCTTTGAGTTAAAGGTGTATGCTAAAGTGGTGAACAAAGCTAAGTTGATAAAGCAGGGAAGGAGAAACATTAAGGAACATGATATGAGGAGAACCTAGATTATTAGGAAGAGACATGCTTTAGCTTTAACCATATCAAGAGATAGACATGGTAGGCTAGTGCATCTTAGTAAGATGGCAACGTTTCCTCAGAAATTAGCTCAGAAGATTATGTCATCATCCAAGCTAGCATTGCTAGGTAAAGATTAGAGGTGCATTAGGTGTTTTAGTCCTCATTCAATCAATGAATGTAAGTGGACACCTGGAGCTTGTTTCTTTTGTGGTAAAGAGGGGCATAGGAGCTATGATTAACCTAGTCTGACTTTAAGGCCAATCTTTAGTTATAATTGTAAACAAAAGGGTCATACCATTTTTTAGTGCAAAGATAAGAAAGCAAAAGGAAGTAGGGCAGAAGGGAAGCAAAGGCATGGGGTGTATGCACTTCAATATGAGGAGCTAGTTGACTGTAATACATTTGCAAGTATGCTCTTCATCTCATCTCAACATGCATATGTGTTGATTAACATCAGTGCTACACATACTTGTGTGTATAAAGATTATGTGAATGCATGCAAGTCGCTTATTAAGTTGTTGAATGATAAATTAGCTATTAATTCTCCTTTAGGTGCTAGAGTTGTATTGAATCATATTTGTAGAGATGTAGATGTTGTGATTGGTGATAAACATGTGCCAATTGATATGATTGATATGATTGTTTCGAGCATAAATGAATTGGATGATGAGGTACCATGTGTCTATTGATTGTTAAGAAGCCACATTGAGTTTCAATGTACCAAAGTTAGGAGAGTTCAAACACAAGTTGCATGTTGAAAGACCAAGTAGCCTACCATGAATTGAATTGTGAAGAATCGGTTGTATTGCTATGATGGAGGTGAATGATGAGTCAAGGATCGAGAAAATTCCAGTTGTGCGAGATTTTTCAAATGTGTTTCTAGATGACTTACATAGAATACCTCCAAATAGGGAAGTGGAGCTTGGAATTGACCCTACGCCAGGAATCACTGCAATATTTAAGGCACCTTATAAGATGGCACCTATAAAATCAAAGGAGTTAAAAGATTAATTACAAGAGTTATTAGACAAAGGATTTATATGTCTTAGTGTGTCTCCATGGGGAGCACTTGTTCTATTGTAATGAAGAAAAATGGAAGTATGAAGATGTGTATAGATTATCGAGATTTGAATCAAGTGATGATTAAGAATAAATATCCTTTACCTCGAATTGATGATTTGTTTTATCAGCTTAGAGGTGCTGTAGTGTTATCTAAGACTAACGTAAGATCAAGATATCATCAATTGAAGATAAAGCCCCAAGACATTCTTAAGACAACTTTCAGGGTGCGATATGGACATTATGAGTTTCTTGTGATGCCATTTAGACTTACGAATGCCCTAGCTATGTTTATAGATTTGATGAATCAAGTATTTAGGGACTATCTTGATAAGTTTGTGATTATTTTTATTGATGATATCTTGATATACTCAAAAGTAGAATAAGAACATGCATAACATCTAAGATTGGTGTTGTAAAGACTCAGAGAGAAGAAGCTATATGCTAAGCTAAAGAAATGTAAGTTTTGGTTCAAAAGTGTTGGATTCCTTAGTCATGTTCTATTGAAAGAAGGTATATTGGTGGATCCTCAAAATATTAAGGCAATCATTGAGTAGCAAAGACCAAAGGATGTTGCAAAACTTCAAAGTTTCCTTGGTTTAGTGGGATACTATCAAAGATTTGTTGAGGGATTCTCAAAGTTGGTTGGACCTATGACATGACTTTAGAAGAATGTGAAGTTTGAGTGGGATGATAAATGTGAATGAAGATTTCAAGAATTGAAGAAGAGATTGATTTTGGCATCAATCTTAACACTTTCAAAGAGTGGAAAGGAATTTGTGCTGTACAGTGATGCCTCTATATATGGTCATAGATGTGTATTGATGTAAGATGGAAAAGTGATTACTTATGCTTCAAGACAGTTGAAGCCATATGAGAAGAATTATCTAGTGCATGATTTGAAGCTAGCGGCGATGATCTTAGCAATGACACTTTGGAGGCATTATCTGTGTAGAGAGAAATATAAGATATATATTGATCACAAGAACTTAAAATATCTTTTCACACAAAAGGAACTTAACATGAGACAAAAACATTGGTTATAGTTGATTAAAGATTATGATATAGAGATCTTTTATCACCTAAGGAAAGCTAAGGTAGTGGTTATTGCACTTAATAGGAAAAGACAGGCAAATGTGTTAGCATTGATAACACAATAGCCAGAGCTTTTAGAAGACTGGAGGAAGTTAGACATCGAAGTGATGGTAGAGAAAGTAGATGCTATGTTAGCTAGTTTGTGCTTGCAGCCTTCATTGATAAACAAGGTAAAAGAAGCATGGAAAGATGATAGAGAATGCAAGATAATTCGAGCAAGAATAGCGAAAGGAAAGAAACAACATTTAAGGATCGATGAAAGTAGAGTCATGAGATATGGCACATGAATTTAGGTACCTACCTAGGAGTTAAGGAAAGAGATAATGAAGGAGGCTCATGCATCAAGTTACAATGTTCATCCTAGAAGCACAAAGATGTATAAGGATTTAAAGTAGAATTTCTAGTGGAATAATATAAAAAATGACATAGCGGAGTATGTAGCAAAATGCTTGACTTATCAGTAAGTGAGGCTTAAATACTAAAGACTAGTAGGTGAACTTAAGCCATTACCTATTCTTGAGTGGAAGTGGGAACACTTTAATATGGAATTTGTGTTAGCAGTACCACAAATAACGTTTGGTAATGAAGTGGTATGGGTAATTGTTGATAGGTTGAGAAAGTTTGCACATTTTATACCTTTCATTACAAGATGTACTTTAGAGAGTATGGCATAGATTTATATTAAGGTGATTGTGAGATTGCGTAGAGTACTAATGCCGGTAGTGTTAGATAGATATCCACATTTTGTTAATAGACTTTGGAGATCCTTACATCAGGCATTGGGTATACAATTATAGTTCAGTATAGCTTTTCATCCTTAGATGGATGGTCGGTCTATGATGACTACATAAATACTTGAGGATATGCTTAGGGCATGCACATTAGATTTCAGTAGAAGATGAGATGATCACTTACCTTTGGCAAAGTTTGCTTATAACAATAGTTACCAATCTACTATTTAGATGGCTCCGTATGGGGCACTTTTATGGTAGAAAGTGTAGATCTCTAGTACATTAGGTTGAGGTTGGTGAGAAGCAAATGTTAGGTCTAGAGTTTGTTCAGTAGGTAGTGGATAAAGTACATGTGATTAAGCAAAGGATGTTGATAGATATAAAAGTTATGCATGTTACGCTCCTAATTCACTATGATGATGACAGTTTGCCACGTAACCTACTTAAGTAGAATATATAAGGCTATAGTTATTAAATGAGTTTCTAAATTAGTTTTAGGATCTTGAAATCGTTAATTAGATTTTTGAAAACATTTTAATGAAATGTTGGAATTTTGAAAACATTTAATAGTTGTTTTTCATGAAAATGCATGGTAATAGGAAAAGATAGTCTAAGTCTTAAGGCCTATGGGGCCTACAAAAAGATATAACCAAGAGAAACAAGCCATAAAGAAACAAGCGACCCCCAAAAGTCTAGTTGCAACACCAAGATATAAAACATAGCTTGAAAACAAAACATAACTAATTGATGTAGTTTATATCCGTGGACTCATCTAAGATCTCCTCTTTGGAGCCATAACTCATTTATTCAAAGAGCAAATAAGAAATATCCTCACCTAAGAAAGAAAACGGGGAGTGAACCACAAGGGTCCAGTACATGTTAACACAAACACATACATGCATGTTAAGTAGGCATACCACTAATGTAATAGACTCTCATTAATTTTAGTTAATTATCTTATTTAAATATTCAGCATGAGAGTGCTCATGAGTTTGGACATCACGATGAGGGGACATAGAGTCTAATTCCATCACAATGGACAGTAGAGGTGACGAGAGTAATCAAACTCTACATCGCTAAAAGCCATGTACCTAAGTAGCCATGTCTAACCACCTACAATGCCTATTCTTTAACACATTTTCACTTATCAACTACCCACAAAGACACCCTTGGTGACCTAAGCACCTAACTATCATGTCATTTAAAGGTATATGACCATAGTCGTAATCCCGATCCAAGATTTATCTCTTGCTAGCTTAAGTGACCACACACGAGTAGCAAGCAGTTACTTAGTTAACTTGATTATTAGTTTAGTTAATTTTTCTAACCTAACATATAATACATAAGATACACCATACCTAAAAGGTTGATGATTTCCGAATCGCAATTCAAGTTCCAATTAAGTCGACTAAGTTAGTTTTTTGCATCAAAAGAGAAAACTTAAGTAAGTTAATTATTTTAAGTGATTGAATTTTATTTTGAGGTTTGGTTTAGACTACTTAAGGCTCATATTGGTTACAAACCCAATTAGGATTATTTAGGCTCAATTAGTTTTTAGCTAATTGTGGCCTAAATCATTTAGGGTTTATTCGTTTAAACCTAATAAATTGTTTAAATTTCAAATCTAATTATGTTCAAGGTCTAATTGGGTTGTTTGGGCCCTTTGAGAATAATAGAGCCAATTATGTTTAAAATTAAGCCCACTAACCTTAATTAATTTAGTTAAGTCTAATTATAATTATTAAGTCTACTTTAATTTCAATTAGACTACTTCCTTTCATTTTAATTAATCTAGATCCATTATATTTAATTATTCTTATTTATTTTGTTTTAAGTCTAATTGATTATTAGGTCTAATTTTGGTTTCACTTTAAGTCCTTATCTGATTTAAGGCCTTATATGGCTGATGACCCAATTAAAGTTGATTTATTTGTTAAGGCCTATGTAGGATATAGGCCCTAAAGATTAATTGATCCAATAAGTTTTGCATCTTGAGCCTACTTAGGTTTTATTATAGTCATAGAAGTCCATTTTATTTTTTCAGGCCTATATCAAGTTCATTTTAATTAATTAATTCAATATGGACCTTCAATTGGTTTGAGGCCGGGTTTGAGTTATTTATAGTGCTAAGACACATTTAGGATATGAGCCTTATGAAGAAATGGGCCTAATTATGTTTTAGATTTTAGATCTTGAGTTGATAAGTTATTGGGCTCATATTATCATGTCAAATTTTTATTTTAGTTCAATTATAATAATTTAATTAGTTAAGCAAATTTAATCAAATTATATTTAATTACATGGGCCACCCATGAAAAGTTAAGAGGGTGGTTGTTGGGCCCATTTTGGCTAGGCTAACCTAAGCTTGGATTGGCTTTGACCCAATTTAATTTAGCTAATCATTAATTGAATTTTAATTCGTTACAATTAAAGGCCTTAATTTTAAAAAGTCATAACTTACTCATTTTAAACCCAAATCAAGTTAAACTAAAGTCGTTTATTTCCTCATCACTTCTACTACCTATTTGGACATAAAAAGTCTTATTTTATTTAATTTAGAGCTCTTAAACTACTAAACTAAATATAATTACGAATTTCCTACTTTAACAACCTATAACTTATTTAATTTAAGTCCAAATCACTCCAAACCAAAGTTTACTTGTTCCTATTCCTTCATAGAGTCTAAAACATCGTTTATTTTTCATTTTGAAGCCCAAAATATCACCAAAATAGGGCAATCAAAACAAAGCATGCCCCAATTTGTGCTTATCCATTCCATTTGTCCAATTTCAACACATTATCACTTCTATGCTTCGTTTATATCCAATCCAACTCCTATTCATTATTTAATTATAATTTCACCAAATTTACTCAAAATAAACATAATATACCAAAATTTTTCTAGAATTAACCACATTAATAAATCATGCAAGAAAATCATAAATTTAAGTCCATACATGTTTCCAATTTAACCCAACTCATCCTTAAAATTTACCAAATTTAATATTTATCAAGTAATTTCAATTTTCTTCAAATTTATCACTCTAAGAACATAGTAACACACTAGAAATTCATAAATTAACAATTAAGTGAACTCATTCAACCACAAATTTAATCATACCACCAAATTCCAACCTTCCACATGTCATATCTACTAATTAATCACCAAACCACTCCATACATCAAATTTTCATACTCCAATAATCAATTTATCATTATTCATCATTTAAAATAGAATTTGCAAGAAAATCAAATATTAATTTCATCTTCATTAGTGGCAACAACATCAATACACAAGCATATCTTCAATTGTCATGTGTTAATCTTGATTTTTAGTACTAAATCCAATACCCAATAACATATAAAACGTATTAAATCTTGGATTAATTCCTAAATCACCAAAAGACACTCAAGAATGTTCAATATGGGTGGTAGAAACAAGAGTACATTAGAATACATCCTCAACATTGAAGAAATCATCAAATCATCAAGTTCAATCACTTGTAACTATCCTAAATCATTAACTTAAACAAGTTTTTGAACTTATCTTGTTGGAGATCTAAAAAATTCCCAAATCTTCTCCAAATCATGTGTAGCCAACTCCAAGATGATGTTTTCCCAACTCCCAATTGATTTTCCTTCACAATAAACATCGTTCATTACTTAGATCTATAATCTAAAAACTAAAATTCACTTGAATTGATTCATTTGTTTTACTTACTTCCACACCCAAATCACGTGTAGTATAGACCCCCCCTTAAGTTGGAATTTCACTTAATTCTTAACCTAAAACTCATGTAAGATAACTAGAATTAGTAGCGAAAAAAGATGGATTAAAAGCTAAGTTAAAGGTTTAGGTTTTAGGCCAGAAAATTTTAGGTATTCTTACCCTTGAGGTTCATGCAAATTCAAAAAGGCGGCTTATATTTTCTATCCAAAAATAATTTTAAATAGTAGGGTTTAGCAAGGTGTAAGGGTAAGGGTAAATGAGACCACAGTGGTTAGTAAGTTGTAGCCTATGGTGACATGTATCCTCATTTTTAACCCATTTTACTATTATTTATCCCTTAATTCCCTCCACTTATTCTATATGCAAAATGATGTTTCCTCATTACTAAAATTGCCTTAGAATTTAATATAATTAGTTACTTTTCCATAAGATAAGTTTTAGGGCATTTTGGTCACTTTACCCAATTAACCTTCAAATTAAAAAATTTCTTTTCCAATTGTCTCCAAATATTTTGTATCACCTAATTAAGGTCTAGGGGGCATACTTTAGGTCTCTAAGAAATGTTTGGTTAATTTTCAATAAAACCAATTTCAAAGGTAAAAGGGTCCTTTTAAAAAAGATTGGCTTTTTCAACTTGAAATTCCTTCTTAATTCAACCAAAAATTTTCTTTTTATTTTCTTGATCTTATTTAATATTTTTAGGGTTTTTCAATGACGATAAGAGAAGGAAACCTCTCGAGTTTGAGGTTGGTGACCATGTGTTCTTAAGGGTACCACCTACTAAAGGAGCTATTAGATTTGGAGTAAAAGGGAAGTTGAATATAAGATCTATTGGACCTTTTGAGATGTTAGAGTAGATAGGCATTGTGGCTGATAGATTGGCCTTACTACCATTCTTAGCCAAAGTTCATCATGCGTTCTATGTGTCACTCCTTCAAAAGTGCATACTAAGTCTCGACATAATGGTGGGATTAACCTAACCTAATATCCAGCTAAATCTAACCTTCATTAAGTATCCTATTCGAATTATTAACTAGAAAGAGAAGGTATTGTGAAACAAGGTAATTAGATATGTTCAAATTTAGTGGAATGGTCAATTCGAATAGGTGGCAACATGGGAGCTAGAAGAGACTATGAAGAGGAAATATCTAGAGCTTTTCAAGATCAAGCTAAATTCAAGAACGAATTTTATTTTAGGGGGGCGGAGTTGAAATAACTAAAATTTTACCAAATTAAAAATTCAAATAATAATTAAATATAATTAAAGGTAAAATTAAAATTTTAGAAATAAAATTACAAAGTTAACCTTATTTTAGTAATTTAAATATTGAGGGTGAGGTAGTAATTTAGAAATCAAGATACTTAATAATTTGAAATTACCCAATTACCCTTAGACTGTAAAGGTTAAGGAGGGGTAAATTAGTAAATGATATTATAATTTGAATTAAGGAGTGTTTAAGCCTATAATTTTTTAGAACTCTCATTCCCTCACCTCCCTCAAATATAACACACACTCTCTTACACCTCACTCTCTCTCAGCCTCCCTCATTTTCCTCCATTAAAACACAAAATCAAGCTTACTTAAGCTCATTCATGGAGTCTTATGGCTAATTAGTGGGTTTTTAATATCAATTTAGCCAAATCTAAGCTTAAAGAGATCAATTGGGTAAGTAATAGAACCTTTCAAGTTTAAATGGAGATTTCGAGATGCAATTGAAGCTAATTCCAAGTTAAATTTGATATTTAATCAAGGAAATTGAGCAAGGAAGTGAAAATCAAAAGGAGGCAAGGAAGATCACATGTGACCATAACTGCTCGTAGGTAAATTTGCAATTTCAAGTTCTAGAAATTAGATATGATATATAGAATCTTTCGATCTATAGGTCAGTGTATTGATTAAAACATTTAATCATATTTTTGCAAGCTAAAAGCTCAATTTGGAGATTGGAGTTCTTTAAGAGCAAGGAAATGATATTTAGAATTAAGATATGTTGTAGAACATTAAGTGACCTATAAGTTTTATTAAGATACTAATAGGTAATTTTGAGTTTATGAAGGTAAATTAAGAATAGGAAGGTTAATCTTTTTGTTTGGTGGTTGATAGAAGTTTTTAAGAGCAAATGAGCAAGGTAAGTACTCAATTACTGGTTTAATTTGAATTTTGGTATGTAACTGATGTTTAATTGAAGTGAATTTGGGTATGGAAGTATTAATGGTGGCATGGATGATTGGGTACATATTTGATTGATGAATTATTATGTCTTGGTGTGAATTAGATTGTTGATTGAGGTTGCATTAGAAGTAGATTGATATTTGTAGTTTTAAGTTGATGAATATGGGTATATATGTGTGTGTCTTGGAGTGGAATTAGTAAAAGGGTGTGTTTATGATTAATTTTGGTAAGTTGAAGATAAGAAATGTGTAATTGATGTTGCGACAAGAAGTGCAGTTGAAATGGAATGTGTATTTGGAAGAGAATTGATGGTTTGGATATAGTTCATGTAATAGCCCAATTGGGTAATTTTAAATGGGTATTTAGAATGTTAAAAGTAACATTTTGATGATTTGGAATTAGTAGTAATAGGTGAAATTTGATTTGGAAATGATAATAGGAAGTAAGGATTTGGAATGATGATGATTGGCAAAGTAATGGGCAAGAAATGGTTAAGCTTGACGTAAAATTCGTTTCTAAAACGTAATATAAAAAAATGGGTTGTTAATATGATGCAAAATGAAGATTAAGTGTTGATTTTGAAAAAGGAAGAGATATAGAAAATGTTGGCTTTGATTTGAAGTAATTTGTAGTTAAAATAAGTAAGATACAATATTTTGAAGTTTCAAATTCGTAATTGGATGTTGGATAGTAGATAAAGGATATTTAATCTATATAAGACCTAAAAATTCTTAAAGAAATTGATAGAGAGATGAATTAGGAATCAAATGGCTTTTGTTTGACATGATTTGGAGTTGAAATAAGTAAGTTATACTTGATTTAGTGAAACTTGTTCATGAAAATTGAAATCTAGAAAATTTCCTAATTAATACTAAGTTGAAGTTGATTTAATAAGGTTTGGATGATGTGTAATGTAAATGATAAATTAGAAAAAATTACAATGGAATGTTCACCTTTTGGTATATTTGATGCATAATGGTGACTGATTCATTAATGAAAAGTATTAAAGGAAGTTGAATCACTATTTTACTCACCAAGTTGCATTTGAATACCTTGACTGTGTTTTTGTGTTCTTCATGATATTCAAACTGTTCTTTGTGAAATTCAAGCTTGATCCATTTTCTTCAACCAAATTCATCAAAAATGCTTTTTTTCCAGATGAGTTTTGGGATAATTACTTTTCCATCTAAAGATTTATTCCACAATTTGATGTCTACAATAAATTTTATCAAATTCAAAACTATTTTTACCTAACATGCAACTAAAGTTTTGGACCAAAATGGTTGCAAGAATATGATTGATCTTTATGAGTATGTTGATAAATGTTAAAATGTGTTTATGGGCTTAAAATTTAATATTAGACTTAAAACTAAAATATACAAATTAACATGTGGACTTTTATATAAATAATCTAATTAAGAAATAATAAAAGAAACTAGGCTATTCTTGTTGGAGATGACCAAAACAGTTCAAGCCCAAATTATATAAACCAAACTAGTTCCCTTTCAATCAATTCACCGAACTTGTCGAAAATGAAAATTAAGAAAAATTAAAATTAAAATTAAAAAGGTATTAATAAATTAAAAATTAAAATAAAATAGATTACAAATGAACCCCTAAAAAATGAATTGAATCTAATTATCCCTATTCAATTTAATCTTATCTTAATCAATTCACAACTTCTAATCCGGTTAAATTAATAAGTTAATTCACTGATTGATTAAAAGAAATATAGGATTAATAATCAAACTAAAATTGTGAACTTATTTAGAACATATATATAAATTTATTAGCCTAAATGGGTATTACACTTAATTGCGTACTAAGTTGATACCATAAGCTTGATTGGCAATTAAATATAATTAAATCAATAATTATGTTAATTAAATTAATTAAACACTAATACAAATCAATAATTATGTTTTAAATGCATTTTGTCTTCTAATTAAGTTAGAGGATCAACTAATCGAAAATTATCTTATGGCTTTACCTTTCCAAACACATAATCGTTACGTGTCGTGTGCTAGAATTAGAAAAACTAAAATGAAATAATGCTTAAACTTAACCTAAGTGTCTATGGAGTTGATTGTGCTTAGTCACCTAATCCGAAGGGTGACACCCTTAGACTAGGCTTTGAGTTCAGAATTCTGGGGTGATGATACAATAGTCAAGTGCCTAGGCCATAAAGGTGGTGTAACGAATAATCGATAGGGTTAGTATTCACGCAAAATGACTATGCAAATGGAGGGATGTTAACTGAATGCTATATGTGTTATGGGATATAGATAGGGCGGTTGGACGGACCGTGACTGTAGTGGCAAGCATAATGTTTGGAGCAAATACTAAGATGAAATTACTACACATTGTTTAGTTGATGGGAGAGACGAGTAGTATCGTAGTATATTTGGCTATTATCATTTTAATGTTTTCTGTTTCTGAGGATTGAGAGGAGATTTAGACTCTTATTTCATTGTTCGACTTTTACAGACTGTGTTTACGGATTTTAATTTTGGTTGGTTCACATACTATATAATGGACTTAGACTTTAATTTAGGCCTTGTAGCCATGGAGGTTTATGGTGATGGTTTTAGTATCTTTTAATACTATGTTTCAATGTGAAATCATTGATTTCATAAATGGTTTTCAAAGTTAATAATCATTTTTTCATAAGTTAAAATATGATGAGAAAACTACATAATAAATAGTCAAAGCCTTATCATATGTCTACTGTCTACTTAAGTAAAATATGTGACAAACTATTACGCTTAAATTTTTAGAGGCGTGACAAAGAGCGTAGTCCATTTGTACTGTTACAACCGGCATCTAATAACCACTAGTTTACTTCGTTACAACTTTCTTGCTGAATAACTCAAACTAGTCATTGTTACCTCACATTATTAGTCGCTTCACCCTAAGGCCTCAGCGTCTATCTGTTGCGTTATCCCAGGAGATCGTCCCTTCTAGGAGGGTAAAGGAGACCCAGTCTGAGGTTTCCATCTATGGATCTTAGCACGGCCAAATACAAGAAACGCATTAGATAGTAGCTAAATAGTTATTGGTTAGTTTTTGGTTCCTAATCTTATAAGTACAAACAAAACAACAAATAGCAGCTACTTACCTCTCTTGCTTGCAAAACCTTTTCTATAATCTGTTTCTCCATGATTTTCCTAGAGCAATAAATTAAATAATAAATTCCTAAAAATTTATTTTACTATGAGTTTACCCTTATATATATGTATCCCCTATCTTTCCATTAGTCCTTTTAAATGTTATAATTATAATAGCATATTAACTTACTATCAAATTCTTCTACAGGTTATATTCTTGTATATTAATGTAGTTAATCTTAAAAAAGAGGCATAGACTAGAGCAAAGGGAACTGTGGGAGCGATCAGCCTAAGGATAGGGGGACGCAGTTGACCTTGGCTTAATGTGTCTAGGATGCCTCTTGTTTCACTCCTACACAATAGATTTATCCCATTAATTATAAAATTAGGATTCTTTTCTATTAATCAAATTGGACTTCTTATATTTTAATTAGGGGTGTTAGCATGTTAGTCTTTTATATTTAAGCTTCTTTGATTATCAAATTATATATTAGTGAATTAGGGTTTTTACTCCATATCTATTTACGAATCTTAATTCTTATTTTATACAAATCGTAATTCAAGTTATCCATAAGAATCTTTTTATAGATTTATAATATTAAGTTTTAATTTGTAAATTTAAGTTTATAATCAATTCTATAAATTTAGATTCTCAACAAGTTTTAAGTTTTAACTTGACTTTCAAGAATCAAAATCTAAAAGTCTTCAAATTAGAAAGAATTTCCTATTTTAATCTGGGAAGAGTTTAAGAGAAATTATTTACATGTTTTGAGTACTTCAGTCTTCTCTCTCCCTCCTTAGTACAGTAAAGGAAATTCGCCAAAGTAATTTGTGAGGAAAGGCCAAAGGGTGAAGAAGTAAAGGACAACGATTGTATGTGATACATTATTACTATTATTATTATTTTGTCTCATTGTAGTGACCCTTACTTTATTCTATACTTTTTACTTACTTTACATACTTTATATCGTTTAAAATGAAATTTTGTGGTATTTCAATTTACCTGCTTTTCAACATATCAAACAAGGACTTGTAAGGCAGACTAATATATATATATATATATATATATCCTAAAATGAAATTTAAAAAAAAAAAAAACAATTGCAATTCACAAACTTATGTATACAATTACACACAGATCACAATTTAACTCCATTAATAAAGCGGGAATCCCTAGGAATCATAAACATCTCTTTCTTTCTTTTTTCTTAAACAAAATTTTTGAAAGATTTTTTTGCATTTTTCAGGAATTTTTCAAATTTTTTCCTTTTTATTTCTATTTACCCAATTTTTCTTAAATTTGAAAGAAAAAGGAAATGACTAAACATTCTTTTAGTGGTTTTGGAAAAAAAAAGATAAAAAAAGAAAAGAAAAGAACATCCCTTGAGTGGAATTTTAGAAAAGTCCATATCGAGACGATTGCTTGACATTTATGTCACGTTTAGTACCTAATAATTGATTGGAATGAAATGGATTGGAATTGACAATGAAATGCTAAGTCCAATTCTTATATTTGGAAATGTTTATGGATGGAATGGAATTGAATAATATATAGTGATATTTATAAAAAAAAACTCTTAATTGATTAATGTAATAAATATGCATTAATGATGTTAGAAAGGTTATTTAGTAAATTCATTAATAAGGGTAGAATGAAATCATGAATACGCCTCTTCAAAGGTAGAATCGAATTCTCCCGTCAACTTTAAGGAATCTCAATTCCAGCTTCTAAAAATGCTTTCAGACATGGGAAAAAAAATGGAATCTTGAATCACAATTTCATTCTAGGTCCATTCCAACATATCAAATATGGTATTATTATAGTATTAAAATTTGAGAAATGCTACTCAAGTTGTTGATCTTTATGCCACATTTAGTATGCTAGAATGGATGTAGAATGGAATCATGATTACAATTCTATTCCTTTTCTCATGTTTGGAAACATTTTAAAAACTATAATTGCAATTTGTTGGGATTCAAACTTTAAAAGGAAATTCGATTTCACCTTTCAGGGTGGAATAGTGATTCCACTCTATCTTATTAATGATAATTATTTAAATAACCTTTTCAACCTCATTAATGTATATTAATTACATCTATAAATTAAGAGCATTTTTTATAAATACCCTATATACCATTCCATTACATGAACTTTTATAAACACAAGAATGGACTTGACATTGCTAATTTCATTCTATTCCATTTTAGATAATTCTTACGTATCAAATATGACATTAAACAAGATAGAGTTATTTATTTATATATATATATATATATATATATATATGTATGTATGTATGTATGTATGTATGTATGTATGTATGTATGTATATGTATGTATGTATCTATATATTGTGAAATGCGAGTTGTGTGAAAAACCTCATACCTAACTGTTGCCCCTTACTTTCAATGTGGTGGTAGTAGTAGTGATGTTGCATCCATAGTTCATGTAAAATTGGAAGCTATATCATCAGTACCAAAAACCATCATGACAATTCTGGAAAAACCCCTAGGAGAGGCGATCGACCTTGACTTGATGTGTCTAAGGTTCCTCATTTTTCACTCCTATACAAGAGATTTAATTAAGGTCCCTTTACTTATAAAATTAAGGTTCTCTTCTATTAATCTAATTGGAGTTCTTATATTGTAATTAGGGTGTTAACATGCTAGTCTCTTATATTTAAGGTTCTTTGATTATCAAATTATATATTAGACTTGATATCTATTTAGGATTCTTAATTCTTGTTTTATATAAACCCTAATTCAACTAATCAATAATAGGGTTTTTCATAAAACCAAACTAAATTGTAAAATGCGGTTATTTTATATTTCAATTCAATTCACGGTTCGGTTCAAAGATAATCCAAATAGCTCATTGTTCAACTCGGGGGGTTTAAACCAAACCAAACTACTTGTTGTTGAACAATAAACATCAAGAGACATTTTAATTTTAAACCTTATTGACAAATCTATCTAATCCTATATACCCTTTCCTTTTTATCAACTCTCATTTTACTTTCAATCTCTATAGTCCATTCCTTTTTCTTTACCTTTGTCTCTCCTTTCTCAAGCAAACTAGTGTGCCTTAATTGTCGAGCAACACTCATAAATATTGTCTTTTCTTTAATTTGTTTTGTAAATATTGTATCCGAAATAATTATTCTAAAAATAAGTTTCAAAGGCATGGATATGGTTTGCAACTTTTTTTTACAAAAATTTACAAAACTGAAACATAGACTGAGTTTATGCCTTCAATACAAATTATATTGAAGACAGGCGTGATCCGCACCCTCAAGCATATTGCTTGAAAGCACAAACATCGTTCATGCCTTTAGGTTGAAGGCACGAATGATATCTATGCCTTTAAGGTAACTCTTTTTTTTTTTTCTTCACTTCTGCACATAGAAACATAGCAATCTAACCCTTATAAAAATAGTAAATGGTAATGCCGTTTAGTCCTAACTATAGTACATTCAAATCAATTATATATATATATTATGGGCTCTATAAGTCCAAACAAGCAAAAAGTTATGACCCTTTAAAATTGAAAAAAAAATAAACCTAATGTGATTTGCTTTTCCAATTTTAAAGGGTCATAACTTTTTATTCATTTGGAATTAGGAAGCTCATAATATATCAAAAAAGACTTATTTGAGCGTATTATAGCTAGAAGCAAACATTATTACCATTTTCTATTTTTATAAGGGTCAAATTGCTATGTTTCCATGTGCTAAAGCGAAAAAAAAAAGAAAAGTTACACTAAAGGCATAAACATCGTTTGTGCCTTTTGGAAATTACCTAAAGGTGTGAATAATGTCTGTGCCTTCAATACAAATTACACTAAAAGCGCAAACTCATCTACGCCTTCAGTTTTGCAAATTTTCATAAAAAAGAAGTCACAAACCATATTCATGCCTTTGAAGCCTATTTTTGAAATAATTATTTTAGATACAATATTTGTGATTTTTTTTTAAATTACAATATTTATGAGTGTTGCTCCTTAATTATCACCTAAGATGTAATGTTATTATAATATAATGTTATATGGCTTTATAGTTTTGCATAATGTTTATCAATTTTAAAATCAATATTTGGTTGAAAACTCTAAAGACTATTAAAATTATCAACTGGATTACGATAAAAATCAATTTGAAACAAACCAAATTGAACTGCATTTTCAAGGGTTTAGTTCAAAATCTTAGACCGTTAAAAGGAGTTTCCTTTAATAAGGGTTTGATCAAAACTGTTTCAAATGTAATTTTGTTCATTTCAGCCCTTAAACCAAACTAAAATGAACCATGAACACCCCTAGATTTAATAAGAAACTTTTTTATAAGTTCATAGCACTAACCTTTAATTCATAATATTATGTTTATAACCAAATTCTGTTTGTCAAATACTTACAATTTTAATTTTGGAAATATTATATTCCCAACAATTTTTAAGTTTTAATTTGATTATCATCAATTAAAATTTTGATATAAACTTATAATCCCTAGAAAAAATCTAAAATTTTAATCTAAGAAGAGCTTAAGGGAAATTACATATTTGTTATGGGTACTCTCGATTTCTCTTTGCCCCCTTATTACTGTAATGGCACATTTGATATGCAGGAATGAACTTAGAATGAAATCATGATTCCAAGTATCATTCTCTTTCTTATGTTTGGAAGAACTTTTAGAAAGTGGAATTGTGATTCCACCTTTAAGGAGGTGAAATTGCAATCACAATTTCCGTTATTAAGAATAATTACTTGAGTAACCTTTGTAATTTATTAATACATATTTATTATATTCACTAATTAAGTAGAATTTTGCTAAGTATTATTATATATATATATGATTCCATTTCACTCCATTCCATAAACATTTTTAAATACAAAATTGGACTTAACATTCTATTGCTAATTCATTTTCAATTTATTACATTTTAGATCATTCATGTACCAAAAGTAATATAAGAGAATTTATAGATAAAGTAATTTGTAGGGAAATAGTGATTACTTATTTACTGAAAGGGCTAAAGGACACCATTTCTTTACATATTTGCTGTTTTTATAGAAAATGATTTATTTCTTAACATTTATCGTTGCTATTCATTCATTAACCTAACCTTTATTTTCTTAAATTACCGGTTTTACGTGACACTATTATTATTATTATTATTATAGTAACGCTTAGTTTATTTTATATTTTTTACTTACTTTATATACTCTATATCACTTAAAATGAAATTTTGAGGTATTTCAATTTACCTGCTTTCTACATATCAAACGAGATCTTATATTCCAGACAAGGCATTAATAAAAAAGTTATACCCTAAAATGGAATAAAAAAAATTTGCAATTCAAAAACTTATGTTTGCAATTATATAAATCATAGTTTAACTCTATTAGCAGGCGCATACTCGCTATGTGTGTGCAAAAGTTGAATATAGTAGTATAATTAAATTGAAAATATAAAACAATCGTGGAATCAAATTATACATATAACCAACAATTAATGAAAAAAATGTGCACAAATGGTCTATAAAATGTGTAAAGAAAAGAAATGTACAAATGTAATGATATATTATAAATACATTTGTTAAAACATACTAATATATATATTTCCAAGACAAAAAAAATATTCTAATTAAATTGTTTCATTAAACAAGTTTCCAAATTAATTGTGAAATTGTACAGAGAGCAATGTAAAACTTTTCAACATAAACCTATATTAATAAAGTAGTTCAGCTCAAAAATGAATCCAAACTAAATTTTTTTATCCCAAAAAGACCACATAAAAAAATATAAAATGTGAAACCCAAAATAGAAAATCAATGATAATACAAAAATGAAGAGTAATATTTAGGACCTATTTAGTTTGTCTTGTTTTTGTTTGTTTAGTGTTTGTTTCATGTCTATTCCACTTCAATCCACATAACCAATTCAATCAAGCTTATGTCTTTGAAACAATTACCATTGTCACACCTACAAATAAACCACCACTTAATTCGGGTTCCTTACCACTAAAATTGGTGGTTCAACATTGTTAGCTACTCCAACAACCATTGGAGTGTCTCAAGGAAGCCAAGACTCAATCCCACTTATCTCCATTGATCCAAATACAAAATTGATTGAAACTCAACCTAAAATTCGAGATTCCACTTATGATCTTGGTTTGGTTGATTTCTTTGTGTTTTGTATTATTCTTATTTTATTCTATTAGTTCTTCTTGATTGGGAAAAACAAAAAATTATAATAGTAAATGATTGGAGAGTTGGGTTTTCATAATTGAAATAGAAAATAAATTAGTGTTTTTAAAAAAGTTAGGATTTTTAGGGTTCTTTTTCAAAAGAATGGCACTCAACTTAACGACTTTTAGGAGTTTTCTCATAAATATTAAGAAAATAAAAAATGTAAACATGAAGAAATTTTAAAAATAAAACAAACTAAATTCACTAAATGTTTTATAAAAAGAAATTAACTATAGCGGTCTGATCTCGAATTACAACTCCATATCCATCCCTTGGAGCAGCCTAAAAAAAAGTCAATAAATGGGGCTAATCGTACCGGAGCTACTGCGAGTACATCTGATGAACCAAAGTTGACATGCATGTGTTTTGCCTTTTTTTATAATTTTTTTTTCTTTTAGAAATTGCAAAAAATTTCATGGAATGTCGAGTATGGATAAAACATACCTTCATCTTATAATCTTTGAAAGTATGTCTATGTAAGAAAAGTATTACTATTTATGGTTTTTAGTGAAAAGTTCACATTTTTAAGCTCAATATTAAATTCATTTGATCAAATTTTCAGTAAACTTTCTCAAGAATTTTTCTCATCATTTATCACTAATTGTATATTGCAAAACAATGAGTTTTAATGTTCTTCATTATACAATAAAAAGCTTACAATTTTTTTTTATCCTATTATGAATTGCATCAAGTATCTTGAATCATTTTCTACAAAACTTAAAGTTTCCTTTCCTATTAAGTATTACAAATGTTATAAATGCGTTCGTTCATAAAATCATTTTACATGTATAGAATTTATATAAATAATTTTAATATTAAGTTTAATATGGTAAATCTGGCTATTAGACTGACCATTTTATAAACATACAACGGCCTGATTTTTCAAACTAATTCAAACCATCTGAGATCAATAGGTAAAAATCGTCAATCTACCACTATGGACACTACCAATTCCATTAAGGAGTTAGTGGATTATGCATGAGCATGACAACTTGTATATCATATAAAAATTTATTCGTCAATGGTCGTAACTGGATGGAAGATGATACAAGAGAACTTAATTAGCTATACATAGAGACGTGCAGGATTTTGGAACTCGATAATTTATATAACAATGAGACGATTATAACTATATGAGAGTAATCAGGAAATGCCATCATAAACCTGCCATTATTTTGTCCATGGCCAACTACCGTATTGTTAGAGTGGCTAACGCTAAGCTCTTACCAAGTCACATCCCAATTCTCACGTAATCAGGCTATAAGATAGGTTTTATTTGTATATAGAGTTGGGTGCAATTTCGCATTGCATTGCTTTCTTTTTTTTCTTTTCTTCTCTTTTCTTTATTTTTTCTTTTTCATTTATAAAAAAAATGGGACCTATGCAAAGTTGTACTTTTCTATAAGTGCATAGTTTTTAAAACCAATATTAATCCATGATCATCTCACTACATGCGTGGCCCGGGGTTCTAATTCCATTATTTCGACACAAAGTTATTTATAGGATTCCACACAAAGTTTTAACATATAATCGTGTCTGATTCAATGTTCTATATATATTGTTTGTATCAATTTCAAAAATAGAGTACTATATTCTCACGATATAAATCTAGGTTTTTTTCACTTTCATTTCTATGCTAGTTTGATAAAATTAATATAAGTAAAGGCATACCAATTATTCTCTTTCTCTCTCTCTATATATATATAAAAGAAAATGATAATAGGGTATTTGAAGTCACTTAATTAAGATATTAAAAAATATATATAACTTTTTCCCAATTTCATTTACTTGCTTTTGATATATTAAATGTGTGACCAACATTTGAAAGATAAAAAAGAAAAAAAAAAGGTGCATTTTAATTTGTAATGCCTCAAAACCTAGAATGTTATAATCTATCACATGTCACTACTAAGTAGCGACATACTTAGGCTCTCTATTTCATTTGCAACTTCAACTTGTTTATCCACATTATACATTAATATAACTATAACTCCAATAATATAAATGAATTACTCATAGGTGCATTATTCTAATCACTATTAGTTAAGAAAAGATACATCAAATTTTAGTCCAAATACCATTGTAAACTTCCATTAACATATAATGAAATAACATGTCTAATAGCTTATAAACAATATCTAAACTCTTCACTCAAAGACTTTCAAATTCTATAAAAATCCATCATCTACTCTCACATTACTCATCTCCATAATAATGATGATAATCTACCACACATACACATGCTACATTAATCACAGTACAAACACACATAAATGCAATAAATATACATATCACAATCATTAGGTTATTTATGTTTGATTTAGCCAACATATAATAATCTACCCAAATTAATTCGGCATAAGACTTCGTTAGGGACAACATCGTATACCAATCATTGAGGTAACCTTTAGGGATCTGCTACTACAGGCCCTTGGGTCAAGCTAAGCACAACATGCACATTTCAGTCTAATATCATTTAAATTCATTAACAAACTACAATATCAAACACAACCAATAAATAGGGTAAACATGTACCTAAAATAGTGGTCTTACAGCTAGCTCTTACGTCATTGTCAAAGGTACACTTAACCTGTCAAGCATAAAAGACTAAGTTTAGTTCTATCCTATAACATAATCTAAGTTTCATAAATGGTTAATTATATCCTAATTGCATATTTCCCCTCCCCATTATTTTATTGTGCTTGAATCTTAGCTTAGAATTGTAGAAAAATGAAATAGAAGTAAAATATAGGTGTTCCAAAATAACACAACTATGTATATTGCCATGTAGAAGAACATAGGAGGGAACGACCGTGTAAATGGTCGTGTAACTTTCTATGCATAAATCTTTTCCAGCACGCCCAAGTACACAATGTGTACTTGACCGTGTACTTTAACACGAGCAAGTAAATGCTCATATATCGTGCCATGTATCCTTTATAACACATAATTCCATCTCCACTCAACACGATAAAGGTACACGTTCATGTACCCTATTTCGAGAATCTTCTTCTCCCTCTTCTCTAATTAGCTTCCTAATCCTATCTTCTATGTATCCAAACCTAATTAACTCAACTAAATTGTAAATTCCTCAACATTATGTGAAATAGGAACACTTACTTGCTTTGATTTGTGATTGGGATCCCAAGATTGCTTGATCCTACATCTATACTTGTTTCATCTCACCCTTTATTCCAAATTCTAATGACACATCACCTACAATATACTTAGGCCTAGGAACTTGAGATCAATAAACGATGTAGTGACAGTCAAGGTCCTTACTTGGTGAATATGTGTTGATTCTATAGGTTCTGTCAAACCTTTCGTGTGTTTGAAAGCATCTCTATATTTTCAACTATACAAATGGGAAAAGGGAAGACAATAGGTCAATTGGGGTTTTTAAAAACATTGACTGTAAAAAACTAAATTGCCCCCCATAATTTGAACTTATTACTTTTCTTGACCTTATACTTAAATTATTTAGACTATATATTTTACATAATATTAACAAGTTCCTTGCACATTGTTACTAACTAACCCTCATATATTTGTCGATCCATGTATTGAGATAATCTTGTCACCTAAAAAAAAATAAATTAATATTGATGTGTAATTCCATTTCCATTATTATAATTTATAATATACCTAGATTTGGCTTTTCAAAGATCATCCATGATATTGCATCACACTTTTTATCACTCTTTGTAAAAGGTGATTTGTTTTATCCATTGGTTAACTTTAATATGATATGTTTTCTGTATTGTGAATTTCATTTGTAGTGTTTGAGAAATCATGCAACAGGTGTATAAAAAATTTGTAAGAGACTTTTTTGCTATATATCATTCCCCTCCCCATTAAAAGGAATTTCCTACATTGTTGTAGCTAAGAGTGCAAATAAATCAAGTCAAAATGGTATAGTACTGGATTTGTGTTCGAGCTCAACTTGGAATTGCAAAGCTTAAGCTCAACTTAAACTTGATTGAGCATAGAATTCTAAACTTGAGCTAAAACTTGAATCAAAATTTCAAAACTCAAGCTCAAGTCAATCATACTTGTAAAAGCTTGATTTATCTAAAAATATTTTTTTCTTCTAATTATAATAATATTAATATATAAACTCAACTCGAGCTCAATTAGACTTGTGAGCTAATTAATTCAAATATTATGGAGCCCAAGCTTAACTTAACTAACTATTTAAGTAACTCAAACTAGAACTCAACTCAACTATTCTTACGTTGAGCTTACATATATCAAACTAAATTCGAATAATTTGCAAATAATTTAACTCATTTACATATCTTGTTTTAGCATCAAAAAGTTTAATGGTTCTACCAATTTAAATAATCTTTGTAGAGGGATAAGATTATTGTTAGGCTTGACTCCTTGGGCTAAATGATAGGGCCTAGGGAGCTTGATTCATACTTGGGATGACTCAAGAAAAATTGGTTTAGTGAACTCAGAATAGAGATCGTTAGATCATTCCATTCACATTCATCCTTTCTCAAGCAAGCTCATACACTTATGCACTAGGTTATTAAACTCGCAATTTTATCTAAAATCATTAAAGGGTATATAAAATCAAAACGGAGAATCAAAACATAAAAACATAAGTTTTTCCAAGTTATGTAAAATAGCTTTAAAAAATTGTACATCTATTTAATATAGTTATAAAAATATATATATGAAATATAAGATGAAATAAAGAAATTTAATGTAAATTTTAGCCACAATTTATAATAAAAGATATATATTTATAGTATAAATAAATTAACACAAGTTGATAAAGTAATGTATAGAACTAAAATAGAAATATTAATACCAACATGAAGTGCATTACAATGTAAATTATAATAATAAAATAGAATGTTTTAAAAAAACTCCCTTTTCATCATCAAAAGTCGAAATCATTACCAATTCACTCTTCACCATCACCATCATTTATATCATCTTCATCGTCACTTTCAACGCCGTTATTGGTATTACCATTAATAATATCCTTATATTTTAAATTTCAATTCTTTCTAAGAACTTATAATATTTATATCTAGTGAAAGCCAAGTTGTATTTTCCAATTTTTAGCTCATTTGATTTAAATAAGTAGAATTAATAAATTCAGTTAAAAACATAATATTATATTAATTTTATGTGTAAACTCATGATTTTATCACGAGTTTATATATAAACAATTTTACACATGAGTTAATTCAAAAAAGTTTTTTAAAATCATAAACTTATAGAATTGTATAGAAAAAATCGCGATTTTGACAACCATGCTTATGAGAATGCCTATTAGCCTTGACCCATTAGCAAGCTCGTTTAGGATAACCATGAAATGAGTAAGTTCCATTTCACCCATTAATCGCCAAAATGATCAAATGAATGACATTAAACTTAAGAGCCTATAAATACTCAATCACTCCTCTTTTGATTTTTTTTTTTTTTTTGAAGAAATTAAAGAAATGACATTCTAGTGTATTTTCTCTACTCTCAAAAATCAAGTAAGCAACTCAAGCAATTACGGATCTCAACCACATAAGCTGCAAGATTGATGTCCAAGGTTCTCCTAGGCTCTCTTGTCCGTCACTCATACATTCTAAATATTGAGATTGTCTATTCTTTCTTCTTACAACTCTCTCCTTAATCATCTCATCATATGTCATCTCTATATCATTCTCTAAAGTTACGTGTATTACGATACCTACATAATACCCATATGACTACTCTAGCCAAACCCTCATCTCTAATATGATAATTTATTGGCAAGACCGTTGACCTCGATTGGTTTAAATATGGGGGAATTGCTGCGAGGCATCAAATAATTTTCATGATTTATTTTGTGTCCGTAATCGTAACCCTAATAATTAAATATATGAAACACTTGGATATCTTTCTCTATCAATGACATCACTATGATGAGCTAATGCTAAACTCTTATCCCCAACGTAGTCACTATTTCCATTCCACACCAAAATTTTATACTTATCGACCAAACATTCAACTTTCTTTTTATCATTACTAGATATATGTAAAGGAAATATGTATGTATGTATGTATATATATAATCTTTGGCGATTGTCTGTTATTAGTTTTCGATAGACGTATTTTTTTACTTTGGATAGTAGTTGACGCGTTTCAATATAAGCCATGTTTACAAAACGTGGAAAAGTTTCAAAACTCAGTCGGAAAAATCATGAGTTCATATAACAATTTCTCCCGAAAGGTTCTAGGATGTGTTTAAATAAATAGAGAAAAAAGAAGAAGAGACGTTTCCAAAAGAAATAAGAGTAAAACACGAGAGATAAGAGAGAGAACAAGAAAGTGACATAAAGAAGGGAGGGAGGGAGAGAGTGTAAAGATTAGGGTTTGAGAGGAATAGAAGATGAGGGAAATTGATTGTGATTCTTATTGATGTGAAAGGTAAATATATAGATATTTATAACAAAGATTACAAGCTAAATAAGGTAATTAACAAGAAAAGGAAAATAAAGATATAACTAAATATACACCTAAGATACTTGGTATGTATTAAGGAAAGCAAAGATATGACAGAATTTTACATTCCTTTACACACCCCTCAAGCTAAAGCCAGAGTAGGATAAAGGCGAAGCTTGTCTTGAAAACGGTGAAATAGCCAAGTGCCTAGTGGTTTGGTAAGACCATCAGCTAGTTGATCGGCACTAGAGATGAATTTGACCGTGAGACGACCCAACTTGACTTGTTCACGTACAAAATGATAATTCAACTCCACATGTTTCATTTGCCCATGAAAAATAGGATTCGTTGTCAAATAGACAACACCAATGTTATCACACCAAAGTTGCGTAAGAAGAGTGCTAGGAAAACCAATTTCATGAAGCAATGAACCTAACCAAATAATTTATACCGTGACATTACCAATAGCCTTGTATTCGAATTTAGTGGATGAACGGGCAACTGTTGGTTGCTTCTTTGAGGACCATGAAATAAGATTATCGCCCATGCAAACCAGATACCCACCAGTAGATCGACGATCATCTGGATAGCCTACCTAATCACTATTAAAGAAGGCTTGAAGCTGAATACTAGACCGTTTGGTGAATGTGAGACCAAGAGAAGCAGATCCGCGAAGATAGCAAAGGAGATGCTTGACTGCTTGCCAGTGAATATCAGTTAGACTGTGCATAAATTGAGCTAACTTATCAAAAGAAAAGGCAATGTTAGGCCTGGTGAGAGTCAAGTACTGAAGGGAACTAAGAACTTGACAATATTGCTCAGGTTGCAGATGAGGAGAACCCATTGCTTTACTTAAGGTGGGGGTCGTGGGCATTAGTGTAGTACACGATTTGGAAGTAAGCATATTGGTCTCACAAAGAAGGTCCTCCAAATATTTTTGCTGACTGAGGACTAATCTTGTGGGCTGACAAAGGACTTGAATGCCTAAGAAATAATGCAAAGGACCCATATCCTTGATAGGAAACACTTGTTTAATAGACTAAAGAAACCAATCAAGCTTGGTAACATTAGAACAAGTTAATAAAATATCATCTACATACACTAAGACATAAAATTTCAATGTCCTAATTGTAAGATAGAATAGAGAGGCATTGACATTGGAAGGTGTAAAGCTAAGTTGAAGCAAGTAGTCAGTAAGCCGTTTGAACCAGGCCCTAAGTGCCTACTTAAGGCCATATAATTATTTCTGAAGCCGACAAACATGATTAGGAAATTGTGCATGTTGGAAGCCGGTCGGTTGCTCCATGTATATTTCATCCTCCAAGTGACCATGAAGGAAAGCATTAGAGATATCAATTTGCCTAACAGGCCAACCATGAACAGTAGCTAATGATAAAATAGTGTGAACAGTAGTAAATTTAATGACTGGAGAAAACATTTCTTAATAGTCCACACCTTTTTGTTGAGCATAACCTTTGGCTACTAATCGAGCCTTATAATTGTGAATTCTGCCATCAGGATGCTATTTGATTCGAAATACCCACTTGTTGCCAATAATGTTTTTGTTTGGAGGTCAGGGAACTAGTCTCTATGTTTGGTTCTCAAGTAGTGCATTGAGTTCATCCTGCATAGCCCTACACCATTCTAGAACTATTTTTGCCCGTGTTATGATTTTTGGTTCTTGGGTAAGTTAATTTAATTTGGTGTAGGCTAGGTGAGCTTGCCATTTGTTTTTTATACTGGGCCTAAGTTCCATTACATGGCTACGAATTGGAATAGGTTTTGGATTGGCTAAGGGTTGGGGTTTTGGTTTGGTGAGATTGTATTTGGTAAGATCAACTAAAACATTTAATCCAGGAGAAGATGTGGATAATTGAGGAGATGAAGAGGATAAGGATTGAGGTGTTTTGGGTGAGGTTGAAGGATTAGAACTCATACATGATGAGGGGAATGATGTAGGACCCGAATTGGAGTGCACAACAGTGGTAATGTTGAGCTAAGGAGCTTATGTAAACGCGGTACTTAATGGAGTAGTAACTAAATCAGCATGTGGAAAAATTTGTTCATTGAATTTTACATGATGGGCATAATAGATTCGACCTGTTTTCTTGTCAGAGCATCTATAAGTAGCATGATTTAGACTGAGTCCAAGATTAACACGCATAATTGTTCTAAAGGAAAATTTATTAGACTGATATGGTCTAAGCCATGGAAAAATTGCACAACCAAACGATTTAATTTGTAAATTGTTAGGATTTTTCTTGTACAAAATTTGAAAAGGAGATTGTTTGGATTGGACATGACTCGGCAATATATTAATCAAGAAGGCACTTTGTTCTAATGCAAAATTCCAAAACTTTAAAGGTACAGATGTGTGAGCTAGTAACGTTAATGTAGTATCAATTAAATGAAGAATTTTCCACTCAGCCATTCGATTTTGCTCATGTGTATATGGGCAAGCAACTCGTTTAAAATATGCATTTAATTTCTGGTATTCACCTCCTTAATTAGAATGGAAGGATTGAATTTTTTCTTGAAATTGTCTTTCAATTAATTTTTCAAATTGCAAGAAAATGTCATAAACCTCACTTTTATTTTTCAAAAAATACACCTAAGTGTATCGGGAAAAATCGTCAACAAACAAAACCATATACTTGTGACCGTTGAATGATAGGATGGGGGATGGCCCCTAAACATCTTAATGAACAATATCAAATGGAAAACGACTCTTGTGTTCAATAGCAACTAATGGAATTCTAGACATTTTTCCTAATAGACAACTAGAACAAAGACTCAATTTAGTAGAATTACTGAAAATGCTTTTATTTTGAACCAAAGTTTGAAGCATCTTAATATTAGGATGGCCGAGCCTAGTATGCCACTCATCAAGCGACTCCACCTCAACTGCCAAGGCTTGCTATACTGGTTGCAATTTATACACTCTGTCCTCACTAGGTCCTTGCATTAACACCCTCTTGGTCACTTGGTCCTTAATAACAAAATGAGTGGGCTAAAATTCAAAGAAGCAAGTGTTATCAACAGTAAATTTTTGCACTGACAATAGGTTTTTAATAATTTTTGGAACGCAGAGAACTTGATTTAAATGTAAGGTATCGGTTTTAGAATGGAGCTGAACATTACTAGTATGAGTAATCTATAAGCCCTGATGGTTACCAACATAAAGACTGTCATTCCCATTGTAACCTTGAGCAGTCGTTAGAGCCTAAACATCAAGAGTGACATGGTAGTTGGTAGCCGTGTCGGGATACCAAGCTCGTTGAAATTGAGGTGACATTGAAGAAGCTTGATAACCATAAGGAGAGTGAACATAATTGGCTTGCAAAAAATTGTGGCGAGGTCTAGAATTGTGTAGCTGATAGCCACTAAAAGATGGTGCATTCCGAGGCACATATCTACTACGACATGTGGCAACTATGTGATTCCCTTTTCCGCATATTTGACAGGGACCCCGAGGTTGCTGCTGGTTGCTCTTCCGTGACCCATTGTTGCCTCCATTGCATGGTTTACGTGAAGAATGGGAAGGAGTAGAGGTAGTGGATTGAGTGAAATTTTTTAGAACCATATTAGCCTGTGCAGCCTATGGATTATGAAGACCTTGCACCAAATTTTCATGGGCGACTAATTGCCAATGCAACTAATGAAACGAGACAGGGTCAAGATGGAGATTCAAAGTAGTGATAATTGTGTGATATTCAACACCAATATTATGATATATTATTGCATTAAACTCAGCAGGTATAAGTGGCTTACTTGTGGCTTTCAGTTCATCCGCCTTTGTTTTCGCCTTTTGAAGATATTCAAAGACAGACATATCATTACGCTTGAGTTCTTGTAATTTAATATGTAATTGAAGCTGCTGGTTTTGTGACATGGAACCAAAGGTGTGTGTAAGAGCTATCTAAACCTCTTTTGCCATTGTGAGCGTGATAATATAGGGAAAGATTTCTTCTGTCAGAGATGAGAAAATCCAGGAAAGAAGCATCTAGCCTTTTTTGAACCACTCCTCATATGCTAGGTTCGGTATTTCATCATTGGTAGCATTGAGAATGGTGGGAGAGGAAGAAGGATTAGTGAGAAGATAATTAAGATTCTGATAATTGAGAATAAGCAAAAATTGAGTCTTCCATGCTAAGTAATTTTTGGTATTCAGTTTGATAGAGAACGAATGAGAATGAGCAGAAGTAACGGTGGAGTGAGGAGGTCGATTAGTTGGCGAGACAGCAATAGGATTGGTGGAAGAGGTTGTTTCGGATGAAGAAGAGGTCATTATTGTGGCTCTGATACCATGTAAAGATTAGGGTTTAAGAGGAATAGAAGATAGGGGAAATTGGTTGTGATTCTCATTGATGTGAAAGGTAAATATACAAATATTTATAACAAAGATTACAAGCTAAATAAGGTAATTAACAAGAAAAGGAAAACAAAGATATAACTAAATATACACCTAAGATACCTGGTATGTATTAAGGAAAGCAAGGATATGACTAAATATACACTTAAGATATTTGGTATGTTTTAAGGAAAGCAAAAATATGACAGAATTTTACATAGAGAGAGAGAGAGAGAGAAAGTAACATAAAAGGAAAAGAATAGATAGAGGGGGATACCACCGGTAACTATATTAAATCAACATCCAATCAACAATTAAATTAAAATTACTCGTATACCTTGGTTGATGATTTCTCCAAATCACTAGCTATAGACCCAAAAACTCCTATATCACTAGATCAAATGCTGACGCAGCGTGGAAAGAGAAAACGAAACAAATCCAAATATGGATTGGTTTCACACAACAAAGAAACACTCTTTGATGCAAATCTGGTTGCGCACAACCTAGAAACGGAGAAATTCTCTCACGAAATGTATTTGATAATGATAACAAAACGTAACCCTAGCATATCTGACAAAAGAGTATTTATACTTCCCCGTAAAATATCTAAAAGGGGAAAATCTAAGCATACACGTGGAAATAAATAATAAAATACACGTCTATAATTTATCGCATACACGGCCGTGCCTCCAGGCCATGTATGTTTCTGGACATGTGACGAGCATAGTACACGGTCGCATACACGGCCGTATCTCTAAGCCGTGTATGATTATGGGAATGTCCCTGACCGAATACATGGCCATGGCCATGTCATGTATGGAAGTCGTGCATGCTTCTGTAGGATACCCTGATCGAATACACGGTCGTGATGCACGGCCTTGTATGGAAACCGTGTATGTCTCTGTGGAATATTCTGGCCGAATACACGGCCATGCTTCAGCCCGTGTGTAGAGGCCGTGTATGCTTCTGTGAGTTCCTTCCCATCACTACACGACCGTGTGTCAGCCCGTGTCTCTTGTATCTCCATCATTCTCTCCCATCGATGGAGAACTCAACCCCGAGTTCTCGTCAGGATATAAAGGCGTGTCATCGGAGTGAAAAGGTGATAAGTCCGCAACATTAAAAGTACAAGAGATATTCATACCTTCCGGAAGTTGTATGACATATGCGTTGTCGTTTATCTTATGCACAACTTCATAAGGTTCGTACTTCTTGGGTTGGAGTTTCCCATATTTACCTACAGGAAAACGTTCTCTTCGGAGGTAAACCATTACCTGATCGCCTACGGCAAAGAGTTTCTTCCGTCTATGCTTATCTGCAGCCCCTTTGTATCCGGTATTGGATTCCTCTATCTTTCGTTTAACTTCCTCGGCAGTGGTTTGGTGTTGTTCCGCCATATGTTTAGCAGCCACATCACCCACCATGTCCTTGGGTAATTTGATCAAGTCCAGCGCATGTTGTGATGTTTTGGTGTATACCACCGAGAACGGTGATCTCCCAATAGTCCGGTGGACGGAACTATTGTAAGCGAATTCAGCCTGAGCCAATGCTTGATCCCACTGTCCCGGCTTCTCACAGCAAATACTTCGGATGAGGTTTCCGAGGGTCCTGTTAGTCACCTCGGTTTGACCATCGATTTGAGGATGAGCGGTACTACTGTAATTTAAGGACGAATCAAACATATACCAAAGAGTCTTCCAAAAGTGACTAAGGAATTTGCTATCCCTGTCGGAAGTAATGGACTTTATGACTCCATGCAACCGCACCACTTCCTTGAAGAACAGCCGTGCAATAGCCCGTGCATCGGCGGTTTTCCTGCAGGGAATAAAATGAGTCATCTTGGAAAACCTGTCAACTACAACAAACATAGAGTCAGCACCTCATTGGGTATGAGGCAAACCAAGTATAAAGTCCATCGACAAGTCCTCCCAAATGTTTGATGGCATGGGAAGAGGAGTATATAGGCCAGTGTTTTGGGATTGCCCCTTAGACACCTGGCAAATGTAGCACCTTTCCACAATCCGATACACATCCCTCCTTAATCAAGGCCAAAAGTATCTTTCAGTAACTGCGGCTAGGGTCTTATCTCTACCCATATGTCCCGCCAGTCCTCCACCATGCAGATCTCGGATAAGCTTTTCCCATAAGGAAGATTCAGGAATGCACAGCTGATTCCCTTTCATCAAGTACCCCTCATGGATATGATAGTCGTCACACGGTTCTCTGTTAGCACACTTAACCCAAGTGTCCTTAAAGTCGCTATCATTTTCATATAGTTCCTTTAACCTCTCAAAACCGACAATGTCCGCACTTAAAGTAAGTAGGACATTCGCTCTTCTACTCAGGACGTCCGCGACCTTGTTTTGCACACCCGACTTGTGCATTAGCCTGAAAGGAAACCTCTGCAAGAACTCAATCCATCTAGCGTGCATGTCCTTACTAATTCGGGTTTGACCACTCAAGTGTTTAAGAGCCCCACAATCCGAGTACAAAATGAACTCTTTCCCAATCAAATAGTGCTCCCATACTTTAAGGGCCCTCACCACAACGTAGAACTCCTTGTCATATGTAGACCAAGTCCTCCTTGCTTCGCACAATTTTTCACTATAAAAGGCTATTGGTCATCTTTCCTGTGATAGTACTACACCGATTCCAACCCCACTGGCGTCGCAATCCACCTTAAATAACTTCTCAAAGTCTAGTAGCGCTAGTATAGGAGTGCTACATAATCTTTGCTTCAAGTTCATGAAGCTCGATTCAGATTCTTCGCCCCATTGGAACTTTCCCTTCTTCAAGCATTCAGTCAAGGGGGCAGCGATGGTACTAAAGTGCCTAATGAATCTTCTGTAGAAACTAGCTAGGCCAAGAAAGCTTCTCAACTCCGTAACAGTTCTCGGAACAGGCCGTTCTCTAATCGCCTTCACCTTTTCGTCATCCACCATTACCCCTTCACTACTAACCACAAACCTAAGGAACAACAGTTGCCTTGACATAAACGTGCACTTTTTAAGATTAGCGAACAATTTGTTCACCTTTAGTACAGACAACACACACCTTAGATGTTCTAAATGTTCTTCTTCAGATTTACTGAATATTAGAATATCATCAAAGTACACAACAAGGAAACGACCATTGAAAGGTTTTAATACCTAGTTCATTACCCTCATGAAGGTGCTCGGCGCGTTACTCAACCCAAATGGCATCACTAGCCACTCATACAGCCCCTCCTTGGTCTTAAACGTTGTCTTCCATTCGTCTCCGGGATGGATCCGAATTTGGTGGTACCCACTCCGTAAATCTATCTTGGAGAAGATAGTAGCGCCACCCAACCGATCCAACATATCCTCGATGCGTGGGATAGGGAATTTATACCCTATGGTAATCTTATTGATAGCTCGGCTATCAACACACATCCTCCAGCTCCCATCTTTCTTGGGGGTTAACAAGGCTGGAATCGCACATGGACTTAAGCTGCCCCGGATAAACCCTTTGTCCAAAAGCTCTTGGACGTTCTCTTGTAGAATCCCGGCTTCCTTGGGACTCATCCTGTAATGCGGGAGGTTTGGGAGACTAGCTCCGGGCACTAGGTCTATCTGGTGTTGAATGTCTCTCAGAGGGGGTAGCCCCTCAGGTAGGTCGTTTGGAACCACCTCTTTAAACTCCTCAAGTAGATCCTTCACTGCCCCTGACACTTCTCCATCAACCTCCTCCTCTCCTTCTGTCACACCTTTTATGATGAGGGCGTGTACCACCCGCGACTCCCTCAAGTCTTCCATCACTTCCTTCTCAGATTGAGTGACGGTTAGGAACGAACGACTCTTAACTTTTTTTCCATTAGCGCGTCCTTCCCTCTTCAACGGTAACAAGGTGTATTTCATACCCTCCTTCTCCGATCTATAGACATTCTCTTTGCCCGCATGTTGCGCGTCCACATCAAATTGCCATGGTCTCCCGAACAAGATGTGGCAAGCATCCATGTCTACAATGTCGCAGAATGCTTCATCGCGGTACTTCCCTATTGAGAAAGGTACCCTGCATCTCTCCTTGACTTCAATCTTTTCGACTGCCTTAATCCAACTAATGGTGTACGAATTCGGGTGCTTCTCGATGGGCAACTGCAGTTGTTTCACAACCTCCCTTCCTATCATGTTTTCGCAACTGCCGTTGTCTACTATTAGCTTAAACAACCTCCCCATGATAGTACACCGTGTGCAAAACAACTGGTGCCTCTGCATGATCTCTTCTTGCTTTGGGGTGAGCATCATGCGCCGAATTACATAAGTTGGTTCTGCTGCTTCTTCTTCTTCCTCATAATATTCTCCCTCTCTATCAGGCTCACAGCAAATCTCCTCATCATCTTCCCTATCAAGGATGTTTACGCTCTTCCTCACTAGACATTCGCTTGACCGATGACCCGGTTGATTGCATCGGAAACATTTGCCCAATATAGGTTTGGCATAGGGGTTGTGCTGTTTCTAAACTCCCATCTGCTCCATCGGCTTCTTCTCCTCACTTTTCTCTTCCCTCCTGGACATGTCCTCAGTCGGTTTATATGGTGTAGTTCTACTTTTCTCAAATGCCGACCTACTACCACTACCCACAGCTTCTCCTACATATCCCTTCCGTCCCCCTCCATATCTACTCCCTTGTTCCTGTAACATAAGTTCGGCTCGGAGAGCCAAATTCTTTGCCTCTACAAGAGTTCTCACCATCGTAACCCCAATCTTGTCTTTAATTTGGAGTTTCAGTCCTTCCACATACCTTGCAACTTGCTGGCCTTTACTCTCCCTCAAATCATTCCGCTCCGCCAACCTCATGAACTCCGCCGTATACTCATGCACGGAACGTTGTCCCTGGCGGCACCGCTGATATTATTGGAACAATATCTGCTCGTAGTCCGGCGGGAGGAAACCATGATCTCACCAGGTGTTTTCCTTCCCTCTGCCTCCTACTTTGTAGCCTCTCCCACCATGCCAAGGCACCACTCTTCAACCTGCATGCCACCAGCCTTACACGACGGTCCTCGGGGATTTCCATATAGTCGAAGAACCGGTCTACTTCCGCAATCCAATCGAGGAAGCCTTCGATGTTGAGGCTGCCTTCAAACCATGGAATGTCGACCTTCAAACGGTAGTCTCCGCCATCCCCTTGATCATAGCCTCCACGGTTCCTCCTGTAATCACCTTCCCTAGGGTGGTTTCCATGATGAGCCATCCGATGACCACCACCTCTTCCACCATGCCCTCGCTGCAGCCTACTCCCGTACATATCATCACTCTCTTCGCTGGACTCCTCACTCTCCACACGTCCCCACTTGTTCTCAACAACAAGTCGGATTATGCGTCCCCCGAATTCCTCCACCGCACGTGGTGGATTCCTGCCAACACCTCCAGCCCTATTGGGGTCTACCACTAAAGCATCGAAATGCTCGATCAGTTCATCAAGGCACCGTTCTATACGCCCGACCTTCTGATGCATTGCGTCGAACTCTACCCTTAGAACCCATTGATGGTTCCCTTGAAACCTCGCATCTTGAACACCGTCAAGAACACGACCGCTATCATCGCCTTGATGAGTTGACATCTCCACAGGAAATAGCCTTACTCTGATACCAACTGACGTAGCGCAGAAAGCGAAAACGAAACAAATCCGAATATGGATTAGTTTCACACAACAAAGAAACACTCTATGATGCAAATCTGGTTGCGCACAACCCAGAAACAGAGAAATTCTCTCACGAAATGTATTTGATAATGATAACAAAACGTAACCCTAGCATATCTGACAAAAGAGTATTTATACTTCCCCGTAAAATATCTAAAAGGGGAAAATCTAAGCGTAAACGTGGAAATAAATAATAAAATACACGTCTATAACCTGTCGCATACACGGCCGTGCCTCTAGGCCGTGTATGTTTCTGGACATGTGACGAGCATAGTACACGGTCGCATACACGGCCGTGTCTCTAAGCCATGTATGATTCTGTGAATGTCCCTGACCGAATACACGGTTATGTCCTGGCCGTGTATGGAAGCCATGCATGCTTCTATGGGATACCCTGATCGAATACACGGCCGTGATGCACGGCCGTGTATGGAAACCGTATATGTCTCTGTGGAATATTCTAGCCGAATACACGGCCATGCTTCAGCCCGTGTGTAGAGGCCATGTATGCTTCTGTGAGTTCCTTCCCATCACTACACGGTCGTGTGATAAGCCGTATGTTAGGCCATGTCTCTTGTATCTCCATCAAATGCCAAAACCCAAAAAGTACCTTAAAATCAAATATTAAACCTCCAATAACTATATTAAACTTATAGATCATAAGAAGCTCTATCACATATCTTTAATCTGACTTGAATTCTTAGAGTCAACTTACCTTACACTAAATAGGACCACACCATTTCCTATGCTCAAACCTTGCAATTTTAACACCCAAACGCCTACATAAATATACTAAGCTATAAATCAAAGAATCCTAGTCAGCATATCTAAATTCTAAAATCTAAAACACAATTTGAATAAGTGCCCTTACCACACAATGAGAAGATGTCACAAATACCTTCAAATTCGTCAATCCAACACTTGATCTTCACCAATTGACTTCAATTCATTGGTCAAACATAAATTAGATTTACTATCTACTTAAATCCATATAAACGTGAAGGTTCAAAGATAGATTAAATAAATCACTTACCCAATTGACCTTGAATTGTTGATTTCCAAGCTCATTAAGCTAGATTAAGACTCCTAATTTTTTAGTTTAGCTAAGATAACTTGAAAAACCTATTTAGGAGACCATGAGAGCTAAAAACAAAGTCATGAGAGAGAGAGTGGGATGAGAGAGGGAAGAGAGGATGGAGGGAAGAATAAGAGAATTCTAGAATCTTAAACTCTTAATCACTTGTATAAATTTGAATTCCCACCAATTTACTCTTTTACCTCTTACTTACTTAATAACTTGGGGTTAATTGTGGCATTCACCTTAATGAATTTCTTACGTAGACAATCATAGCTTACCCTTAATCTTAATAAAACATATTAGTTTAAATTGAAATTTTTTTCAAAAAAGAAAATTTTATTGTAATCCCTAAATTACATTTATTTAAACCCCTTAATATATGAATTTAATGACTTTGGGATTTTTCAAAGTTAGTGCATTCACACGTTACACAAAACATGGCTTGTGGCTTAAATATTATAGAGGTAAAAATTTACACGTTTCATAAGGTACCTTTAAAACTATAAACTCTACATAAGATAATTCCAAGATGGTTCCCATAGGTTGTTAGGATGTGCATATGTTATGGGAGTTTCACTCAAGGGTGCTCCTATGTAGTACTTAAAAACTCCAAAGCTTGTCAAGAGTATTAAGTTAGCTTAAACACTCAACACATAAATAAGTTTAGAGAGAAAAAGTATATAGGGAAGCCATAGAGAGAATATAAATTCACTAAAGAATGGATGGATTACAATTGAGGGGTAACCCTTATATACATGAGACTTACTCAAATGTAAGACTAAGATTTATTCAATCTAACAACTACAAATGAATCTTACTTAACATAATAATAAATGCACTTACCTACTCTTACTTAGTAAGAAACTTTGAATCTAGACAATTACGCAAACATGGCTTCTAAGCGAACTTTGGTCTTAGACCGTAACTAACTAGTTTATTTCTAATGCCCCTCACCCCCCCAGGCCATAATTTAGGACTCTAATTATTTTTCTATGGCATTCTCCTACATCTAATGCCATCAACGTGACTTTCATTTTAGGCCTCTATCAACTCTTTACTTAACCCAATTTTCTAACCAATATCTTCTTTCTTCTAGTGATAACATTCCCTAATAGTCCTTCAACTCTTGTCAGTAAAATGGGCTGCCTTAATTTTTTCTAGTCTATCCATCTCAATTGGGAATCTAACCTACTTCGATAAATCTTCTGGTCTTGATCTCTATAAGTTCCTATCATCAGCTTCTTTCAAAGTCTCCCTAAATAGACAAACCTCTCCCTCCCTTAGGTGACATTGACTCTCTTGCTTTATTCTCCCATGTTATTTCTGTTGCAATGATGAACTTTATGGCTTGACTTGTCTTCCTAGTCATTGGAATTATATATTATGACTTATTGGTAAATAAGCAAATACAATAAGACTAAGGAACAATGATAGTATCAATCTTATCCAAGAAGTCTATATCTCAATAGGCACATCACAACACATCATAGTCATTTTATTGAGGTTTAATGTCATATTTGGTACTTAAACTTTATTCATATTTGTAATTAACTACCTTAAGTTTAAAAGTATCAATTTACTACTTATAAAATTTTCAAAATTATTTATAGTTTAATTATATATATATATATATATATATATATATAAGTAAAGTTCAGATAACTAATTGTAAGAAGGGGGAAATTTTGGGTAATTAATTACAAAAATAAGTAAAGTTTAGGTAACAAATTGATACATTGAAATTTCAAATAGTTAATTGCAAAAATAAGCAAAGTTGAAATACCAAATATGATATTTACCATTAATTGCCCATTGATACTCCCAAGAACTAAGTATCACTATGGTTTCAAGAGTTAATAACAGACAAAGAGAAACAAGAAGGTTTTAGCTAGAAGCACTGAGCTACTTGTAAGATATTACACATTCATAAGCACACATAACCTAGTATCACTATTTGATATGATGCACTAGCAACAAACTGAGGTACTCACCACAATCTTTACTAAAATGATTGATCAAAGTAAAACTTGAGAGCAAGAACTCACAAGAGGCTATAATTTTTTTTTATTTTTTTTTTTTGCATTAAATGCATGATCATTATGTAGCTTACATGAAATAGGATTATTTATAATAAGTCTTTAAGATTACAAACCAAAGAGGAAAATCCTATTAAGTATATATAAATACACCCTATCTAGTACAATACAAAAGGGGTAAAATTGTAAATTGAATATATATATATATATATATATATTTACGAACACATGCACCTATAGGTGTTAGAGATACATGTCTATCAAGCTAGTGGCATCTTCATCATAAAATATAAGATAAAACTGTGCTAGACAGGTAAGGCCTTCATTTTAGCTGATAAGAGATACATATGAGGTGAACAGGTAGATGATGATTGTGCCAGTTTCATGGTTGGTCAATAGATGACAAGGTAGGTCAATCCGAATTGTCCAAGTCAATGGTTTGACGATGACATCTTTTGTGCTACTGAAGTCTCTATGCTTCAAGTGGGATGAGCAAAGAGAGTGAGAGATGGGAACGAGCTAAAAAATGGGAGACTCACAGTCCTAGATGAGCAAAAGTTCATATTCATGAAGGTGTCCAATCAAAATGCTTCATGCTACATTTTGCAGCCCTTGAGCATAGGGTCACATGATGGGCCAAGTATAGTGATTCCCATCATCCACTTTCCTATAAAGGTACAACCAATGCCCCAATGGTATAGTACTCACCTGAAATTTCCAAAATCCAATTCCTTAATCCATAATAATCTAGGTGTCTTATTATTAATAATCACATAATTAGAAATCTGAAAAATTCTTTATCCCATCTTTTATTCCAAGTTCTTACTACCTCAAATCCATAAATTTCCTAACTTCTTGTTTCCGAATTATCTCAATAAAGATTTATTTAAAAAATTATGAATTATAGTGGTTTCTTAAAAAAAAATTAATTTTAATTTTGAAGGGTGATCGATCGGGTCAATAACGGAGATCAATCGATCATTTTTGTTTAATTACATTTTCCCTACCATTTGTTTATATATTTATGCTATAAGTTTGATTCAGGGTTTCTAACATTTTATGATCCAATGTTAACATAAATCTTAATTTTATTCACCAATTTTTATCCTATTCATTGTCATATAGGATTTCATCCTATGAATCCATTCTTTCTAGTTTATCTTGGGTTTTATTATGATTATTAACTTATCATCATCACAAATTAAGATCATGAACCCTAAATTCAGTAACCTACAATTCCATACCGTTATTAGATTAATTGCTATTACAAACCTACTCTTAATGTTCATGTAATTGAGAATTAGGGTTTGATGGCATACCTATCTTTAAAGAGTCTTTCCCAACTCCCATCTCCCCCTCTAAGTGAGATGAGAGGAGAGATTACATTATATTTATAGGTCCAAGGTTGCTTAGGGTAACCTAGCTGCACTTGGCCCATCAATTACAAAAATCTCCTTCCTTTATACTTTGTGAGAATGTGAGAGACTAAATTGTAATAACAATTGATCGATGGCATAAGTACTTCCAATTGGTAGTTGCCCGATCAAGTCATCCTGCCGATGTTTACTTTGAAGCCATAAAGGCGAGATTAGATGAGATTAAAAGTTGCTACAATGAAAATATTGAAGAATGATTCAAAGTGTAGATTTGATTTTTAGTTTGTTAGCTTATTTTTCTCAAGTTGATAATAATGGATAAGTTTTTGTCTCTTGAATTTTTATTTCTAACAATTATGGTATTAGAGCCGGTTTCAATCATTGATCTAGGATAAAACAACATGGCAACACTTGGTTTTTCCTCTAGCTTTTCTTCTTTGCAGCCACTCTTACTAGACTTTAATGGTGAGAAATATGAATGGTGGAGCATCAAGGTGAAGGCATTGCTTAGATCTCAAGAATTGTGGGATCTGGTTGAATATGGATTTGTGGATATCCTAGAACCTGATCTAGAAGTTGAAGAAAGGCTAAAGGAAATGAGGAAAAGAGATGCCAAAGCCCTTTTCATAATTCAACAAGTTGTTCATGAAACAATTTTTTCGCGTATCACAGCAGCAACAACGTCGCACGAAGCATGGATGATCTTGTAGAAGGAATTCCAAGGTGATGGCAGATTGATGGTGGTCAAGTTGCAAACATTAAGACGTGATTTTGAAACATTGAGCATGAAGAATGATGAGTTAATTATTGATTTTTTGCCAAGGACAATGACGATAGCTAGCCAATGCGGTCATATGGTGAGCAAATTTCAAATGCAACAATTGTTGCGAAAATTCTGAGGAGTTTGACATCTAAATTTGATCATGTAGTAGTTGCTATAGAAGAAGCAAAGGATTTAACACTCTTTCAATTGATGAACTGATGGGGTCTCTTCAATCCCATGAATCTAGAATTAATAGGTTGCAAGAAAAGGAAGAGAAGGCATTTTAGATGCTAGAAACTAATGCTAATTCAGCACGTAAAGGAAGAGGAAAGAGGGGAGGTTTTCATGGACGTGGTTATGGGAATGGTAGAGGTAAAGGACAGAGATATTTTAAAGAGCAAGAAAATACAAGGAATGTCCAATTCTATCATTGTAAAAGATATGGACATGTTCAGGCCAATTGCTAGTACAAAAATCAAACCATGAACATGATCACTAAGCAGTGTCATCATTGCTAGAAATATGGGCATGCATTAGATGATTGCTGGTATAAAGATCAAAAAATGAATGTTATTGAAGAAAATGAAGAAGATAACAAACTCTTTATGACTCTCTCTGATTTTTATCAAAAATCAAATGATCTGTGGTTTGCGGATAGCGGCTGTTCACATGACAAGAACTCGATCCTTGTTTCAGGAGCTTGATGAAACTCAGAAGATTAAAGTTCATCTTGGAAATAATAAAGACATGCAAGTTGAAGGTAAAAGTACGGTTGGAATCACTACTAGTAGTGGAAAAATCAAATATTTGCATGATGTTCACTTTGTACTTGACTTAAGATATAATTTGTTGAGTGTTGGACAACTTTTAGCTAGTTGGTATTTTGTTCTATTTGATGATGATGTGTGTGTCATTAGTAATAGAACAACAGGCATTAAAATTCGTATTAATATGACACCAAACAAGATGTTTCCATTGGATATATTACAACTGGAAAATTTTGTCCTTGCTACTAAAACTATGGATGAGTCACGGTTATGGAACTTAAGATATGGACACTTAAACAATAAAGGATTGAAACTATTAAGTGACAGAAACATGGTTATTGGATTACCTAAAATCAGTTCTATCGATTTATGTGAAGGATATATCTATAGAAAACAAACTAGAAAATCATTTCCTAATGGAAAGGCTTAGAGAGCTAGACAATGTTTAGGCTTGATTCATGCAGATTTATGTGGACCTATGCAAACAAAATCTTTTGGTGGAAGTCGATATTTCTTGTTGTTCATAGATGATTACAGCCGCACGAGTTGGGTGGAAGTCAATATTTCTTGTAGAAAAACAAGGTGGCTATTACATTTAAACATTGCGCACAAATAGAGGAGGAGAGTTTGTATCTAAGGAGTTTGATTTGTACTATGAGAAAAATGGCATCCATAGAGAACTAACAACTCCTTTTACTCCGGAGTAAAATGGTGTAGCTGAACGGAAGAATAAGATTGTTGTGGAAATGGCAAGGAGTATGATGCAAGCAAAGGGACTTGCGAATCAATTTTGGGCAAAAGCTATAGCAACATCAGTTTACTTGCTAAACATTTCACCAACACGAGCTGTCATGTATCAAACTCCCTATGAAGCTTGGCATGAAAGGAAACCATCAGTAAGTCATTTATGAGTTTTTAGGTGTATTGCATATGCTTTGATAAATTATCAAGCTCGTCAAAAGCTTGATGAAAAATCAGAAAAATGTATTTTTGTTGGTTATTGCACTCAATCAAAAGAATATAGATTGTATAATCCTTTAAGTGGAAAGATTTTAATTAGAAAAGATGTAACCTTCGATGAAAAAGCAAGTTGGAATTGGAGTGAAGTACAACTGCAATAGAAAGAATCCACTTCTATTGATATTGTTGCAGAAACTAAAGAATCAAGTCTTGGAAGCTCATCCGGATCATCAAGCTTAACAACCTCAACTATAGCAATGTCTAACAAAGAATCCTCAACCAATGACTCTTCAAATGGAACACCAACTTCATCTAGGAAATATAAGTCTTTAGCTGACATATATGAATCATGTCAATTTGCTCTTACTGTTTCAGATCCCATAAATTTTTTTGAAGCGGTAGAAAAAAGAAGAATGGCAAAAAAACAACGGTAGAAGAAGTTAAAGCTATTGGGAGGAATGAAACATAGGAGATGGTAGACTTACTAGAGATCTGCAAGAGGAAGTTTACGTGACACAACCAGAAGGATTTGTAATAAAAGGAAAGGAAACAAAAGTATACAAACTCAAGAAGGCATTGTATGGGTTGAAACAAGTGCCTTAAGCTTGGTACCGCAAAATTGATGGCTATTTAAAAAAAAAAAAAAAAAAAGGGTATGTAAGAAGTGAAAGTGAACCTACATTGTATGTGAAGAAGAAAGGTAATGGTGATTTCATCAATGTTTGTCTTTATGTTGATGATATCATTTACACTAGTTCCTCAAGCTCTCTTGTGAATGAATTCAAGCAACAAATGATGACAAAGTTCAAAATGTCTGACATGGGCATGCTGCATTATTTTCTTGGTCTGGAAGTTCATCAAGAAGAAAATGGGATTTTCATTATGCAAAAGAAGTATGCAAAAGATCTGCTTAATAAGTTTAATATGCTTAGATGTTATCCTACAACTACACCAATGAGCATGGATGAAAAATTGCAACGCAGAGATGGTTCAGCAACAGCAGACATGAAGAGGTTTTGAAGCTTGGTTAGAGGATTAATCTATCTAACACATACACGACCTGATATAACATTTGATGCTGGTATTGTTTCATGCTTTATGCAAGAACTATCAAAGATTCATTATGGTGCAGCTAAAAGGATCTTGCACTACATTGCTAGGACAGTGGAGTATGGAATTTAGTATTCAAAAACAAAAAATTTCAAACTATGTGGCTTTTCAGACAGTGATTAGGCAAGTTCCTTGGATGATAGACGTAGTGTTTCAGCAAATATATTTACTTTAGGCTCAGGAGTGATCACTTGGAGCTCAAAGAAACAAGCTACTACAGCACTTTCAACCTCAGAAGCAGAATATGTTGCTGCAATTCAGCAGCGTGTCAGGCCATCTAGTTAAGAAGGATACTAGTTGATCTTCAACAAAAGCAAGAAGGACCCACTTAGATATTTTGTGACAATAAATCAACAATTTGCATGACAAAGAATCAAACCTTTCATAGTAGAATGAAGCACATTGACATACAGTTTCATTTCATCTATGATTTGGTTGCAAAAGAAGAAATAGTCATGAAGTATTGCAGCACTCAAGAACAAGTAGCTGATGCATTAACAAAGACTTTGTCCAAAGAAAAGTTTTGTTACTTTAGAATGTTAATGGGGGTATGCGACTTTGAATTAAGGGAGGGTATTGAAGAATGATTCAAAGTCTAGAGTTGATTTTTAGTTTGTTAGCTTATTTTTCTCAAGTTTATAATAATGGATAAGTTTGTGTCTCTTGAATTTTTATTTCCAACAGAAAATATAGATTACAAGGATGACGATATTGTTGTGACGATTGTCACTGACTGGAGCTTTATTATTGAGATGTTCCGCAGGCTGAAAGGCCTTGAGCCTGAGAGCAAGAAAGATCCTACCTTAAAAATGGCAGAATTGTTCTCTTCTTCTAGATTTTATGCTGCTCGAGAACCAAATACCTTTCTTTGTTCTTAAACTTCTTCGGTAAGTCTAAAACCTCCATAGATGGTGACAGCACCTTAATTGACCTTGCCTCAAATTTCTTCAAGTACGCATCGCCCAGGTTCCTACGATTCTTGAGTTTGTGGTACACGTACGACGGTGATAGCAAGGTGTGTAGGAAATAAAATTGAAAGAGCACAAAACAGGGGAATAGAGGAAACAAATCTTCACTTCCTATTGCTGTTTTTCACACCTGAAAAAGGAATAACAATCAGTGCATATAAATAGGTTGTAAGCCAACAACCTAAGCAACAAATCTGGATAAACATATCTATTATTAATAACTTGAGAAAAATAAGCTAACAAACTAGAAATCTTATTCAAGGACAAATCTAGACTTTGAATCATTCTTCAATAAGGTGAAGCATTTGCTTGACTTACTTCGACTGACCGTGACAGAATATGCTCCAAAGGAACAAGATCGGCAGGTGCTACACTGGAAGGATGGACAGCTAGCAAGGATTCCCACAGCCACGACAAACTTCGTCGTGGTGGAATCAACTTTAAGCGAAGAGTCGGATTTGAAAGAAGAAAAGGATGGCTCAAAATCCCATCCTTAATTCTAGATGACTTCGTTTCCTCTTTCTTATCTAATCGTGTTGCATTTGAGAATTATAATGCTGACGGCACCATGCACTTCTCTGCATATGTTACCTTCATGAGCTGCCTTACCAAGCAAGAGGCGGACGCAGAATTCCTATCAAATCAGCAGGTTCTAGAAAATTATTTAGGAAGAGATGCTGAATGAAGCTGTGAATTTCTTCAATGATCTGGCTGGAGGAAGTGCAGCTGACATCCGAAGATCATACTTGGGAGGCGTGTTTTACGGGGTGAAGGAGTATTACGATAGTAAATGGCACCGCACATGGGCAGAACTGTGGAATACTTATTTCAGCGGTCCCTGGTCCTTCCTATCTGTACTAGTGGTCGTTGTTGGGCACCTATTGACAGCAGTTCAGGCATACTACGCTATCTTCCCCCAAAAAAGAAAATAAATTGTTGATTTTGAAACACATCATAGACAATAATGTATTTCCAGTTCAGCCTTCATATGTAGAATTATATTTGCTCTAGTGAGCCCCCGTTGTAGCTTGGCTTTGTACAACATTGTTCCTTTCATATAATTATTGAAACTTGTGTTTGCTTAAATAAAACAACTGACAAATTGAAGAAATATTCTTTTGAATTATTGCCATTTCAGTTCTGTTCTACAATATTCTATTTGGAGGTCGAGTGTGCAATATTGGTTTCTCTCTGTGATTGAGAATTCCATGAACTTTTCAAAGGGCATGTCAACTTTTCAAATTGACTTTAATCATTTTCTTAAGGGGGTAGTTATAAAAATGTATTTGAATTTTGTAGATGAGGTCCCAGTAGGAGTGGTCACATGCATATCATGCAAATACCGCACTGCACGTGAATTCAGAAGAAAGCGTTTCAGAGATGGCACGTGATGGGATGACTAGGAAAAGAGGAGCAAGGAGGAGAAACGGACAATCTCAAATATTTCGAATACACAAGTGACAAATAAGGGAGTTAAGGGAATCTTAAGCGTCAACTTTGTAGTTCTTGGGCAATGGAGATCGTTCTTCGCCTGATCTTTTGTTTGATTTTTGAGAGAAGAAAACTCGTGGTGGAATACTGTTTGTCTAATCTCGAGAATCCAGGAAAAAAAAAAAAAGGCCCTTTAATGAGGAGGAATGGTTGAGTATTTATAGACTCTTAAACTTGATGACATCCGTTAAATCACTTTAGTAATCAACAGGCAAGATGGAGTCTACTCAATTTAGGGTTATCTTAATGAGCTTACTATAAGCACAAGACAAATAGTCTTTCTCATAAGTACATGAGCTTTCCTAAGAAAGTTTAGATGTAAATGGACCAATCCAACGATCCTTGTTACAAGCCCACCAAGCAAATTCTCGTTGAATCATCCCAATAATTGGATTGGACTCATTAGGCCCTATCACCTAGCCCAATAAGTCGAGCCGAATAATCAACAAGCATAGCCCAATATATTTACATAATATTTTTAGCCCTCTACATTTTGCCTCCTGACCAAAATCCTTCGAATAAGATCGAAGGGATTTGAGCATTAGATAAGCCTTTTTTTTAAAAAAAATGGTTATGAAATTGTTTAGTGCATGTGTGCTTGTTGAATAGCTGCATCGCTGCCACATACGTGTCTTACGTGATTAATATTACGAGAGCTTGGAGCTAACACTGCATATAATTTAGTTTATATATATATAGTGTGTGCAAACTTGCAGCACCATTTAATTGCATGTGTCTCCTTTAAATTCATCGAAATGACTTTGCTCATGAAACAACATATGCTTAAATTTTCTTTAATAGACAATTCATATATATATATATATATATTGAAATATCTCGCTTGTCAAATTGCCTTCCATTTTTTTTTTTGAAGCATTTGGCTATTTAAGTTGTCTTCAATGTCTCCATTCTCCATTAATGACTTCAATTGACTTGCTAATTCTAATCCATGGAAATACATCAGTAAATCCATATATTATATGCACATCAATTTTGACAAGAGTAGAAGTTCTAAATAATAGCAATAGCTTAATGTTTGGCACCACCTTAGCATGTCATATATCCTTAACATATCACTAATAAGCCCTTCGAATTATCATTTTATACATATCTTCAATATCATACTAAATATATTTTAGAGTAGATATCTAATAAAATATCTTCACTTGACTAAATGCATCTCAATGAGAATTTAGTTTCTCATTCTAATATATATATATCATAATAAATATCAAATCCAACTTTACATATTAATAAGAACCTCGAAACCCATTAGTTGCCAAATTTAAATCCTTGAGCTTTATTGCTATGTCTCAATGAACATTAAATTCAATCCTTAATTATAGTAAGATCTATTAAATCCATTGATTTTTAAATTTAAATCCTTAAGATTCATCTTTTTTCATCTATGCAAGACAAGTGACATTAGGTTTTCTTTATGTCTTCCTTCGTTTTTTTTTTTCATATATATATATATATATATATATATATATACATATGTATATTTGTTTTGCTAATGCCTTCTTCATATTGTATGCGCAATGGAAAGGTAGAAAAGACTCGCGACAACCCTTTGGTTAGCATAATAATTTGCATGTGACTTCGGTTCAAGAATGGGCAACACCTTGGATAGCAGTAGTTGGTCAGTATCGTCTTGATTTTTTTTTTTTTAACATGTCTGAATGTGATTATCCTACTTTCCGCCGATGAACACGAACATGTTCCCTATTCTTACAGTATCCATCTATCAACGTATTGTATGTGATCGGGTTGGGCTTCATGCCCTTAGCTATCGTGTCTGCACACTCTTGCAAGGCATTCTCCGCCTGGCAAAAGTTCAGACTTCTTCATCTCCGAGTACAAGTCCATGGCTGTAGATAAATTTCCTGAAGGCTCAGCCTTGCTTAATGCTTTGTATATAGATGTACAAGTGACGCAGCGCGGAAGCAAAAACGAAACGAATCCGAGATTGGATTGGTTTCGCGCAATAAAGACACACGCTTTGATGCAAATTAGGTTGCGCACAACCTGGAAATTAGAGAAAACTCTCTCTCAAAGTGTATTCAAATGTATATTAAAACGTAACCATAACCTCTCTGACAAAAAGTATTTATATGGCCCCGTAAAATATCTAAAAAGGGCAAAATCTATACGTACACGTGGAAGAAATAATAAAATACGCGTCATAAACGGTCTCATACACGGCCGTGTATGTAAGCCGTGTATGACTCTGTGAATACTCTTGTCTAGGTACACGGTCAAGTTTCCAACCGTGTAAGGAAACCGTGTTCGCGTCTGTTGGAATCCAGGTCGAATACACGGTCAGGACGCACGGTCGTGTATGGGGACCGTGTATGCTTCTGTGGAAATCCTGATAGAATACACGGTCACGACACACGGTCGTGTTTGGGGACTGTGTATGCTTCTGGGGAAATCTGATTGAATGCACGGTCGAGATGCACGGCCGTGTATGGGGACCGTGCATGCTTCTGTGGAAATCTGCAGCGGGTGCACGGTCGTCTCCTGGCCCTGTGAGGAAGTCGTGTATTCGTCTGTGAACTCTGATTGAGTACACGGTCTCTATACACGGCCGTGTATTCAGGTCGTGTGTCCCCTGTCTCCATCCGTGGGTCCCCTGTCTCCATCATTCTCCCCCACCAATGGAGAACTCGACCCCGAGTTCTCGTCTACATATAGAGGAGTATCGTCGGCATGATAAGGTGACAAGTCCGCTACATTGAAAGTACAAGATATATTTATATCTTTCGGGAGTTGTACAACATATGCGTTGTCATTGATCTTGCGTACAACTTCATAGGGACCGTACTTCTTGGGTTGAAGTTTCCTATACTTCCCTACAGGGAATCGCTCTTTCCGAAGGTAAACCATTACCTGATCGCCAACTGCAAAGAGCTTCTGCCGTCTATGCTTATCTGCATCCCCTTTGTACCGTGTGTTGGATTCCTCTATCCTTCGCCTTACTTTTGCAGTAGTGGCTTGGTGTTGCTCCGCCATATGTTTAGCCGCTACATCACCCACCATGTCCTTGGGTAATTTGAGCAAGTCCAACGCATGGTGTGGTGTCTTTATGTATACCACCGAGAATGGAGATCTTCCAATAGTTCGGTGGACAGAACTGTTGTAAGCGAACTCGGCTTGAGCTAATGCTTGATCCCACTGTCCCGGTTTCTCACCACAGATGCTTCTGATGAGGTTTCCGAGGGTCCTGTTAGTCACCTCGGTCTGTCCGTCGGTTTGAGGATGGGCGGTGCTGCTGTAATTCAGAGATGAATCAAACATAAACCAGAGGGTCTTCCAAAAGTGACTAAGGAATTTGCTATCCCTGTTAGATGTGACAGACTTTGGGACTCCATGCAGCCGCACCACTTCCTTGAAGAACAACCATGCAATAGCTCGTGCGTCGGCGGTCTTCCTGCATGGGATGAAATGAGCCATCTTGGAAAACCTGTCAACTACAACAAACACAGAGTCAGCACCTCGTTGGGTACGAGGCAAACCCAGTATGAAGTCCATCGACAAATCCTCCCAAATGTTTGACGGCACGGGAAGAGGAGTGTATAGACCAGTGTTTTGGGATTGCCCCTTAGACACTTGGCAAATGTAGCACTTCTCCACAATCCGATACACATCCCTCCTCAACCGAGGCCAAAAGTATCTAGCAGTAACTGCAGCTAGGGTCTTATCTCTACCCATATGTCCCGCCAATCCTCCACCATGCAAGTCCCTGATAAGCTTTTCCCGCAGAGAAGATTCAGGAATGCACAACTGATTTCCTTTCATCAAATAACCCTCCTGTATATGGTAATCGTCACACGGTTCCCTGTTGGTACACTTAAGCCAAATGTCCTTAAAGTCACTATCATCCTCATATAGTTCCTTTAGCTTCTCGAAGCCAACAATATCTGTACTCAACGTAAGCAGGACATTCGCTCTTCTACTCAGGGCGTCCGCGACTTTGTTTTGCACACCTGATTTGTGCATCAACCTGAAAGGAAACTTCTGCAAGAACTCAATCCACCTGGCATGCATATCCCTACTAATTCGAGTCTGACCACTCAAATGTTTAAGAGCCCCACAATCTGAATACAGGATGAACTCTTTTCCGACCAGATAGTGCTCCCACACTTTAAGGGCCCTCACCACGGCGTAAAACTCCTTATCATAGGTAGACCACGTTCTCCTTGCTTCACACAGCTTCTCATTGTAAAAGGCTATTGGTCTTTTCTCCTGTGACAGTACTGCACCAACTCCGACCCCACTAGCATCGCAGTCCACTTCGAACAATTTTTCAAAGTCTGGTAGAGCTAGTACAGGCGCGCTACACAACCTCTGCTTCAAGTTCATGAAGCTCAATTGAGATTCTTCACCCCATTGGAATTTCCCTTTCTTTAGGCACTCGATTAAAGGTGCAGCAACAGTACTAAAATGTCTAATGAACCTTCTATAGAAACTGGCTAGGCCGAGGAAGCTTCTCAATTCCGTCACGGTTCTTGGAACAGGCCATTCCCTAATTGCTCTTACCTTCTCGTCATCCACCATCACCCCCTCACTACTAACCACGAACCCCAGGAACAACAGTCGTCTTGACATAAAGGTGCACTTTTTGAGATTAGCGAACAACTTATTCGCCTTTAATGTAGACAACACACACCTTAGATGTTCTAAGTGTTCTTCTTCGAACTTACTATATATCAGAATATCATCAAAGTACACTACAAGAAAACGACCATTGAAAGGTTTCAGTACCTGGTTCATGACTCTCATGAAGGTGCTTGGTGCGTTACTCAGTCCGAATGGCATCACTAGCCACTCATACAGCCCCTCCTTGGTCTTAAACGCCGTTTTCCACTCGTCTCCAGGACGGACTCGAATCTGGTGATAGCCACTCCGCAAATCTATCTTGGAGAAGATAGTAGCGCCACTCAAACGGTCCAACATATCCTCAATGCGGGGTATAGGGAATTTATACCCTATGGTAATTTTGTTGATAGCTCGGCTATCAACGCACATCCTCCAGCTCCCATCTTTCTTGGGAGTTATTAATGCCGGAACCGCACATGGACTTAGGCTATCCCAAATGAAACCTTTGTCCAAAAGCTCTTGGACCTTCTCCTGTAGAATCCTGGCTTCCTTGGGACTCATTCTGTAATGCGGAAGGTTTGGGAGACTAGCCCCGGGCACCAGGTCTATCTGGTGTTGGATATCCCTCAAAGGGGGTAGTCCCTCGGGTAGGTCGTCTGGGACCACTTCCTTGAACTCTTCAAGAAGATCCTTCACCGCCCCTAGCACTTCTCTCTCAAGCTCCTCCCCTCCTTCGGTCACTCCCTTCATAATGAGGGCGTGTACTACTCTCGATTCCTTCAAGTCGCCCATCACTTCCTTCTCGGATTGAGTGACAGTTAAAAATGAGCGGCTCTCAACCTTCTTCCCCTTAACACGTCCTTCCCTCTTCAATGGAAATAAGGTGTACTTCACACCCTCCTTCTCCAACCGGTAGACATTTTCTTTGCCCGCATGTTGCGCGTTCACGTCAAACTGCCATGGCCTCCCAAACAAGATGTGGCAGGCATCCATGTCCACAATGTCGCAGAATGCTTCATCACGGTATTTCCCTATTGAGAAAGGCACCCTGCATCTCTCCTTAACTTCAATTTTCTCAGCGGCTTTGATCCAGCCAATAGTATAGGGATCCGGGTGCTTCTCAACGGGCAGCTGCAGTTGGGTCACAACCTCCCTTCCTATGATGTTCTCACAACTGCCGCTGTCTACAATCAACTCAAATAGCTTCCCCATGATGGTACACCGTGTGCGAAACAGTTGGTGCCTCTGTGTGAACTCTTCTTGCTTTTGAGTGAGCATCATGCGCCGAATTACATATGACGGCTCCGCTGCTTCTTCTTCTTCTTCCTCATAGTACTCCCCCTCCCCATCGGGTTCACAGCAAATTTCCTCGTCATCTTCCCGATCAAGGATGTTGACACTCTTCCTCGCTGGGCATTCATTCGACCGATGACCCGGTTGGTTGCATCGGAAACACTTACCCAATATGGGTTTGGCATAGGGATTGTTCTGCCTCGGTGCTCCTTTCGGCTCTATCGGCTTCTTCCCCTCACTCTTCTCTTCCCTCCTAGACACATCCTCATTTGGTTTGTATGGTGTAACTCGACTTTTCTCAAGTACCGACCGACTACCGCCACCTACAGCTTCGCCTACATACCCTTTCCTTCCTCCCTCGTATCTACTCCCTTGCTCCTGCAACACAAGCTCAGCTCGGAGAGCCAAGTTCTTTGCTTCAACGAGGGTTCTCACCATCGTCACCCCAATCTTATCTTTGATTTGTAATTTTAGCCCTTCGACATACCTCGCAACTTGCTGACCCTCGCTCTCCCTCAAATCATTCCGTTCTGCCAGCCTCATAAACTCTGCTGTGTACTCGTGCACGGAACGTTGTCCTTGGCGGCACCGCTGATATTGTTGGAACAATATCTGCTCGTAATCCGGCGGAAGGAAGTCATGTTGCAGCAGTTGTTTCATGCGATACCATGATCTCACCGGGTGCTTTCCTTCCCGCTGCCTCCTACTTTGCAATCTCTCCCACCATGCCGAAGCACCACTCTTCAACCTACACGCCACCAGCCTTACTCAGCGATCCTCGAGAATTTCCATGTAGTCAAAGAACTAGTCCACTTCCGCCAACCAATCGAGGAAGCCTTCGACGTTGAGACTGCCATCGAACCAAGGAATGTCAACCTTCAACCGGTAGTCTCCACCATCCCCGTAATCATAACCCCCACGGTTCCTCCTGTGATCACCTTCTCTAGGATAGTTTCCATGAGGAGCCATCTGATGACCACCACCTCTTCCACCACGTCCTCACCGCGGTCTACTTCCGTACGTATCATCGCTTTCTCCGCTGGACTCCTCACTCTCCACACGCCCCCACCTGTTCTCAATAACAGGTCGGATGACGCGCCCACCGAATTCCTCCACCACACGTGGTGGATTCCGGCCAACTCCACCAGCCCTATTGGGGTCTACCACCAGAGCATCGAAACGCTCGATCAGGTCATCAAGACGCCGCTCCATACGCCCGATCTTCTGATACATTGCGTCGAACTCTGCCCTAGGAACCCATTGATGGTTCCCTTGAAACCTCGCCTCTTGAACACCGTCAAGAACACGACCGCCGTCAACACCGTCGTTAGCCGACATCTCCGCAGGAAATAACCTTGCTCTGATACCAAACTGACGCAGCGCGGAAGCAAAAACGAAACGAATCCGAGATTGGATTGGTTTCGCGCAACAAAGACACACGCTTTGATGCAAATTAGGTTGCGCACAACCCGGAAATTAGAGAAAACTCTCTCTCAAAGTGTATTCAAATGTATATTAAAACGTAACCCTAACCTCTCTGACAAAAAGTATTTATATGGCCCCGTAAAATATCTAAAAAGGGCAAAATCTATACGTACACGTGGAAGAAATAATAAAATACGCGTCATAAACGGTCTCATACACGGCCGTGTATGTAAGCCGTGTATGACTCTGTGAATACTCTTGTCTAGGTACACGGTCAAGTTTCCAGCCGTGTAAGGAAACCGTGTTCGCATCTGTTGGAATCCAGGTCGAATACACGGTCAGGACACACGGTCGTGTATGGGGACCGTGTATGCTTCTGTGGAAATCCTGATAGAATACACGGTCACGACACACGGTCGTGTTTGGGGACCGTGTATGCTTCTGGGGAAATCTGATTGAATGCACGGTCGAGATGCACGGCCGTGTATGGGGACCGTGCATGCTTCTGTGGAAATCTGCAGCGGGTGCACAGTCGTCTCCTGGCCGTGTGAGGAAGCCGTGTATTCGTCTGTGAACTCTGATTGAGTACACGGTCTCTATACACGGCCGTGTATTCAGGCCGTGTGTCCCCTGTCTCCATCCGTGGGTCCCCTGTCTCCATCAACAAGTCCTGTTGCTGTTGTGGGTTTCGTTGGTTACATCCCAGCCAAGCCCGTAGACGAAGATTTTGCGGTGAATCGGATCGGATTCGGCGGTATTTATGAGTCCAGAGAGAATGCTAGAGTTTTTTTGGGAAGAAGCTTCTTTAAGAATTGTGATGAGCTGGTCTTTCGTAAAAAAAAAAAGGTGTTAGCAGTGATTTTATCAATTCAAGCTTCAAGGTTTCAACGTCTACTTCTTCGCAAGATGAAGATTCTGAGTCGGCATCTTCTTCTTCTGACGATGCGGTTTCCATCTTTTACTTCTTCTCCGCCCTCTTCCACTTCGACACTAACAACCACTCCGCCATCTTTGTAACCGCTCCCAACAACAGGAGTCACTCCAACCTTACTCAGAAACCCTTCCGCCTCGATGCCTCCATAACCAACCGCCCTAACTTCCTCCTCCGCAGTAGCCACCCCGATTCTAGGAAAAAGGGTCCTCCAAAGTCATCCCACCAGCTCCACCATTACCATTATTCACATTGCTCCCATTGTGACGCAGCGAGGAAAGCGTAAACCCGAGATCAATTCTAGGATTGGAACTCTAGAATAAACAAAGAGGAATCTGAGTTTATTCTCCGATAAATTTCAATTGCACACAATAAAAAACACAGAGAAACCCATCTCTAAAAAGTGTGTATTAAATATTGAATAATACCTAACCCTAAAATGACCTAATAACTATTTATACTCTTCAGGAAAACACGTAAAAAAGGAAATAAATATGTACACGTAGAAATAAATATAAGTATACACGTCTGTCATCTGGCATGTACATGACCATGTAAACTTCTGGGAGTAGTTCTAACATAATACACGGTCATGTCCCCTGATCGTATATGGAGACCGTGCATGTTTCTGGGAAAAATCCTGACAGAACACATGGCCGTGCCTCCTGGCCATGTAAGAGGCCGTGTACGTTTCTAGGTATCATCTTAGTATATCATACGACCGTGCCTTCTGGCCGTGTGTGCAGCCGTATGTGTTTCTGGAAGTTCCCTGACGTTATACACGCCCGTATCAACCCATGTCAGCTACAATGTCCTCATTATTCTCTCCCACCAATGAAGAACTCGACCTCGAGTTCTCTTCTGGATATAGTGGTTCGTCATCTGCGTAGAATGGGGATAAGTCAGCTACATTGAAGGTTTTTGAGTTTTTAATGCTTTCCGAGAGCCCAACCACATAGGCATTGTCATTGACCTTGGCGACAATATTGTAGGGGCCATACTTCTTTGGTTGCCACTTGCTATACGTGCCCACGAGAAAGTGTTCCTTCCTTAAGAACACCATCACTTGATCTCCCACCTCGAACAGTTTCTTCTTCAGATGCTTGTCTGCGACTTTCTTATACTGCTCATTAACCCTCTCAATTCGCTCTTTCACGTCAAATGCCACCATGTGGTATTGTTCCGCTAGGTGTTTAGCAGCAACATTGGTTTCAACACCCTTGGGAAAAAAAGCTAAATCCAAGGCGTGAGAAGACGCCTTGGTATAAACCACTGAAAAAGGCGATTTCCCAGTAGTTCTATGGATGGAATTGTTATAAGTGAACTCGGCTTGAGAGAGTGCCAAGTCCCATTGTTTCGGTTTCTCTCCACAGATGCTTCGTATCAAATTTCCAAGGGTCATGTTTGTCACCTCTGTCTACCCATCGATTTGAGGGTGGGCTGTGCTGCTACAATTGAGGGAAGAATTAAACATGTACCATAGCATCCTCCAGAAATGGCTAAGAAACCTGGTATCTCTATCAAAAGTGATTGACTTAGGAACCCCGTGCAACTTGACCACCTCCTTAAAGAATAGCTTGGCAACGCCTTGTGCATCAGTCGTCTTCCTGCAAGGAATGAAGTGAGCCATCTTAGAGAACCCGTCTACAACCACAAAAATAGTGTTAGCACCTCGTTGGGTATGAGACAAACCTAACACGAAGTCTATGGATAGGTCTTCCCAGATATTCTCAAGTACTGGTAGCGGAGTGTACAGCCCAGTATTCTGAGAATGTCCTTTGGATGTCTAACAGATGTAACACCGTTGCACGATTCGCTCTACATCCCTTCTCAACTGAGGCCAATGGTATCTTGTAGCCATTGCTGCTAGTATCTTGTCACGCCCCAGATGTCCGGCTGATCCCCCTCCATGTAGGTCTTTAATCAATTTCTCCCTCAAGGAGGATTCGGGGATACAAAGTTAGTTACCCCTCATTAAGTAACCCTCCAGGATGTAGTAACTATCATTAGGTTCCTGATTGGTACATTTTCTCCATATAGCTCTGAAATCCGTGTCTTCTTCATACAATTCCTTCAGCTGTTCAAAGCCTACCACTTCAGCCCTCATGATGATCAACAAATCCGCCCTTCTACTTAATGCGTCTGCCACCTTATTCTGGACCCTGGATTTATGCATCAGGCGAAATGGAAATTTTTGCAGAAACTGTATCCATCTGGCATGCATATCTTTGCAGATGCGAGTCTGATTACTCAGGTGTTTCAGGGCGACACAATCTGAGTATAGGATAAACTCTTTTCCAACCAAATAGTGCTCCCATATCCTCAGAGCTTTGACCACATAATAGAATTCTTTATCGTAAGTGGACCAGTTTCTCCTAGCTTCACAAAGCTTCTCACTATAGAAGGCCACGGGTCTCTTCTCCTGAGATAGCACAGCGCCAATGCCCACGCCACTGGCATCACAATTGACCTCAAATAGTTTGTCAAAGTTCAGTAAAGCCAACACCGGCGCACTACACAATCTCTCTTTTAGCACCGCAAATCCAAACTCAGCTTCCCTATCCCAATGGAACTTCCCTTTCTTCAGGCACTCGGTCAATGGGGCAGCAACCGTACTAAAATGCCGTATGAAACGCCTATAGAATCTTGCCAACCCTAGAAAGCTTCTCAACTCGGTGATGGTTTTAGGAGTGGGCCAATCTCTAATGGCCCTCACGTTATCCTCATCCATTGTGATACCCTCACCACTCACTATAAAACCTAAGAACAGCAATTTTTGTGACATAAATATGCACTTTTTGAGATTAGCGTAAAGCTTATTCTCTTTCAGCACAGTCAATGCATTCTTCAAGTGCACTAGCTGCTCATCCTTAGTCTTGCTATATATCAGGATATCATCAAAGTATACTACTACAAACCACCCTATGAATGGTTTAAGTACCTGATTTATCACGCGCATGAAGGTACTAGGTGCATTGCTGAGGCCAAATGGCATAACCAACCACTCGTACAACCCTTCCTTTGTCTTGAAGGCGGTCTTCCATTCATCCCCCGGCCTAACCCGAATCTGATGATACCCACTTCTAAGATCAACTTTCGAGAAGATTACCGCCCCACTCAGCCTGTCCAACATATCTTCAATGCGAGGAATTGGGAATTTATACCCAATTGTGATCTTGTTGATCGCACGGCTGTCCACACACGTCCTCCAACTCCCATCCTTCTTGGGCATCAATAGTGCTGGGACGGCACATGAACTCATACTATCCCTGATGAATCCTTTGTCTAGCAATTCCTGGACTTTCTCTTGTAAGACCTCCGTCTCTTTGGGGCTCATCTAATAGTGAGGAAGGTTAGGAAGGCTAGGTCCAGGCACCAAGTCAATGTGGTGCTGGATGTCTTGTAATGGAGGCAACCCTTCTGGTAAGTCTTCCGACATACCTCTTTAAACTCTTCTAATACCCCTTTTACTTCCTCTAGAGCCTCTACACTATCTATATTCTCTCCCGCATTCTTCACCACAAGAGCATGCATCAAACAGGACTCTTTAATATCTTCAGTCATTTGCTTTTCTGACTGAGTGATCGTCAAAAAAGATTTTCCTTCCGCCCTTTGGCTCTTAGGTTGCTTATCCGTCAATGGCAACAACGTATATTTCATGCCCTCTTTCTCCAATCTATATTTGTTTTCTTTCCTGGCATGTTGGGCACCCACGTCAAACTGCCAAAGCCGTCCGAATGACAAATGGCAAACATCCATATCGACAATGTCACAGTATACTTCATCCTGATACTTGCCTATCGAAAAGGGAACCCGACACCTCTCCTTCACCTTGATTCGCTCCGCTGCCTTAATCCATCCTATGGTGTAAGGATTCAGATGCTTCTCTATTGATAGTTGGAGTCGTTACACCACCTCCTTTCCGATGATGTTCTCATAGCTCCCACTGTCAACAATTAAGTCAAACACTCTCCCACCGATCATGCATCTAGTGCGAAACAGCTGTTGTCGTTGTGAACTACCCTCCTGTTTCGGTGTTAGCATAATCCTCCTAATTACATAGTTTGGTTCCACCACATCATCAGCCTCATCATAGTAATCATCGTCACCATCCGGCTCACAGCACACTTCCTCCTCTTCTTCCCTTTCGACAATGTTTATAGCTCATCGATTCGGGCATTCATTAGATCGATGTCCTGGCTGATTACATCTATAGCAATCTCCCAAAATTGGTTTAGCATATGGATTATTTTGCCTCGGGGTTTCTTTGCTCTCGAGAGGTTTCTTCCCCTCAACTTTGTCTTCTTTTCTCTCCATGCTTCCCGCTGGTTTCTCAACGACTCCTCTAGTCCTTTCGCCAACCACCCTGCTGCTACTACCAAGATTATCATAAACATAGCTTCTCTTGCCTCCACCTAGCCTTGCACTCTGTTCTTGGATCATCATCTCAGCTCTAAGGGCCAAATTCTTGGCTTCATTGATGGTCCTGAACACCGTCACCCCTATTTTGTCCTTAATTTGGGGCTTCAACCCATCTACGAATCGTGCCACCTACTGACCCCCAGTCTCCCTCAGATCATTCCATTCCGCCAGCCTCATAAACTCGGCAGTGTACTCATGCACCGTCCTCTGCCCTTGACAACATCTTTGGTACTGCTAGAAAAGGATTTGCTCATAGTCGGGTGGTAAGAAATCCCTCTACAACAGATTCTTCATGCGATACCATGTTCTTGTAGGTTGCTTTCCCTCTCTTTGTCTACGGTGCTGCAAAGGATCCCACCATGCAGACGCCCCTCCTTTCATCCTACAAGTAACCAACCTTACCCTCCTATCCTCAGGTACCTCCATATAGTCGAAGAACCTATCGACTTCTGCAAGCCAGTCCAAAAAATCTTCTATATTGAGATTACCATTGAAGGATGGAATATCTACCTTGAGACGGAAGTCATCGCCATTGGCATGATCGAAGCCCTGATGGTTGCATCGATATCCACCACCATATTCCTGGTCAAATCGATCATCCACCCCGCGGTACCTGCCACCACCAACGCCACCCCTTCTCGATGGTTGTCCCCTCTTCTGTAGAAATTCACCCTCTTCCTCAGCGAAATTTTCATCAAGCCTTCGGTTCCATTGATTCACGGCAGCAAGTTCATTGATAGGACCGCCGCGAGCGACTACTACTCCTAGTCGATTCCCAATAACACCCCTGTTCCCGTTGTGGCCCATCACCATGGCGTCGAAACGTGCAACCAGGTCTTCCAGACGCTGCTCTACACGCCCAAGTCTCTGTTCTATGGCTTCGACCACTGTCCTTGGAGCCCATTGATTGACTCCTTGGACTTCCGTATCCTGATCAAGGTCAAGAACGCAATCGCCGTCAACACCATCGTTAGCCGACATCTCCGCAGGAATTTGCCTTACTCTAATACCAACTGACGCAGCGAGGAAAGCGTAAACCGGAGACCAATTCTAGGATTGGAACTTAGAATAAACAAAGAGGAATCTGAGTTTATTCTCCGATAAATTTCACTTGCGCACAATCGAAAACACAGAGAAACTCGTCTCTAAAAAGTGTGTATTGAATATTGAATAATACCTAACCCTAAAATGACCTAATAACTATTTATACTCTTCAGGAAAACATATAAAAAAGGAAATAAATATATACACGTGAAAATAAATATAAGTATACACGCCCGTTATCTGGCATGTACACGGTCGTGTAAGCTTTTGGGAGTAGTTCTGACATAATACATGGTCATGTCCCCTGGCCGTGTATGGAGACCGTGCATGTTTCTGGGAGAGATCCTGACAGAACACACGGCCGTGCCTCCTGGCCATGTACGTTTCTAGGTATCATCCTGGTATATCACACGGTCGCGCCTTCTAGCCCTATGTGCAACAGTATGTGTTTCTGGAAGTTCCCTGACGTTATACACGCCCGTGCTTGTAATAGACACACCCGTATCAACCCGTGTCAGCTACAATGTCCTCATCACGTTGACACTCATGGTTATGGTGGTGGGGTTATGGAAGGTGGTGTTTTTCCTGCGACAATGTCCTTCCAGACCTTATCGACGGACTTGTCGAGCCTAAGGGCAGAGTTGTCGTCGGGGTAGATGTTACGGAGGATGTCGTCCATGGTGGTTTCGGCAAAAGGGGTAATTCTGGATGAAGAGTCTTGGAGATCATCCATGTTACAGAGTGTTCTTTTTTTTTTTTTTTGGCTTTGAAAGTTTGCACCGAGGCCATAAAAGGATAATAAACAAAAAAATAAAAAAGAATTCTCAGTTTGCATGAACTAATGGAATCAAAGGCTTGTGCCTCCCATGGCTTTATAATATCCAGCTTTAATTACAATCCTCGAAGACCCCCTTTTGAGTTATGTACATGATGAAACCAGCGGCATGCTAGCATCCAACATAGGTTGGTGTAAGTTTTAAGCACCTTCACCTTGCATGATGGGTGTAAGTTGAATAGACAGTTGAGAAGAATGATGTTGAGCATCCTGTAAAATTTGAGTCCGAGCATCAACTACAGGTTGATCAGTAAAACTGATCGAAAGTGGCTGGTGATTCTCCATTCCTTGAGAGCTTTTGGCTACAATGTTTATACTCGAAGAATCTAGTGATCCTTCTCAAAACAATTGTCTATCTTTTTTTTTGAGCGGGAACATCTCTATTGTTATCATCCAATGGACCATCTACATCGAATGCAAATGCCTGCTTAGTGTCTATAAGAAGATCTTCACTATTCTGATCTTGTTAGGAATGAAAGAAATGAGCTTCCCCTCTCAACAACCCAGTTTACATTTCTCAAGAAATCACCCTCCTAATGGAAATTTTGGGTAGAACATATCATTTCAAAGTCAAAGTATGTAACTCTTTTGGAAGGTTGGCATCTTTCGTGCCATTACTACTTCCACCTGCTTATGGTTCCCACATATGAGCTAGTCAGAAGTGTGGCGAGCGATCAGCTGTCGCTGGAGTATTCAGACTCATACATTCATCACTTCTTGGGGAGAAATCACTCCAACACTTGAGGATATAGTCTTTCTTCTAAACTTGACTAGTTTTAGGTAGACCAACATTACCTCTACTAAAGTGTCTTATAAGGAGCATAGTTTTCAAATGCCTTTACTAGATGCTTTGAAAACTACTCGCAATAGCAAGAGGAAGTCATGTTTCTCTTCTTGGCTTGTATACTTCTTTGAGGAGCAAAGGAAGGACAAACCTTGGGTTTCTAGCTTAGGTTATAGACAAGAGTAAGTATTCTCATCCATTTTGAATATACCTTTATAGTTGTGTACTTATACCTCTCTCGCCCCCCCCTTTTTTTTTTTCTTTATCACTTTTGCAGGTATGAGCTTGCAACTTTTATTACGTATTAGCTATCTTTGTTTGTGCTCCCTAGTGGATCAAAAGAAGGCATGAGCCCTTAACCGTTTCCCTTAACCATATGAATTGCTTAGGGTGAGTGCTTCGCACTAGGTCCCTTTTACTTAGGCTCTTTGTATTAGCACTTGGATTTGTAACATAAGGCTTCTGTTTGTTTAAAGGCTACTATGTGAACATGTTGCATGTAGACCTGGTATTTCTCTAACTTTTCTTTTGCAAATGGTTTTGGAAACACTTTACACCTCCTCTCAATAGTGTTAAGTCCAACCTTACTCTTCCTAGAGCATGGGCTTGAGTTGAAGGAACTATTGAACAGGCACTTTTGTAACTTATTGATGTTGAGTCAAAATTTACATTTTGTCCTTATGTGAAATGGCTTGTTGGATATAAAGACAAGGTTGAATTATATCCTCTAAGCTTAAAAGATGAGGTGACCTTGGTAGATAGGCATAAGGCCCTCCACAATTCTAAGGCGAGATTTATTCTATGGTGTACTCCAGGATGTCTACCTTCCCTCCTAGATAACAAAGACTCCTCTTAATGCTATATGGAGCAAAAGGTTGTAGTATATTCTCCTCATAGGGTTGCATGCTAGCTTAGGTTTGACCAAGGGGTACCCCGTGTGACTAATATTATTAACAACTTCGAGTTATGTTATTGGTCATTTTCGCTAAGTGACTATAGAAATATTTATCTAGAAGTGCATTAGTTATACTTTCCTTCCATAAGTCGCTTTAAGGTTGCTTCTCCTAGTTGGCTAACATATTGGTCGAATTGCTTGCAAGACTTTTGAGTATATGCTTTTTCTTTAGTAGATGATATAGTTTATGTGTCTATTATGTACCATTGGGAATTCTACCTTAAATTACCACCTAAGCCCAAGCCTAAGCCTATTGGTGATGCTTGAGACTATTGAATGGGTGGATCAATGATCAGCATCTTCTACTAATGTGGGATTAAGGAGATCCTCTAAGAATAAATGTCTGTTTCTTCCATCGACAAAGGATAGATAGGCTAAGCGTACCTTTATTCATGAGCTAACATCCTTGTATATTTCTTGTCATTATGTATGTAGTCTTTTTTACTAACCACCCTTATCTATTACATATGTACAAGTTGAGATGGGCTCTGAAGTTCATTCTAGCACTTCTACTGATTCAGCGACCATTTCAATTTGAGTTGACAATGATCAAGACTTAATGAATTATACAGAATCACTGGTTGAAGATGGTAGAAGCAATGATGATGATTTTGAAGAGCTACATGACTCTATTGGAGTTAGAGCACTTACTACTAATACTAATGGGTCAATCATAGAGATAAACAAGGATAATAATAATAACAGTGATCCTAGTGACCATGCTGATGTGATACTTTGTTCCGGCACATATGAAGAGGAGTTGTATGTATCTCCTAGGGATATCCTTCCTCCCCTAGTCGCTACGATGTCTCCTCAAGATAAGGAAGCGAATCTAAAGGTTTATGCTGTAGTAGAGGAGACTACATCCTTTCGAGGATTCACCGTGCCATCTCAGTTATTGGACTCGTTGGAGACCCTTGATGCCATGGACAAAGACTTTTGGACCGATTCTCCTATGTTAGGGACTGAGCTAGCTTGCACTATGGTGAAGATGTTAAGGGAGACCGCGTTATTGTTGAATAGGCCTTAGAATTCCTTGTCAAAGGAAAAACTTAAATAGGTGATTAAATGCATTAAGGGGGCCGACCTTCTAAAGTTCAAAATTGACAACTTAGAGCTTGCTGCTAATAAAGCCAAGAGGGTGTTGAATTACTATACTGTCAAGAGGCGACATGATGAACTGATAAGCAAAGTGCAAGAGTTACAAGAAGCAATTAAAGCATCTGATCTTAAGATGAAGGCACTTTTAGGAGACTCAGATCTTAAGTCCTCGGCGGGCTTAGATTGTCTTCCATAATTTGGTATGACTATGCTTTTGTTTTCACTCTGAAGCATTACATTGAAATCAATAAATTTGTTTTTCTTTATTTGTTTTTATATGTATGTGATCATGACTTATTCGCATGTACTTGCCATGAGTGATGCTAGTCACAATCACATTATTTAGTTAAGTTATTGTGCTGCACATCAAAGCAAAGCTTTCACTTGCTAGCAACAATACATTAAATGGTTGAAACAATCAATTGTGCTTAAGCAATTATAGTGGTGTTTATTGTGTAGTTTAACATACTAGCATTGATGGTTAAGAGTGTATTACCACATAACCATGTATTCTTTATTTCTGAATTTGTAGATATGTTTTTGGGAGCTAAGTATTTCATTGCACACTTAGGAGCATGTGCTCTTACCATGTGACAGTAACATAAGAGGTGATAGTTAATCATGTTTAACTCTCTAACTTTGTAGCAATAAGATAAGCGAGTATTAAAAAGAAAAGCATTGAAAAGGCTCAAATAGTGTAAGTCATCATATGATTCATGTTAATTTGCAAACACATCATTCATTTCACATATGAAATTTTTAATGTATTGAAAATTAATAGGTGCAGTGACTTTATCAGTTGTTGGGTTCAAAAGCTCATAGTAACCACTGTCATGAACCTCATGAATGATGAAGGGGCCTTCCCAATTTAGTGTGAACTTTAGTGTTGGAATACCTCACCGCACATGCTCTATTACACGAAGTACAACATCACCATGTTGAAAGGACTGTTTCTTGACCAAACGATCACAAGTCGTACTTAACCGTTGTCGATAGTTAGTAAGGTGATGTTTGGTAGTGTCCCGTCTCTCTTCTAAAGCTTCAAGATCGAGCATACGTAAAAATATCCAGTTCAAGTTCAACATTAATGTCCAATCTTGCAAATGGGACCAAAACTTCTATGGGCATCATCGCCTTGCATCCATATACTAAAGAAAAAGGGGTGGCCTAAGTAAGGCTTCATTTAAATGTCCTATACGCCCATAGTGCCAATAGCAGTTTGTCATGCCATTCTTTATGATTTTCATGCACCATACGATTATGTACTTTTAAAAGTGTCTTATTCGTTGCTTCTACTTGGTTGTTTCCTTTCAGGTAGTAAGGTGTGGACTTCACATGATTGATACCATAGGAGGCCAATAGTTGTCATACTTGTAAGTTGATAAAGGGTATACCATTGTCTAAAAGAATGCACTTTAAGATCCTAAAGCAATAGATGACTTGTTCTTTCATGAAGCTTACTACTGCTTAACTTGTAGATTTCTTTAACCGAATTGCCTCCACCCACTTGGTGAAGCATTCAATACCTACCAAGATCTAAATACATCCCCTAGATAGAGGATGTATTGGGCTAATCAAGTCAAATGCCCATGTATGGAAAGGCCATAAAATAGTCAAGCTATGTAGTGTAATAGCGGAAGCATGGATGGCATTCCCGTGTTGTTGACATACGACACATCTCCTGGAAAAGTTGAATGCATCATTTTCCATTGTAGGCCAGTAATACCCTAAGCTCAATAGGTGGTAGTACAACTTCCTTCTTCCTTGATGTTCTCCACCATCTCTAGAGTGAGCTTTAGCTAATATAGTCTCCGTTTCGAGTGGTGCGACACACCTAAGGGGTTATCTCATGAATGATACCCTATATAGCTAGTCTTCATTCATGATATACCTCCTTGCATTGCGTTTTACTATACAAGCATCAATGCCATTTGTAGGTAAGGTGCCATTATGAAAATAGTCTATGTAAGGCATCTCCAATCGCCGACATTTATCATGAAGTGGCACTCTCCTTCATCAAGAACCTTGGAGCATTTTAGGCAACTTATTTACATTTAAGAAGCATCTTTGGTCATAGTTTGCCAGTAATACCCTGCGCGTTGTATGCGGCAATATAGGGATAGGCCTTCCTCTCCACACCAGATTTTGTGATACTTGTCCAACATCACGCATGCTTACTTTACACAAATACATCGTGATAGGATGCCCTCTGGACCTTTGAAGTATAGAATGCCATTAATGAGGAGGAAGGTTTTTAAAGTTGCTAAAGAAGCTACACTAGGATGTGCTAGCTGACCGTTGATGGGAGTTCGCCAGTCATCTAGCATTTCTTCTTCCTCATCTAGCAACTGCAGAGCTATACGCGGAATTGATTTTTTATTGACCTGAATACTTAAACCATCTTCTTCGGCTTGGTATGTTCAGTGCTGGTTCTTTAAGAGCAAATTCACCATTAACCTATTTGATAATCATGTTTGAATCACTACGAATGCACAAGTGAGATGCTCCAACACTTTGCGCTAAAATGAGTCCAAGTAGTAGAGCTCCATACTCAGCCTCATTATTGGTGTAATGGAAATCTAGCTTAAATGCTAGTGGTATCTCTTGGCTTGCGGGGGTTATCAATATTACCTCAGCTCTTTTCTTGGTTCTAGTAAATGAGCCATCAAACTGTAATTACCATTCCTCACCTAATTATGTCCTCATGGAATCCTCATGAAACTTTGTCAAGATTGTATCTATGGTTTAAGTCTCATTTACCATAGGAAAATGGGCTAAGAGGTCTGCTAAAACTTGAGACTTGATAGTCTTAGGTGGCATAGCCATAATATCAAACTCTGATAGGAGAAGTAACCATTTTGCGATTCGTCCAGATAGTGCCGACTGTGATAGCAAGTACTTTATCAAGTCGGAGTAAGTGACAAGATTGACTTTATACGCCAAGAAGTAATGACGTAACTTTTGTGTGGTAAATATCAATGCAAGACAATGCTTCTCACAAGCTGAATAATTGAGTTTTCTCCCTTGGAGGGATCAACTTAGGTAATATACAAGTCGCTCTCTTCCCTCAAGTTCTTATGCAAGTAAAGCACCAATGGACTTATCAGTGGATGTCAAGTAGAGAATCATTGGTAAATCCTTGACGGGCATTGTCATCATGTGTGGAGATATGAGTATATCTTTTACCTTCTAAATGGCTTGCTCTTGTAGTTGCTCTCACTCGAACAATGCTCCTTTCTTCATAAGATGCTGTAAAGGATAAGAGATCTCGGCTAGTGCTGGGGCGAATCATCTAATATAAGAGACCTTCCCCATGAACGTTTTTAATTCCTTCCGGTTAGTAGGTGAAGGCATAGATTATATAACCTGCACCTTTTTCTGGATCAACATCAATCCCTTTTCTATGAATTATAAATCTAAGGAATTTTCTAGATGCTACACCAAAGACGCACTTTAGCGAGTTCATGCACAACTTATACAACTGACACTACTTAAAAATCTTCTGCAGGTGTATCAATGATATGGTGCCCGCCTTGACTTGAGAACAATGTCATCAACATAGTCTTCCATGAAGTCGTGCATCATATCATGGAAAATGGCAGTCATTGCTCTTTAGTAAGTAGCTCCTGCATTCTTAAGCCTGAAGGGCATGGTTGTATAATAAAAATTCCCAACTAGCATCCAAAAGCACTACACTCAACATCTCTAGTGGCCATTTTAATTTGATTATAGCTACTAAAACCATCCATAAATGATAACATCTCATGTTCAGCTATGGCATCTACTAATATATCAATATTTGGCAATAGGTAGTCATCTTTTGGGCAAGCCTTGTTGAGATCACAAAAATCTATATCGACTCGTATTTAGCTATTTTTCTTCCTCACAAGCATGCTATTGGCTAACTACGATGGGTGCTCAATTAGCTTGATGAAGCCAGCTTTGAGCAACTTCTCAATCTCTTCTTTGATTTGGACCTCAACTTCTAAGGGGGAAATTCGTTGTCCTTATTTTACTAGCTTAACCTTAGCTGTAATGTTCAATCTATGTACCACTATAAAGGGGTCTAATCCTAACATTTCATCGTAAGTCCATGCAAATACGTCTCGATACTTCCGTAGCAACTCCACTAAGTGGACCTTCAGCTCTTGCAAGAGAGTCTTACCAGTGAAGATAACTCTCAAAGACTCCTTTGGTTTTGCTAAATCTAACTCTTCAATTTCATCAACTTGTGCCTTGAGTTGATCCTACATTTCTAAGGGGAGGTAGGTTAGGTTTCTTGTATTGGTATGAGATCTGAAGAAGATGAACAAGCTCCTTTGGATCTATCTCCTTCAAATCCTGTGGACCAAAGAAGATGAACAAGCTTCTTCAGGTCTATCTCCTTCAAATCTTGTGGACCATCATAAATAGTACACCCTCTGCCTATCTTCTCTAATGAAACTCTCTATCACTTCATTTCTCCTTTACTTCTTTTGACCTCCGCACGGGCCTCGCATTCTCTTTTTTCTCATAAGCTTCTCTTGAGTCTCCTCCCAAGTAGGTAGTGGTGTGCTAGAGGGTATTGTGATAGCAATTTCTCCCTCTTCAGCATATTCATCAAAGAATGCAGCTTTGGTAAAATATGTCTTGTTATGCTCAAATAGATTATTCATAGCAAGAATTAACACATCTTTTCCCTTCTAATGGCCCTTAATGCATCGATACCATGTTAAGGGTATGAGATTGTGATCATGTAGCTACTTTCTTCCAACCAATAGGTGATAGGATATAGGCACATCAATCACATGGAACTGTGTAGAGCTTTATATAGGGCCCACTTTAAAGCTCACATTAACATACCCTATTGTGTTTATAGATGTTTCAGTGAAACTATTAATGGCAATAGATTGTCTCACAAGGCATTGGTTATCTATTCCTATAGCCTTTAGTGTAGATAATGGCATTATGTTTATGGAAAAGCCATTATCTATGAATGTCTTCTTAATGGGATGCCCATTTAGCATGCTTGCCACATACAGAGGACAATTGTGATTAGGGTTCTTAGCGCACATATCCACATTAGTAAAGAGAATTACATTCTCATGTGCCTTTGCCATTCTTCATACAGGTTATGCTAGATTGCACTCCCCGCATTGTCTCTCTATGATTTGGGTAAGGGCAGTTGCTGCTACTAGACATGCATCCTCATTAAATCCCAATAAGTTAAAAAAAATTCTAAAGTTAGCCATTTTCATCAAGGCGGCTACTTTAGGCATACATGCATCCTCATTATTCCTAATCATAGCTTCTTGTATATTATGCACCTTGGCATGTGACATATCTCCTTCTTTAGTACTAAGATTGTGACTGATGGCACTTGCAATACCTCGTTGATTATTGTGTGCAAAAAGTGGATTACTACACACATTATTATTTTCTATAATAAGTTCTCCATTACGGACCCTATCATTGAAAATCTTCTTCAAAGTCCAACACTCCTTCATAAGGTGACCTACGAATCTATGATATTTGCAAAACTTAAGATCATTCTTCTCATTTTGTATTGGTAAACGATCCACTCTTGGGAGCTTGATATTCTCATCTCATAACCATTGGTCAAACAAAGCATGTACCTTTCCCATGGGGCATGGGAAAGGTAAGATTGATGCAAATCCTCAAAATGTATCATTCCTTAGCTTCTTATTGTCTCTAGGGGCTCAACTTAGGCTAAGCTAGCAAATATTGCTCATTTCCCAAACTTCCCATTTTCTCCTCGCTATCTTACAACAAAATTGTTAGTTCTCCTTACAGTCTCAACTAGTATAGAAAAGGAACTTAGATTGAGATTTTCTAAGTGAACTGTGTACTTAGTGAACATCCCTTGAATACAAATCTTCACTAATTCCCTCTCATCACATATGTCTTGAATATCTAATGTGCACTCTTTAAAGCGTTGTATATAATTCATTAAGTCTTCCTTAGGGTACTATCGTGTTCTTCCCATGTCCATGATCGTGACTCGTTCTTGAGTAGAGAAGAATTTCTCCAGGAATAGCTTACACATAGATCCCCATGAATCAAGTGATCCTATAAGGAGGTTAACATACTAAGTGTAGGCCTTTTCAATCAATGATTTGGAAAATTTTTTGAGCTTTAGGTTATCATCTAGCCTATATACTTCTAGGGTCTCAATAAACTTAAGTAAATGTTCTTTGGCGCTCCATTTCTTGCCAATGAATAAGATGAACTTAAGACTAACATAGTCCTTAAGATACAACTTTCCAGCAATGTGCTAATGGTAAAAGAGTCTAAACTCTTGTAGTCCCATAGTTGACTTTGGTTGTATTTCTTTTGAGTATATGTCTAAGTCTTCCTTTGTTATAAAGGAAGTCCTTAGGATAGATACTATGAAAGAAGGTATAGGAGTCAGCCGATAGCTAAATCTATCGAGAGCATTGGGAGGTGGAACATCTGGTTTAGTGGTTTGCTCTTGAGGAATGTTCTCCTCATCTATAGGAGGGTTAACAGGATAAACTACATGTGATGGAGTTGCATGAGTAACACCTTATTGTGTAGCAATGTTGGTGTTTAGCAAAGCTACACCTTGTTACACAGTAGTGGTAGCAACCAACCCTATGACAAGTGGAGCAAACATGGCATAAGTTGATTCAGAGTCCTTATTTTCTCTTGCATAGTCTGCATCATTTATGCAGGATCTGTAGGAGCCTCAAGCTGTGAATTGCCTTAACCAGTATTCTATGGTATTTGAGGCAGGTTCTACTCCATCAGTTCAAAGTTAAGATCTTGTTCTTGATAGATATTGTCAAATGGTCCTCTCTTCCTAAGGAGTGCCATTACTCTTCTGTCACTTAACTCTCTCCCTAGTAGAGTCGCTAAAATGTAGATGGGGATCCCGATAGGAGTGGTCACATGCATATCAAGCGGGTACCGCACTGCATGTGAATTCAGAGGAAAGCGATTTAGAGATGTCATGTGATGGGATGACTAGGAAGAGAGAGGTAAGGAGGAGGAACATGCAATCCCAAGCATCTCAAATGCACAAGTGACAAACAAGGAAGCTAAGGGGACCTCAAGCGTCAACCTTGCAGTTCTTGGATAATGGAGATTATTCTTCACCTGATCTCTTGTTTGATCTTTAAGGGTAGAGAACTCTTGGTGGAACACCGTTTCTCTAATCTCAGGAATACAGGAAAAAGGTCCTTTAATGAGGAGGAATAGTTGAGTATTTATAGACTCTTAGGTTTGATAATATCCGTTAGATCACTTTAGCGATCAACGGGAGAGATAGAGTCTGCTCAATTTAGGGTTATTCTAATGAGTTCACCATAGGCCTCAAACTAATAGCTTTCCTCATAAATACATGAGTCTACCTAAGAAAGGTTGGATATGGATAGACCAGTCCAACAATCCCTGTTCTAAAGCCCACTAAACCAATTTTACCTTAGTCATCCCAATAATTGAACCAGACTCATTAGGCTCTGTCATCTAACCTAATGAGTCAAGCCAAATAATCAATAGGCTTAGTCAAATATATTTACATAATATTTTTAACCATCTACAAATTTCCATACCTTTTTTCACTTTACGTGTCTATGTTATAATTTTTATTTAGTTATACAGTTGAAGCTTTTGTACCATTTCACTTATAGTGGTGTTATCATTTCCTTTTTAATTATATAAAGGATCATTAAATTAAAAAATTAATAGACATAGAACACCAATATATGTAAAGTAAAAAGGTATCAAAACTTAAGTTATGTATTAAAAAATCCAAATAATACTAGCATGGGGCAACCGTATTCTTTTCCCCTTTTGTATTGGTAATATTCTCTTTTAAATAGATTTTGGCATTCAATATGAAAAACATGCTTGCCTGCCTTTTTTCTTCTTCTTTTTTCCACTTTGTGTTTTGGTATTTTACATTTTACATAATAAGAAACATTACTCAGATGTTAAAAGTAACCACATGGAATGTAAGCAAAATATATAGAACAAGGGCTAAACATATATTATATTTTTTATCCCTCTAATCCAAATGTTTTTTTTTTTCTTTTTTTCACCTCAAGTGTGTTATATACGTGTCTCTTCTCAATATCTAACTATATAGAGATATGTAAAGTATTAAAAAGATCATAGCATATGTATAAAGTGAAAATTAATTAAAATACAAAAAGTAAATGTGTGATTAACTTTAGATTTTAAAAAGAAAATTAGTTTTGTCTTTTCATTAAGTATAGTATACGGTTTGATTCAATCACATTCACGCCCAGGAGCACAACAATAATGGTAACTTGTGAAATTAATTTAAAAAGAAAAATACGCAATCACGTCACCGTCATTATGTATCGCCGAAACAAACATCCGGAGCTTTCCTTCTGCTCTCTCTCTCCGTTTATCCAAAGATAAAAAGACGTCTTCTTTAATGAGCCCCGGCGATGGCTTTTGGCAGGCTCGCTTTCTAGAGTTTATAGTTCTCTCTCTCTAAGCAACTATTGCTATCACTCGACTATCAGTTATCGTCATTCTCTCTTATTGTTCTTTGTACATTTTAACTCTAATTACAGTAAGAGCCAAATTTTTAACTTTTGATTTCCATCTTTACTCTAATTCCTAAAATTTTAAGACCCAAGAATATTCATATTCATATTACACTATAATATATACTATGTATAAAAACAATTTCAGTATCTCTTTTGTGTGAAAAAAAAACCCTTAAAGAGAAATCTTATTCAAATTCCAACATTGATGAAACTACTTTGTATTGTCAATAAAAATTAAATGGGATTTATGAATCAATTTTTGTTTAAACTTATCATGACATATTGTTTATTGAACCTTATAAAACAATTATGCAATGATATTTTTATATAATTTTCATTATGAACATTAGTAAATTGAAGGCAATTAAAGAAATATACTTAAAATAAGTAAAATTACATAATTAAGTTTTTAAATATAATTAATAAACTAACCATATTTCATGTTGAGCTTTTCAAACACGAGCCCAAGACATGAAGCACAATCTATTAACATAAATTGCAAAGCCTAGATGATGATGTTCTATCAATATAATTAACAGAGCTTTTCTCCCTAAAAACCTTTGAATGTCAAGCACGTACTTTCGATCACGTGCAAAGTCACATCCGCTCGTATTGTTTTCCAACTAAAACAATTTGGGCGATAATATTGTGTATATATGTAATCATCTATGTGTATATGATCTTAAAAACTTAATATAAAAAAAAGGAGATTTTTCAATTTTTTTTTTAAAGTTGTTTATTCTTATATAAAATATGTAATTAACTTCAAACACGAAGATTTCTTCAATGCTTTTATAAAATTTCTTTTTAAATAGAAGAAGGTTTGCACTCCCAATGAAAAAGGAGACTTAAGCATTCGAAAGCTCAAAGACATAGTAAAGATACAGGACATGAAGCTAAGATGGTGTTTGAGATAAGGGAATTTTTTATTTGTCAATTACTTCAACTCAAAGTATATACAAGACTCACATCTATGCTTAGTAAAGGAAAAGAATTCATATTCATCACATATTTTTGGGGATTCAAAATGGAAACAATAATTTCTAGATTGACAACCGGTACAAGACATCCAATCCTCATCATTTGATGCAATTACAAGAATATTGCACAAAAAAGATAATTACAAAATAAATGATGGATGGAATATGGAATTACTACAACGGCACTTGGGACAAGAGCATGCATCTAAGATTTCAAAGATTACATGTGATTCATCCACTCCCGATTGTGTCCTATGCAAGCTTTCAAAAGATGGAAAATTTTCCAACAAACTAACATGGAGATTTCTACAAAAATCACAAGACTTCCATTTCTCAACATCATTATTGGAACAATAGAATCCCTCCTAAAATTTCTATAATCCTTTGGAAGTTAAAAGAAAAAACAATTCCCACATATGATTCTTTAAAGAAGAGAGGCATATAAATAGTCTCTTCTTGTTAGAATTGCAAAGAAGAGTGTGCCTTGACTAAACATTATTTCTTTAATTGTAGGGTTTTTAAATGATATTGGAAGTAACTCTTAAGGATGTACAATCTCATTCCTCTAATCAAGCTCCTTAGATCAATTGGTCATTTCATATTATGGTGGGTTACAAAATTCAAAGGCAATGAAAAAATAATCACGGTTATTGTTTATCTTTTATAGTTCTAGAGGTTAAGACTAAAACAAAAATATAAAGGAGTATTGAAATTGAATTAGGCGATTGGAAGAGTTATAGCAAAAAGTGCACACACTTGCTTTTTAGATTTTTTTTTTTTTTTTGAAAGAAACATCACACAAAAGAAACCAATTGCAATTGCTTAGTCCGAACCAAAAGTAGGAATCATAATGCTCAATACAAATGCATCCCTTTCAAATTGTTGTGCAACCAGTGGAGATTTAGCTCAAGATGAAGTTGGTCGCATCATATTTGCATTTGGTTGCTCGATATCAGTAGGTAACATAATAAAAGCTAAGTTAATGGCCATATAACAAGGTTTGATACGTTGTCAAACATAAAGAAACTAATGCAAAGATTGGAAGCTTCAATTCTTCACACATAGAAAATCAAATAAGGTGACAGATTACCTTACCCACAGAGTAAGAAAGGCTAACACAAATTTTGTAACATCTAATTTCTTTAATATAGATTTTTTTTTTGTAGAGGTTTGATACTTTTAGATTAAGAAAAAAAAGTGCCTTGTATTAAAATCTAATGTACAAATCTTTGAATGAATTAATAATACTTGGTTTTTGAGGAGAAAAAAAAAAGGAAAAATATAGATGAATAGATTTAAAGCACTAGTTATAATTGTGCTAAGCAGGTAGCCCTATAGTGTCAATAAATTAGACTTACAAAACTAACAACTCGTTTACTTCGTTGAAGGTAATAAAGTTGTAATGGTAGCTATTACTGAAAAAATAGCTATTACAGTGAATTAATATGATGATATTTACTTGAATGTAATGAAATTGGGATTATATTGTTTACTTAAAAGAATAAAGTAAGGAATAATGAAAGTATTCGTACTTATTTATTTTGATTTTCATTTTAATTTTTTATTCCTTTCATTTTTATTTATTTATTTGCTTTTATTTTATTTATTTATTTTAATTTTTTTTTCTTTAGTTTATTTTAATTTTTTTATTTAAAATTTTTCTTTATTTTATTTTTTATGTTTTTTTTTACTATACATTTTTTCATTTTATTTATTTATTTTCTTTTTTTTTCATTTTAGTTATTTATTTTTATTTTATTTATTTATTTTACATATTTGTTTATTTGTTTTTATTTTATTTTTATTCTATTTATTTATTTTTTGTTCCTTTTTTATTTTTTTATTTTTCTTTTTTTATATTATATTTGTGTTTTTATATTTCTTTCACTTAATTACTTTATTTTTTTTTAATTTATTTTGATTTTTTATTTTCATTATTTATTTATTTTTATTTTATTTATTTATTTTTTTATTGTTTTATTTTTTTATTTTGGTTTCCATTTTCATTTTTTATTCCTTTCATTTACTTATTTGTTTGTTTTTATTTATTTATTTATTTTATTACTATTATTTCATTTTTTATTTCATTTTTTTATTTTTATTTTATTTTAATTTTTTATTCCTTTCATGTTTTTATTTTCATTTTATTTATTTTTTATTATTTTTTATTTTATTTATTTTGGTATTTTTTATTCTTTTCATTTATTTTTATTTTATTAATTTATTTTATTATTTCATTTTTTTTTATTTTATTTTATTTATTATTTATTATTTTGGTTTTATTTTACTTTTTTATTCTTTTCATTTATTTATTTTATTATTATTTCATATTTATTTATTTTTTATTTAATTTTTTATTCCTTCCATTTATTTATTTATTTTTATTTTTTTCTTTAATTGAAAAGAATTTAAGACCAAATTGCAATTACGTAATAGTTATTCTACGTATAATAATCTTATAACGGAATAGTATTACGTTGAAGTAAACGTGTAAATGAATTAAAAGGTTTTATGAAAGAGAAGACTGAAAAAATGTCTAATACTCAAGTTAGTAAACTAAAACTTTTGGCCAACGTTCATTCTAAATATGTGTAGATGTTATTATATGATATTATACATCATACTTCAGAATTTATTGAAACTATATATTAAAGGATATGTGCTGAATGTAACACGTAAAATTTTAAAAAAGAAAATAGCTATATTATTATTACAACACATATTATTACTATAAATATATTAAAATGTGTGTATATTTGCTTTTTGCATATATTCTAGTCAAATATATCGAATAAAGTACACATAACTTTATACAAATTTTTACATTTTTAATTTTATTTCTATTTGTGTATACGTACTTTTTTTTTTTTTGGTAATTTAAATACCTCTAAAAATTTGGCATAACTACTGTTTTGTATGCTCTTATCTTAAGAACATAATGAGTTGTTGCATATTGTCGATAGTATAATACCCCTGAAATTAATCTAAAATCTGAGATAGATTAATAATTCTGTTCTTGACCTCATTTTATATGAAGATTGCTAACCCTATCTATTCTAGCATAAACTTTAGAAAATATGCAAAGGCATATTTAAGGAAATAAAAAAATTATTTCTCAAGAATAACTATTAATTGATAGTTTAATAATATTATATTTCATAAAATTAATTATATCCCATCTTCGAAAGAAATACGTATAAGTGATGCATTTTTTATGTTAAAAATTCTATCATTTATATGCATTTTTTATTTAGATACCATTTACAACATTATATATATAATATCTATTTATTAATATAAATGATATATAAAACGTTGTAAATGACATCTAAATGAAAAATGCACAATGCAATTTTTAACATGAAAAATGCACAATGCAATTTTTAACATGAAAAATGCACAATGCAATTTTTAACATAAAAAATGCATCATTTATATGCTTTTTTTTTTTTGTTAAAATACAAACTCAGCACAAAATTGAAAACAAATAAATAAATAAATAAAAGGAAAGAAAGAAAGAACAAAATTCACCATGAAGACGTTGCCCCAATCGATAAAAAAAAAAAAAAAAAATTGAAACTTGAAGGAACAAAGGCAGAAGCATGAAACAAAAAGAAAAGAACAACCTTCGTGATGCTTTTGTGCAACGAGTCTTGACATACCCTAAACGTAACGTTGTTAAAGTAGGCTTTTTATGATCTTCCCCATGGTCCGTCGGTTGAAATGAAAATCAACTTCTGCTGCTCTGCTTCCCTAACTTATCCACTGGGGTTGGCTTGACGACTCATGTCAGATAACGAAAGGGAGATATTGGTGTTAGGGTTAGGGTTCCTCCGTCATAGAAATGAATAAGTCTCCATTTTGGACTATTGGAGCTTTTCTTGTTGAGCAGGTCTGAAAGATGAGGGAATTTTTTATTCTTTCTATTGTAAAAGCTTAAAGGGGAGTTTTTATGTGATAACGAGGGATCTTCTATTTTATTATCATACAAATAAATCATAGACATTTTAGTTTTTTTATTAGTTATTCAAGTTTTATTTCTTTATCAATTTTATTAAGTAAATAATACAATATTAATTTAATAATAACAAACTGAAAAAAGATAATACATCTTTAAAATTTATCATCACTTTATTCTATTCTTTAATAATAGTTATTCATTTCCTAATTCAATTTAGCAAAGTGCATCAGCTGTAATTGTCGAATAAAATATTGTAACTCAAACCACCATAAAAGTAGCTTGTTCAGAGAAAGTTGCATAAACAAGCAACTCAAGCAAAAATTGAAATAGAAATCAGAAGTAATCTACATGAAAGATCGACTAATGAACACACTCTAAAGGAAAATAAAAATGAAGAGCCGCAGAGTTGTATTACTTACCAGATAAACGGTGCCAAACTCCTCCTAGACATGGAGACAGATCTTCTGACCAGTCCAAACCAAGCTTGTAGTGCAATAGAGCAAAATATAACAGTAAAGAAATTAAAAACTCTGATCAACTTCTACAATAAACCCCATTAAGCCTTCAATAACAACTACACCTATCCTTTTAAGTTGTTAATATAACAAATACACGAGACAATACCATCTCCAAAATCCGAGCAAATACAAGCACAACACAAAGAATTTAAAGTATCGATGTGATCATTAAAATAATGAATATTTAACCAATAAAACAACAGTCTGTATGTAGCTTCGCAGAAGAGTCTCTCTAGCGGAGTAGTATTTGACCCAAAACAGAACATTAAAACCAACTTTCAAGTCTCTTGTTAGTCCTGGAATTTTTCGAATTCGGGAAAAATCAAGAAGCTATATGGACTTAAATCTCCTACTCCAGCAGATTTCCTGAAGCTTCAATGGTCGGCTCTACAAAGACCAAATACTCCTTACTTGATTGATTATTAACCAATTAAATCAACTAACAAAATAAAGCAATAAAAGAGACTACCGTGGTAGAAAAATCATATGAAAGCCCAAGAAACTAAGGGTGGAAATTGTGGGGCGGGTAAAAAAAATTTAACCCACAGAGGTGCGGGCCATTTTGGCCCATGCCCGCTTGACCCGCAGGACGGAGCGGGCAATCCTCGTGAGCGGCGGGCCAACCCGCCAAAAAACGTGGTGGGAGATGATCTCTTACCTCCGATGCTATATCACTCTATCGTAATTGATCTGGGATTCCTATAACGAGATGATGGGCATGAGAGGGGAACAGCATCCAATCCAAGCGTGGAAAACGCTAATTGGCGCGCATGACTTTTTGGCTGCTGTTCAAAAAAACAGCAGGGGGTCTGATATAAAAGGGGCAAAACAGGTGAGTCAATCTCAGGAGTTGGGGCTTGCGAGTATAGTTAAGGAAGGGGGAAAAGGTACGAGCATCCTCCGTTCTACCGATATTTCAGCGCAGCGGGTTATCGAACCAGGAATCCTAGCAGCTCTGGCAATTGGAATGACTGTGTGGGGAAGCTTAGTATTAGATCTGGTCATATCACCACCAACGGCCCTATTCGATCCAAAAGAGCAATCCACAGGCGCTTAACATTGCAATCTTCTAGATCTGACCCGCGACTGTGACCCGTGACCGTGACCACCGAGTGACAGTGTCATTGACTGAAGTGACGGCACCGCCGTCCGCAACAGCCCACACACACCCACACCTAGGCCACACCGCCGACGCCACCAGACCGCACCTTCTCCTTCGTAGCTCGACATGACGACGCCGACGTGCGGGTGGTTTCGGCCAGCACCTCGTCCGCACGCAGCTGGCGCTTGGCAGCAGCCCACACGACCACACCCCCGCACACCGCACCTTCTCCTTCGCACTCCGCAGCTGGATGTCGCACCACCACCGTCGGCCGCCTGTTTTACATAATACAAAAAAAAAAAATTATTGTGGGTCGTCGCGGGCCAGCCCGCATGGCCCGTGGGGCGGGCGAACAGACTTTTTTGACCCGCCAAACTTGCGGGCCAGCCTGTGACGACCGCAGGCTGGTGCGGGTCGGGGCAAGCCGGCCCATTTGGCCCGCATTACCGGCCCTACAAGAAACTCCCAACCAAGAACGTATCTAGATCCTAAACACAAACACAACACTTTCATAGCATTTCAACTCACACAAACACAAACAACAAATAGACCAAAATTCCTTATCGCCTAGCCCAGCCTTCAAATACCGGAGGAATAAAAAATGGCTTAAGACAGAATTGCAAAAATAAACCTAAACCTATGTAAAGTAAGATTTAACAAGCCAAGCCACTGTCTAACCTACACAAAGCAAAATCCGACTTGAACATACCCCAAACAGAATGGGTTGCAACAACTCGTATTCCAGGCCAAGTCCATAAAATCCAGTTAGTGTATGATAAAGATTCTCCCCAACAAAAAACCGAACATCACCAGGTTCAAGACCTAAACCAGAAGGTAAACTCAAAACATGGCCCACAAGTGTGAATGCCAAACTGGATCAAGCAAGCTAGATCGGCCTAGAGACGTGATCAAACATATATTCACCAATCAATTCATCATTTCATAACTTGTAGTCCAAATAACTGCCAGCAACATCCAAATAAAAGTGACATCTACAACAGGCTTAATTTGACCTGCAAAAATTTAAAATTACTTTCATCACGGCATTTTTCTTCAACCATTTGTCCCAATGAAAGAACATGATGTATTTTATCTAATCATGATTTGAAGGTAATGTATGCCCATCCTGAAAATTGGAAATCACTTTCTGACATGACCTGTGTCAGGGCCCCGATAACTAATGTTTATAAAAGAAGATTTAAAGGGGAGAATGATGGGGCTGAGGGTCAAAGTGATAGTAAACAGGCGGGGGGGTGTCTGGCACATTCAAGTAGCTGCTAAAGACCAAAAAGTGGCCAGTATATATTTAAGGCCCAAGAAGATGCTTTTTAGCGACAGCCACTAGCTTTTTAGCTAGTTTTTAAATAGTAAAGGGTAGCTAAACATTCCCACCTCCTTTAACCTCTGCAAAACATATTCACTCTTCACCTCATACCCATATCCTTCCTATTAG